>JAESVK010000317.1:474613-501432 GCA_017140935.1 Hamamelis virginiana | reverse complement strand
CCAAAATTTTTCATTGATACCATTTGGAATGGAAAATTTTTGCATTCATGTCATGTGCTGCCATTTGATATGCCAAAATTTGGAATTCATGTCATGTGGAGTGCAAAAATTTAGTATTTATGCCATCTGGTGCCATTTAGAGTGCCAAAATTGGGCATTCATGCCATTTTGTTTGCCAAAATTTGGCTTTCATGCTATCTTGTGCTATTTGGAGTGCCAAAATTTTACATTCATGCCTTATGGAGTGGCAAAATTTTGCTTTTATGTCATCTAGTTCCATTTGGGGTGTCAAAATTTTACATTTATGCCATTTGGTTCGATTTGGTGTGCCAAAATTTGGCATTCATGCCATATGGTGTTATTTGGTGAGCCAAATTTTTTCATTCAAAGCATATGGAATGCCAAAATTTTGCATTCATGCCATCTAGTTCCATTTGGAGTGCCAAAATTAGGCATTGATATTATTTGGTTCCATTTGGTGTGCCAAATTATGACAATGACTCCATCTGGTGCCACTTGGAGTGTCAAAGTTTGGCATTCGTGTCATCTGATGCCACTTGGAGTGTCAAAATTTGTCATTGATTCCTTGTGGTGCCATTTGGTATGCAAAAAGTTGGCATTCATGCCATCAGGTGCCATTTGGTGTACAAAATTTTGCATTCAAGCCATCTAGTGTCATTTGGAGTGCCAAAATTTGGAATTACTGCCATTTGGTATGCAAAATTTTTGCATTGATGTTGTCTTGTACTATTTGGTGTGCCGAAATTTGACATTGATGCCCTCTGGTGCCATTTAGAGTGCCAAAGTTTTGCATTTATTCCATTTGGTGTGCAAATATTTGGCATTGATGGAGTCCAGTGCCATTCAGTGTGCCAAAATTTGGCTTTGATGCTCTCTCGTGCAATTTGGAGTGTGAAAATATTGCCATCACGCCATTTGGTGCCATTTGATGAGCCAAAAATTGGCATTGATGCTATCTTCTAGTGCCATTCGGAGCGCCAAAATTTGGCATTCATGCCATTTGGTGTGCATAAATTTTGCATTCATGTCATGCGGAGTGACAAAATTTGGCATTCTTACCATCTTGTGCCATTTGGTTTCCTGAAATTTCGCATTGATGCCATCTGATGCTACTTGGAGTGTAATAATGTGGCATCCATGCCATCCAGTACAATTTGAAGTGCCAAAATTTGGAATTAATGTCATTTGGTGTGCAAAAATTTAGAATTGTGCCATCTAGCGCATTTTGGAGTACAAAAATTTGGATCAAATGTCATGCATGTGCCTAGGAATCAGATTACCTAAACAAACGGTCATATTTTTTGGCCCTAAAAACCTAAAGAATCAACCCATCTGATATGCTCATCGTCTTTCTCGTGCCGTAGCTGCGCGCTCCTCCATTTCGTCTCTCTCGCTCTCTCGCTCCAACCTAGATCGCTTTCTGTCGATCTTGCACCCATCTTTCTCTCTCTGGTTCTCTCAATTTCCTTACTCTCTCTCTAAACCCTTACAGCCTCATCTGCGCGTCTCTATATCCATCGTTCTCTGTCGATCTCATTTGACGATCTCGATCATCTTTCTCGCATGATCAGCTTTTCACTGGTTAAAATATTTGTGAAACTTTCTCATGCCTGAAGAAAGGACAAGAGTAATTAAGACTAGGTTTTCTTTAATCCTGGTGACGAACCAGTCGCTATTTGGGAAGAACGAATGGCTTCAGGTATGTCTTTTAATTTTTCGTTTTCACAGTAACCATCTCTTGTTGCCAACACAGATCGATTTTATTTCAGAAATTCATAAAACAGTAAACAGTAACAAGCACTCAACTTTTTATTTTATTATTTTTTACTTTTTTGTTGGAAATAGTTCAGAATTGGGATTTGATTTAGGGGTTATTGTTATTGACTAAGAAAGCAAATTTCTCTGAATTTTTGCATCATATTTGAGCCCTCTTGGCGATTTGATTTTTCTGTGTGGTCATTTCTTGTTTTGTTCATTTCGTTTTAGTCCAGTCTGATCGTAGATTGTTGGGTTGGTTTTTGTAGATCTCTCCTTCATGTCGTTTTAGTCCAGTCTGATAAGAACTGGATATATATATATATATATATATATATATATATATATATATATATTATAGAGCGTGTTTCTTGATTTTTGAACATAAACCGACACACGCACAATCATATTTAGGCTCTTATCTTTCTTTTTCATACTAACGTGTTTATTGATTTTTGAATCTTGGTTAGGATTTTTATGAGGTCACTGTGTAGATGAAGGTTCAGGGTTTGGTAATTTCAATGGTTGTTCTTGGTTAATGCCGTTTTTCGTTTTGGTTATTGATTAGGGTTTCTTAATGGTTTATCCATATAGGAGATTTGGGGTTTTAAATTCTGAAATTTTGATTCGTGAGTCATGTTTTTGATTTTTGATTCTGGATGTGGGATTATCTTTTGGTTTTTGGGCTTACCCAACGATTCTAAGATCTTGTTTGTATCTGAAAAATTGCTTGGTTTCTATGTTGTGTGTGTTTCATCTACGTACTCTTGTTTTCAAAATCATACGAATATTTGTAATTCTTACTTTAAAAAAAGAAAAACTATTTATTTATTTTTAATAAAAAACAGCCAGAAATTAAGCCAACGGTATACATCACTTAGAGATTTTTATTTTGTCAAATTTTGTCATGAAGTTTATACCCATGATATATTTCTTTGACTTGAATGTTCTATATTTGGCTTTGAATTGAATGAATATGAATTTTGATTGTTTTTGAATTACACGAATTGCAGAATTCTTCATATTTAAGAATCTTAAGGAAGAAAAAAAGGGTCTGGACATTAGTCAAGAAAATTCCATACAGCCAATATTTCTTTTTGTGCCACTTTTAGTTCGTGTGCCTATTATATCACATGCAGTGGATTGTCCACCAAAATGTGTAGGGCAAACAAGGAATGTCATATTCAAATGGTCAGTGTAAGTGAGAATCAGGGTTAGTGACATGGATGAGTAGAATTAAGGAAAAATAGGTTTGAAGGTGCAATTCGGTGAACTCAAGGTATTCCCATAGAAGATAAGAGAGCACAAATTGAGATGGTTTTGTCATGCCTAGATTGATGAATGCTCCTGCAGAAAGATGTTTGTGACTTGAAGGTGCCTGAGTGAGGAGATGATCAGATACATCACGGATAAAATTAGTAAGAAATTCTTTAAAATCCTGCTTATGCTAAATGTATTTCTATTTAAAGGCTGAAAGGACAGGTAGCTGTTGCATGACAATTTCAAATAAGTGGGGTCAAGAGGTAAGTGGATTTTTTTTAAAATTGTAAGAGGGACCCATGTGGTGGGAATGTGGGAAGCAATTGTAAAATTTTAGATCTATGGGAGTGAATGGGTCTTTGTTGCAAGGCTTCTTTTGGAATGATATTTGGTGTGGAGAAGGTCCTCCAAAGATGAAGCTTACATTTTATTTGGTGTAGGTGTGTAGCATTGTGGAAGGATGCATTGGGGGCTGATTCAATCCATTGGGTGGGTAGGAATGTGCACTGGAATTTATTTGCTAGAGATTGTTACCAAATTGGTACTCACTTGAATGCAAATACGTACATGTTTTCTATACGTACTGGAATTTATTTGCTAGAGATTGTTACCAATAGGTTTTGTCACCTATCATGGAATAAATGATGATGACATATTTATAGGACCTGTTATGGGCCCATTATTGTTTATGATGCTCTCTCTCTCTCTCTCTCTCTCTCTCCACTTTTCCATGCCTTTCATCACATTCCCATCTCTCGCTCTCTCCAAACGGAATACCTACACTACCACACGCAGCACCAGGGTTCTCACATGTCGAATCTGCCTCTCAATCTCTTTCTACCATTTGATCTTATCCGAATCCAAGGTTCTCTTCATCTCACATGCCAAATCTGCCTCTCAATCTCTCTCTCTACCATTCGATCTGATCTGGGTAAAAGTTTTTTTTTTTGGCATAATATTTCCAATTTTTTATTAATGTTTATTTATTTTTCTGATTTTGTGTGAAAATTGATATTTTATTTTATTGTTTGGCTTTTGAATGTATTGTTGTTTGTTTTGTTTTTTTTTTCTTGCATTTTCTCAGCTGCCAAACAAAAGGGCTTTGGTCATTTTTGTGATTTGGGAGTTTGGGTTCAGTTGGGGGCAATGAAGGGAAAAGGATGAGCTCGCTCAAATGGCAGCTGCCATTTGAGGTGCCAAATTTGGCAGCTTGGGCTGCCATTGTCAAAATTCGGCACCCCAAACGTCACACCCATTAGAGCTGCTCTTTTGGGTGCCAATGCCAAATTTTAGCTTTGGCAGCTCAAATGGCACCTCCATTGGAGATGCTCTTAGGTAATATGGCATGTGTCATGCATATAATAGTACTTTGAATATATATTCAGCACTCCTATTACGTACTCTTCCAGGTTGATATTTTTTTCCTCCCTATATTTCTTTTGTTATTGCATTTTAAATTTGCTCAGTATTTATTGTGTTATATCTTATTCAATTTTCTCGATACTATGCAGGGTGACCATGTGACATACCTAAATGTATACAAAGGATTTCATCAATCGGGTGAATCTTCACATGGTGTGCATCTGTGTTTTAGCATTTTTAAACATTTTAAGAAATAGTTATTATTTACTCATTTTTTAGGCTTCCATCCATTGATCAGAAAGACAAGGTTGAAACTATTGTTATTGGCCCTACTGATTATGGCAATGCAAAATTTTGGTTAATTCCTCTTTCCAATTGAGAGCATATGGGATTTTTTTTGGCCAGATGATATACATCATAAGGGTTAGTTGTTAGTTGTTAATAGATCACATGAAAATACGACCTGGTTTGATAAATTTTCCTATTTTTATATTTTTTTAAGCTTTAATTTTAATTCTTTCAAAATGCACATATTTTTACCCTTGTGAAGTTCTCCTACAAATTGTCTTTTACATGGTTGTTTTTCAATCAATTTGTGCAAACAACTTCCCTTATTCTCATCCTCTTTTACAAAACTCTTTTGCTCTCACCTTTTAATGAACTTAGCATGATTAAATTCCTTTTCCTTTCCCTTATTCTAACAAATTCATTCATATCATTCACTTCTCATCTATTGAAGTTAATATTTGATATAAATCATCATAACCCTTGAGGCCTTGAGTTTAGCCTTCATAACTTTATTTTTTAGCCAACTTGTATTTTTCACAGCTTTCCTTATTCTTACATTTATGCCATTCATTGAAATGTCCTCCTTTTGCTTTAACTATTGTTTGAAACTCCTCATTCCATCACCAAGTTAACCCAGTCCCTTTAGGTTCAATAAGAACCTCTTTTGCTACTCTTTTAATACAACCACACATCTCATTACACAGTATACTTGTATTGTTGTCCAGATCCATTTTCCTTATTTTGTAATGTTCATTTGCTTTACAAAGGACATGGATGTTAGGCACAATTTTTGTTCTACTAATCAGATGACCAATTATAAGACTTGTTTGGTGAAACACCGTGCTAATGGAAGGCAACTTTTAATGAATAGGTGCACCCCACGCAAGTTTAGATTAGGAGAGGCTTTGGTTGCATTCAAGACTAATGAAAATAAACTGAGACCTTCCTTGTGGAATGGTACATCTTTTGCACTATGCTAACACTTTCACAAGTGCTTGTTCAACTTTATGTATTTGCTTGTTAAATATCCAAAATCCCATTCCAAAAAACCCTTTTTGATCCAAAAAGCCCGACCCACTACAGAGTTCTTGTATCTTGTATTGCAAGTACTGGTGCCTTGTGATGATTATGTTGAATTCTGGGCTTTACAGATTGAAACTTCTCTTTTTTCTTCATCGTGTTTTTTTTGGGGGCGGGGTGGGGTTTTGTGGGTGGTGGTGGTGGGATCAGTGCTTGTCTAACGATCAAACAATCTTTTTTTTTTTTTGGATCTGGCACTATTATTTTCTACCCAAATTCTATTACATTTAATTGATATATGTGTGCATGAAACAAATGCAAGTGGCATTGACTCCTTTTAAATGTTCTTTTCCTTTTAATGCAATATGTGCGTGTATGTATCCAAATTCTCACAGCAGTTTAAATTTAGGAGTAATAATACCAAGAATTTAAGGGAGTGGATTGGCTCGCCGGAAGCAAAATCTGCGATGCTGTTTGGGTAAGTTAATGTTACATTTTCATATATTTATCCTATTGAAGATAAATGAAGTTTTTTTAATTGTTTTTTTTTTTTTTTTTTTTAAATTATATGTGTTTTTCGGATTTATGAATGAGTTTTTAGGGCATAATATCTGCTTTTATGCTGGAGATACTTTGCCTTTGTGGTTTTGGTGTGGTAGAATTGTTTTTGTTTTTTGCTATTGTAATCTTGTTCTTTTCTTTAGGAACGAGATATATTCCTCTTCTGTGTGTTCTTTCATCTTTAAATTTAATATAGTTTTGTTTCATATAGTTTATTAAAAAAATGAAAATCTAATTTTGTTTCTTATAAAAAAGAAATTTTTTGCTTTGCTTCCCTCATAGAATAATAATCCTGGTGAATATTTCAGTATGCAAAGTTGCACACAAATACACAATGACTTGTCTGGATCTGAAGATACATTTTCTTTTCAAAGACAAAGCCAAATTTTCTCAACTTTTAAGTTGTGCTTCTATTTTGGTTTACTTTCTTTAGCTCTTTTGTTATATGATTTGAAAATCAAAAGTGATGTTTGAAGACGTTGTAGATTCATATAATTTAGTATAAATTTTTCGACCCACGATATACGCTTTTATATGTATTTTGGGTGAAAAAGGGCCTGAAGTTTTGAAGTTTGTTTTTGTCCAATGCAATTTATGATTCATTTGAGATTGAAGTTATTCTGCATCCTTAGCTTATGGTTGATCTATCTTCTTAATTGGCTATTAAAACACTTAGTATTATTATTATTATTATTAAGTCTTGCAAGTAAATTAAAGAAATTGGTGGTTTGGAAGTACATATATTTTAAAAATAATTTTCGGAACTAGTTTATCAATATAGTAGTATGCAATCAATGATAAATAATTAGATACATGGACAAAACTAATTATGATGAGCCTTTTAAGGTAAAAGATAGTAAGGCCCCATTTGGCTGAGGTTACTGGAAGTACTTACAGTAGGAATGATTTAGTCATAGACAGTTGAGGATAAGTATCTTTGCACAAATATGTAGTACCTGTGCACAAATATGTAGTTTTGTTTGCTTGTGAAAAAAAGAGAGATAAAAAGCAAATATGTTTGCTGAGATAAAAGGTGCTTCCTTGTTCTTTGTTTTTTTGTTGATAGTTTTAGGTGCCTTTTTGGTTCCTTAAGGACTTGTTCTTCTTTTCCCTGTTCTCTTTTCGTGATTAATATTCTTGTTTATATAAAAATGTGTTTCCTCATACGGTTTTCACGTTTGGATGTGCCACACAAGTAAATGGTTGTAGAGGGGTATCAAAAGGGTGATGATGTGGCAATTTGTAATATGTATGCCTCGAGTGTTAGGCATTGTGATTTGATTGCTCCTGATATGAAATTGAGTGTGTCCATATATTCAAGTGGGCATTCAAAAAAAATCCCTGCGTTTATGGTTTGCCCGCCAAAGGAGGGAAATCATGATTCTTAGTGATGTTTGGAAAACCTTGATCATGTAATTTACCTCTACAAATATTTTCTATGTCTCATCATCCACGACAACAGAGCCTGTAATGGGATCCACTCCTATAGCTGGAAACCCTTTGACCTTTTGTAAGTATACAACATGTTCTCCTACATGTTAACCTCCAAATGATCTTCATCTACTCCTGTTTGTTAAAATTTTTACTAGGTCTGTTACTCTTGTGCACCTACTCAAGACAAAAATCAATAAAGGTTTTGTATCTAGTAGGTGTCCACCATACATGACTGCCACTAGCTGTCAAAATGATGAGAAAAATGAACTTGTAATTCACTTCATTTCACTACTATTAGAAAACTTTTGTATATATTTTTCTACTTCTTTCTATCTATTGTAAGAATTGAAGTTTTTCTTATGGTAAGTGGTACAATACCATACATGATTCAAAAATACCAAAATTAGTGCTTAATATGGTAAACTATTCGACAACTATGCTAGATATCTCTTCATCCCTGAAATTTTATTACGGCTTCCTCAGAATTCAATTTCAAATATTGAGTTTGAACAACATCCCATGTATCAGGAGTCCACTAGTAAGATTTCCCAGAAGTAGAGACCATAGATTTACATTGTTGGTTGAGAAACTACATACGACTCTCTTAATGTGGTTGAATTATCATATGTAGATCGAGTTTTTGAGATTAGTGGGGTCCATAACATGATGTAAAATATTTTCTTTGTCTGATTATGTTTACATTGTTTCAATACTGGTTTAGGCCTTATATAATACATGTTTATTATTATATAGTTTTTGATTTATCACATCTATATTGTCTTTCACACTAAGTATTAGATAATGAAGTAAAAGTTTGGCAGATTGGAGCAAACATGATATCGGCTGCCATGGTGTCACACGAGCAATCAAAATGTATTCTCTTTTTGAATGCTTCAAACACCATGGCGTGCAGAATGCACATTGTTGATAAGTGAAACCAGCCACACTCTTAAAATGATAATCCAAATGCCTCGTATCTATGACACAGTTGGTAAGTTGTATGTGCTAGGCCTCATTATTTTGGAATTGATTTATGTTTCAGGTGATTGAAATGCTGGGGGTTAGTGCTGCATCTAAAATTTGGAGTGTTGGCTGCACTGTGATAGAGCTGCTGACTTGTGTACCTCCTTATTTTGATCTCTAGCCTATGGCTGTTCTCTTCCGTACTGTTCAGGTTTTGTTTACAGTTTATTCTTTATTGTCATTGTTCTCATCTATTTATTGTCATAAGGGAGTAATGCTTGTGTATCTTGTGGGATTCTATTGTTGTTGTTTTGTTTTATCTTATTTATTTATTTATTTGTCTCGAACTTATTTCCTCTCTAGGAAGGGTCTCCATAATGGATCCCCATTTCCTTTGTTAAGTGGATTTTTAGGAATCAACAAAATGATAGTGAAGTTGGTGCATTTATTGATTACTCCATTATAATACAATTCCTCACTGGTTTTCAGAAGATGCCCATTTAAATCTCCCAAAAATCTTGATAGGCTGCCATCAAGAAACCATAAGGACCTGGGGCCTAGTCCCTCGCCATTCCAAAGATCTACTTTGGTCTTTCCTACACCTTAAATGGTGTCTAAATCTTCAATGCGATGTTCTCCAATATAGAATATCAATCTATGCCTTTAACCCCACAATCATTAGCACCTTCTCACTTAGAATAAATTCAGTAGAAAAACCCACTCAACTTAGCCAGGATCGACCTATGGTTTTTCATCACCCTATCCCCCTTTGCCTTCTGAATCTTAATCAAAGCTTTCCGACGTGTCCTAGAAGTCGTACTATGAAACAAGTTGGAATTCCAATCTCCTTCACGGATCGATTAGATTCTAGAAGTTTAGTCTTTTCAGACTAATATATATATATATATATATATATATATATATATATATTTTGTATTTTCAGACTAAGTTTATAGTCATTTCCTTCATTTTGTGTTTATGCCTTTTGTAGGATTCAGCACAATTATAGTAGAGTCGGTCTGTTTATTAATGGGACTTTACTCAATGATCTTTGAATGATGCTCTTTCAGAATCTTCCAAGAAACTTGGTTGATTGCCATAAGAAAAACATCAAGATCAGGCCCTTTGTACTCCTACATCAAAGATTGCATGTGGCCTTTCCTCTTCCTCAAACAGCCTCTCAATCCTCAATCCATTGTTTTCCGATTAGAGAACATCAATTTGTGCCTTTAACCCCTCAAACCCTTGCCATCTTCTCTGTTGGTAAAAATCGAAACAGAAAACCTGGACAACTTGGCCTAGATAAACGTAGGATCCTCCCTCTCCTTGCTCTCTTTCATCCATAGGATCTTACTCAAAGTTTTCCTACAAGTAGGGGAAATCGCAAGAAAGTTGGAATTGCAGCCTTCCTGACTGATTGATTTGACAATCAATATTAATAGAAATAATAGAGACTGAATGGATAGTTTGGAGTGCTTAGGAATAATGGAATTATCTGTTAGAGAGCGTTGCAATTGAAGTTGGCATCGCAAAATGACTAGATTTTATGATGTGATATTCATTGTATTGACCTAATATATTATTGATTAGGTGAGTTGTGAATGCGATTTTGTGTATGTACACATGTATTTATATATTTGTGCTGGTTGTTTTGAATTAGCATTATTAAGAAGTACATTTGGCTTGTTCCCTATGAGCTCGGGGTACATAAGCAGTTCAGGATGGATTCCTAGGTGCAGCCACACGATATTGTAAAAAATATTTTCTATCTAGATAAAATTATTTGTCATTTATGTTTGATGACATGGATAGAATCTTATGACCTTTTTTATAAAAATTGAATGCATATATTGATCGTCCCACAAGAGTGGAACTCCTTAAAGACTTTCAAAATTTCCTCTTTCAAAATATCACACCAATCTTTTGTAGACTGCGATCGAGAGACCATTAGGACCTGTAGCCTTGTCCCTCTCCATTCCACATATCACCTCTTGTGTTTGTTTCCTCTACTAGAAATGGCTTGCTATAGGCTTTTGGTTAGAAACTTAACAGTCAAGACCTCCACCTCTAAGCAAATAAAGATGGGAGAAAAATCTAATCAATTAAGTCGAGATTGACCTAGGATCTTCTATCATCGTACCCTCCTCCATCTCTAGGTTCCTAAGTAAATTTGTCCTACATCTCGGTAAAGCCACACTATCAAAACATCTGGAATTCTTTTCTTTTTTATAGATTCATCTTACTTTAGTTTTTCATCTCCAGATAACCTCCATTTTTGTAATGATTCTGTTCAATGTGATTTTTTAGACTATCTCTTTGCCCTCCTTTGCAGGTCCTAAAAAATCGAACATGTATCCCCTATTCTATCGACTCTCCTTGGCAAATTATTTTTTGAAAGTTCATAATATTTTCTTATCAGAAATAAAATTTGGGACTTTGTTGTCAAAATATAGATTTTTTCGGTACTGTATGATATTTCTATAATTGAATTTTCAGAAATTCTTTTGTTTTTTTGTTTTTTAGTCTATAATTTTTTATGATTAAAACATTTTGGGATGTTTATAGCCCTCAAAAATAATAATAATTTTTTTAAACTGTAGCCATTTCGGAATGAAATGATTTTTTTACACAAAATTACCATTTTGAAGTTCAATGATTTTTTTTTTTTTTTTTTTTTTTTAAACGAAATTGATTTTTTTAATTTTAAATTTTTTTTTTTTAATTAGTACTGTTTATGGAATACTATGAATTTTTTTATTAGTGTTGGTAATCTAATATACGGGGTTATTGTTTACTCAAAATGAGGTGGGGCCCCACCTCTCTATGAGTAGACAATACTCTATATTGTTGTCTTGTCATGGTGAGGTGTGGCCATACCTCTCTGTGAGCAAACAATAATTTCGTAGACGGGATCACTGGTCGTTTCCTTTTTCAAAAATTTTTAAGAAAATTTGGAAATCATGGTTACAGTTTGAATAAAATTTGAGACTTTCTTACAAGTATTTTTTGAACTTTGCAGTGTTTTCGATAGTACAAAAAAAAAAAAAAAAAAGATTTTCCTATCAATGTGATCTTTTATGGTTAGTATTTTTGAACTGAAATGAATTCAATAATGTTAAGAAAAAAATTTGGCAGTTATGGCGATGAAGGCATTATTTTCTTTAGATCTGTTGAAGTCCACAATGTTATTTATTTATTTATTATTATTTTTTAATATCTAATAATTCTTCACCTCCTCATCAGCGATATGGATCGCGCCCAATCTTACACTTAGTGAAATCTCCCTCCAAAATTGGCCCATGAATGACAACTCCGAGACACACAGCAAAAGCTCCCTCCAAAATCGTTGCATGAATAACTTTGAGCGTGTTGATAATTTAAATATATCAATTGAATCAATGAATTGCTACTCACGAGAGAGTTGCTTGGACATAGCATGAATAGGATGTAGTTCCCATAAATGTATTTGTAAGTTGGCAATTGGCTGAGTGCACTTCGTCTAAGAGTAGAGTCTTTATCATGGATCCTCATTTCCTCCATTTTGTGTATCTGTATTTTGTAGGATTCAGCACATTTATTGTAGAGTAGGTCCGTTTATTGATTCAACCATTATAATGGGACTTACTCAATGACCTTTTAAGGATGCCCTTTTAGAATCTTTCCATAAACTTGGTCGATTGACATCAGTATAAAATCAAGGTGGGGCCCTTTGTACTCCTACATCAAAGATTGCATGTGGCCTTTCCTCTTCTTCAAACAGCCTCTCAATCCTCAATCCCTTGTTTTTCGATTAGAGAACCTCAATTTGTGCCTTTAACCCCACAAACCCTTGCCATCTTCTTTGTTGGAATAAATTGAAACCGAAAACCTAGACAACTTGGCCTAGATAAACCTAGGATCCTCCCTCTCCCTGCTCTCTTCATCCATGGGATCTTACTCAAAGTTTTCCTACAAGTAGGGGAAATCGCAAGAAAGTTGGAATTGCAGCCTTCTTGACTGATCGATTTGACAATCAATATTAATAAAAATAATAGAGATTGAATGGATAGTTTGAAGTGCTTAGGAGTAATGGAATTATCTTTTAGAGAGCACTGCAATTGAAGCTGGCATTGCAAAATGACTAGATTTTATGATGTGATATTCATCGTATTGACCTAATATATTATTGATTAGGTGAGTTCTGAATGCGATTTTGTGTATGTACACATGTATTTATATATTTGTGCTTCTTGTTTTGAATTAGCATTATTAAGAAGTATGTTTGGCTTGTTCCCTATGAGCTCGGGGTACGTAGGCAGTTCAGGTATGAGCTCGGGGTACGTAGGCAGTTCAGGATGGATTCCTAGGTGCAGCCACACACTATTATAAATAATATTTTCTATTTATATAAAATTATTTGTCATTTATGTTTAATGAGATGGATAGAATCTTATGACTTTTTTTTTTTAAAAAAAATTGAATACATTTATTGATCGTCCCACAAGAGTGAAACTCCTTATAAACTTTCAAAAGTCATTCTTTCAAAATATCACACCAATCTTTTGTAGACTGCGATTAAGAGACCATTAGGACTTGTAGCCTTGTCCCTCTCCATTCCACATATCGCCTCTTGTGTTTCCTCTACTAGAAATGGTCTCTCGATCGACAATGCCATGCTCTCAGTTGTGGTGCATTGATCTATTTTGTCAATGTAGAAGAATATAATCCACTCTATCCCGTATCACCTAAAGAAAAGGCTTGCTATAGGCTTTTGGTTTGAAACTTAACAGTCAAGACCTCCACCTCTAAGAAAATAAAGATGGGGGAAAAATCTAATCAATTAAGTCGAGATCAACCTAGGATCTTCTATCATCCTACCCTCCTCCGTCTCTAGGTTCCTAAATAAATTTTCCTACATCTCGATAAAGCCACACTATCAAAAAATCTGGAATTCGTTTCTGTCATAGATTCATTTTACTTTAGTTTTTCATCTCCAGATAACCTCCATTTTTGTAATGATTCTGCTCAATGTGATTTTTTAGACCATCTCTTTGCCCTCTTCTGTAGGTCCTAAAAAATCGAACATGTATCCCCCATTCTATCAACTGTCCTTGGGAAATTATTTTCTGAAAGTTCATAATATTTTCTGATCGGAAATAAAATTTGGGACTTTGTTTTCAAAATATAGAATTTTTTGGTACTGTATGGTATTTCTATAATTGAATTTTCAGAAATTCTTTTTTTTTTTTTTTAAGTCTATAATTCTTTATGTTTAAAACATTTTGGGATGTTTATAGCCCTCAAAAGTAAATTTTTTTTTTTTTTTTAAATTGTAGCCATTTTCGAATGAAATGATTTTTATATACAAAAATACCATTTTGTTCAATATATATATATATATATATATATATATATATATATATATATATATATTTTTATTTTATTTTTATTTTACGAAAATGAATTGGTTAATTTGAAACTATTTTTTGTAATTAGTAATGTTTTTGGAATATTATGATTTTTTTTATCAGTTTTGGTAATCTAATATATAGGGTTATTGTTTACTTAAAATGAGGTGGGGCCCCACCTCTCTACAAGTAGGCAATAATTTGGATTGTTGTCTTCTCATGGTGAGGTGTGGCCATACCTCTCGGTGACCAAACAATAATTATGTAGACAGGATCACCGGTCTTTTCCTTTTTCAAAAATTTTTAAGAAAAATTTGAGACTTTTACAAGTATTTTATAAATTTTGCAGCATTTTCGATTGTTAAAAAAAATGATTTTCCTTTCAATGTGATCTTTTATGGTGATAGTATTTTCCAACCGAAATGAATTATGAATATTTGTTAAGAAAAAATTTTGCGGTTATGGCGATTATGGCATTATTTTCTTTAGCACTTCAGAAATTCGCAATGGTTTCTATAAAGTGTATTTGTAAGTTGGAAATTGGCCTGTTGTGAGCGTGCACTTCATCCAAGAGTAAAGTCTTTATCATGGTAGAGTATTTTGATGATGAATCTTGAAGGGGAGGTCGATCTCGCAACCTATCCTTTATGCTTTCCCCCCTTTTTATCTTTGCAAGGGCGAACTGATGTCCCCTCGATCTCGACCTTGTCAGGTAGGGTCGTGGTATTGGGTGTTCTCCCTTAGCTCGACTAAGGATGCTTGCCTAAGGAGGCGAAAAGCCCACGAGGTGCTCCCATAAAGTAAGAGCGGTAAGATGCTAGTCGCCCTCACCCTCCCCATCCCTTACAGTAGGAGCTGTGGGAGGCTAGTCGCCCTCACCCTTTCACTCCATGAGATCAGACGTTGAGGACTTGGTTTGGTGGTTGGGACAGAGGCTAGCTAGGGAAAAAAGACGACCTTGTAAGGAGACTGGGTCGCCCCTTCACCTTAGTCTGGTCGATTTGGCAACTCGAGGCACGACACGTGAGCGATGCAACGTAACCCCCTCACTGCAGCTATTGATATGTTGCTTTGGGAGATGTGCATGCCTACAACCCTGGCTTATGCCAAGGTTACATCTCCCAGGTCGAACATTTTAATGATAAGACGTGGGACGTGTTATACACCCACTATCCCCCCTTATAAAAGGAGGAAGAGGAAATCATTTAAAAGGAACCCAACAACCAGAGAGAGAGGGAAGTAATTACTCGTGTTCCCCAAGTCTGTGCTCCTTGAGCTGGATTAACAGTGGTTTTTTCCGACGGGTCGTTCTACTAAGGTTGCCATTTCGACCTATTTTGTTCCCCTTCCCCCATCCAACTTTACGCTTGGCGACCTGACTGTTACTACAACAATGCTTCACCCCTCGAGCGTCTCTATACGGCAAACCTCACACTTGGTCGAATTTCCCCGATTTACTTTGTGAACATATTCGCGACTTCGCTGGATAGGTTGCACGAACGATGGCGGCCCGGACGCATAACAGTAACCGTATCGGCACTAACACTGGTGCCAATGACGAAGAAATTGCCGACTCAGTGCACGCCATTGTCCATTAGCCTCTTATTAATGAGATATTGACAGCCTTCACTCCTACTATTACTACCCTGATGTAGGAAACCTAAGAAAAAATGCTCAAAATGCTGCGGTCGTAGATGGCGGCCCCTGAAACTAATGTCCCTTGGACCCAGGAGGTGCTGGTGCCTCTAGGGGAGAGATCGGGGCCCTCGCCCGAGAAAATAAGGTGGTTTGGCCGCCGTTATCCCTCCCATGGGGGAAACGACTTCTCCACCAACAAACTCATTTATCACACGAGAAGATCTTGAAAGACTTTTGCAACAGGAGGGAGTTAGGCTATCCCAACCGCTGCCCCTAATCCCCGATTGCGACCTACGCCCTCCCTACCCTCTTGAGCTCCAAATGTGCCCTATCCCCCGAGGTATGCACTACCTCTAAAGTTCTCAATGTTCAACGGGAAGAAAGGAAATGCTAGGGAACATGTAGTATGCTTTCTTGACACCCTAGGAGCCCATCGGTCGAATGAGAACCTGAGACTTATGGATTTCCAAATCCCTCACGGAAGGGGCCTATACTTGGTATTCGAACTTTGCACCAGATTCCATGCCCACCTAGGATGCAATGGTAAGTGCGTTCCACAAGAAGTTCTTCTAGGTAGATGAGTGCGTGACTGTGATCACCCTCAGCCAAGAGCGACAAAGGCAAGGAGAAGACCTTGTCGATTATGTGAAGAAATTTCGAGAAAGAGCGGTGGAGTGCTATGACCCCATCACAGAAGAAGGCTTGGTAAGTCTTTGCGTGGCTAGAATGAGCATGGCCTACAGGGTGTACCTCAAAAATCACTCCCTCTCATCATTGTCTAAGCTCTATGAGGCGGCCCACCGAACTAGCAAAAGTGTACTTCTTCCCGCCCAAAAGCTCAAATGGAAGCGTGACAAGAGACCGGCCGCTGCCAAGGTCGCAGCTACGGAACCACAAAAGAGTAAAGGGAGGAAAGGGACAAAGAAAAGAGCCTTCTAACCTACCCCCTTTCCTTGCGGGACCAAGGAGGTCCTCAACCCGTTGGAGCAATGGGTAAAGGATGGGGTGATCTCACTACCCTCGGTCGACGTTGAACCAAAAGCGAATGATCACGCTCACCCGAACTTTTGTGTATTTCATCAGCACACGCGTCATCTGATGATGGGTTGTTGGGCGCTGAAGAGAATTTCTAAAAAGAAGATGAAAGCCGGGGAGCTCGAAGTAGTGACCCCAACAACTGACATAAACCATGTCCCCTTCCCAGTTCATCGGAACGGGGGGGGGGGGGACACATGGCCACTCATGAGGGCGAAGTGGAGGAAGAAGGCGGAGTTGATCCAATGGGATAGTATGATGGGATCACTACTACACTATAGCAGAACTAAGTTCCAGCATTTTTATGATTAGTTGGGATTTGGTGAGGTCACCAGGTTCGAAGCCTCCAGGGCTCTAGCCTAGGTCGCCCACGAACAACACCAAGCAGCCTTTGTCGAGGGAGGGTCGGTTAGACGAAAGGCGAAGATATATGAGACGTCGGTTACTTTCTCTAATAAAGACATTGAGCTCCCTTACCTCAACCATAACCGCCCTTTGTATTTAACAGCCTTCATCAATGGGGTCGAAATAAGACGCGCGTTCATTGACAAGGGGTCGTCTATTAATATTGTTTCCATTCATACTCTGGAGAAGGCGGGGATATCTGGTGTTAGGATTGTGAAAGCACCCATAAAAGTGATGGGATTTGCAGCAGCAAAGCACCGGACCTCGAGGTTGAACCCATAAGAATGAGCGCGCGCTTCTAAGTCATTGATGCTCAAACCAATTATCATGTCTTGCTCGGCTGGCCGTAGCTTCATAAGTACATGGCTGTGCCTTCCAGCTTTCATCAGTGTAAGAAATGCAGATGGAAGGGTGGGGTGGTACGAATCCCGGCCTCGACCACTCCGTTCGAGCCTGAGGAGGCACACTTGGCTGATGCGGAACAATTCAGGGAGACATCCCACGAGGGGGAGTCCAGCATCTCACAGATCAAGTCCATCAACCTATTGAAGTAGGAATGAGAGGATGCGGAGGGATATCTTAAAAGGGAAAGGGTCCAAAGCTAGCAACATTTCCCATCCCGATAACACAAGCTTTAAGAAAAGATAAGAAAACTAGAAAATTAATTATCCAATACTTAATTATAACTTATCCATAATTAAGAGACTTTGGAGAGACAAAAGGTCTTTTAGATAGATGATTCCAACAACCAATGAAGTCCCAAAATGAGCTGGAACAAAAATTGAAAATAGGGGAATTAATTGTTGCAGAACCACATTTTGACCTCTGTTCTCACCCAAAATTGAACTACCTCAAAATGTTTCAGCACCTTAGCCTCATATCAAATTAAAGATTTGGAAGTTTTTTAACTAACCAAAAAAAAAAAGGTGCGCAAAAAGGAGTTCTGTAGAGGAAGATATGGCCATTTTACTATAGCCTGTTTACTATAGCCTGTTTAGGCTGTCTACACTACCCGAGAATGCTAAATTTGAAGTTTTTTTGCACTTTTCTTTGACTGGCTCTTTGGTTCTTATGCTTGGGATGCTTTGGCATCACTATCTCAATTCTCAATAATCCAGCCACACTGCCTTTACTTTGTGGTCAACCCTCAAATCACAATTCATCTCAACTGATGCAAATCAGGTGTTTGGGCAGAGAGAAAAATGAAAGAAAATGCTTTTCATTGATAGAAAGTAGATCATACAGGGAACTTGAGGAAAACTTTTATCCCTGATTTGGAAACTATTCTTTGATCATCTAAAACTGAAAATATTCCCTCTAACAACCATATTTATATGCTTCTAGAAGACGAATCTAACCAACTATGCATAAAACAAAAGTAACCAAGCTGTGACATAAGTAAATGACAGTTCACAAGTAAAACTGAAAGCAAATAAGAGGGAAAAAAAAAAAGAAAAAAGAATGCCACTAACTACTACTGGACAGTGATTATATCTATTCCAAGGTACATCATCAACAACCTCACTTTAAATATGGGAGTCACAAATAATAAAGACATGAACATAATCACAGGTCAATAATATCACATCCTCCAAGAATAGATATTGAATCATAATTCAAGATATCTCAACCATCAAGAATAGGCATTATGTCTCAAATCATTATCCAAACTTTCATAATTAGCATTATAGCATTCTCTCAATCAATTTAGCATGTAATTCTTTATGCTTATCATCTTCAATTACTCATAGCCGACTTATATTCTTGTATGTTCATTGCCATACATAATCATGCATCACAATTTGAAGGTGATTCATAAGATCTCAATATGAATTTCAAGTGGAATGCCAATTGTGTATAAAATCATACCGAAAAGGAATTTATGTTCATATAAATCAATTTATGCTTGTGAGAATGAAATATAACATTTAGAATGATAGTTTGATAGCCACTTGATATGCATAATTTGTCATTTAAATAATTTAAACTCCTGAGATTGTTGAGTTGGGGGTTTCATTTTTATCAGAATTCTGGATGTTAGGGAGGCTATTTAGCTTTCTTCTCTTCTATCCATTCTCAAGACTGTGTTGTCTAATCCTATGGTACAGGATAGAGAGAAATACGTGTATAATGAAGAGGACATCTATATTGCTTAAGTTGATTTGGGACCTCCTCATGTGCCAAAGTTCAGTGGGATTAGTAGGAGAAATCTTTCTCTTTAATGATAAAGTTTTAGGTGGGTTATTCAATTCAGTAGTATCCAGTATCTCATATCTATTTTGAGTGAATAAATATAAACCATTTATCAAAACACCAAAATAGATAAAAGTTTCACCTTTATGAATAGAAAAACTTGTACCAAATGTAAAAATAAAACCGAGTTAGATAATGGAAAAACTTATAAAAGATTGCGCCTAACATTTGGCACATATGAAACATCTGACAATACTAAAATTCTGTTCTTAAAAAACCGAGTTTGGTAATCTCTTCCATTGCTACTGCTGAGACAATTGCATCAGATCCTTTGTTAAGCTTACTCTCTCCCCTTGCAACACAAGTCTACACACCAGGTGTTAGAAGTATCTACCATATGCTGATATCTTTATTCCATACTCTCTATCTAGCTTTAACTCTTTAGTTGTGTACATCAAATTTTGTCCTTTTTTCCGTTTTTTTGTCTTTTAGATGTCATTTGTCATTTTATTTTTAATCCATAATCTTCAGAAACATTAGCTGTTGCAATTTATCATCATTATTATTATTATTATTATTATTATTATTATTATTATTATCAATACTTACTGGTTTATTTGAGGGTTTTCAGATTTTTGTTTCTTTTAGCTTAACATTTTAAGATTATTTATCCACTGTTTGGTCATCAAAAAACTGGAACGAAAAGAAAAGACAGACAACAAGAAAAACAAAATTTTAGCCTTTTATTGTTATTATTATTATTTTTTGGTCTACTATTTCTGTCTTACTCTCAGTTTCATTTTTTGGGGCTTGAATTTACTTTGAATTATATTTATACACAAACCTGGTGAGCTCAAAGATTAAAGCCTTGAAAATAAAAATGGGTTTTGGTGTGTATTTGACTCTGAAAGTTTGGACAGGTAAGATGTTTGAGTGCACGTGTTTGTGCTGGAATAGAATTTCTGACTTCTACCAGCCAGATCCAGAGCCCTTTTCTCTGCCTATACCAATTCCAGAATGGCCTCAAAGTATGCTCCTGAAGATACTTTATTTTTTAGTTATTTTATTTATTTATTTATTTATTTTTGGGTTTATTGAGTGAAATAAATTGTGGGATTTAGTTGTTTTATGTTTTGTTGAGAATTATTTTTTTTAAATAGCTTTGCATGCTGAGATGGGTTTATGGGTTTGGATTATATGTTCTCATCATCTATATGTTCTTTAGAAAAAAAAAAAATTTCTAATAATGTTTTGTCGTTGGGTGTTCATGGATTAATCATTAGTTAGCTCTCAGAAATTTTGGTGCATGCAATATAAATTTTTAAATTTTGCTTTGTACATGGATTCCCTCTCTCTTAATGGTTGCTTTTCCTCTCAAATTCCTTTTTATCCTAAGCCTGTGTGTTCTTGTTTTCAGTAATGTATTCTTCTTCTTTTTTTTTCCTGTAATTCTCTTAAGTTAAGGGTGCTATTCTGTATTCTCTAGATTGAACCTGTTTGCAAGTTGTGGTAAGGTATCATTCAGGGCTGTATTGCCTTAAGCTCTCTTTTTTTTCCCTGATCAAAATGGTGCCTTGAGTTCATTGATCATTTAAGTTGGGATCATACTTGAGTCAGTTTAAGCAATAATCTTTCCTTTCTGCCTTAGAACTATTGAGAACTATAGTGTGCTATTCATATTAATGTTAGATATCAAAACATAATGGCTTGGACCTTTGGTAGATAAGCCCTTGATTCAAAGTTGGAGCTCATTGGTGATGCACGTTCATTCACCCAATGAGGTTTTAGAGCAACCCCTTTAATGGGAATCCCTAGAATTGTGGACCTCAAGTTTCTTCAAAACAGCTTTGACACTTCTATCCTCTTGCAACTTGGTGTGAGAAAATAGGATTTTGGAGTTGCCACCTATTATGGAGAATAAGAACTCATAGTTTTGAAATAAACAAAAAAAATTAAAATAAAAATTAAAATTAAAATTTGAAAGCATAGATGGTAAAAGCATGCTTGCAAGAACATCAATAGGTAAATGCGAATCATCTTTTCTTACATTGATCCATAGCAGCTGGATTTGGTGGAAGCTTTTGCAGGGTTGGATTGGGTTTCTCTTGCTTCTTGCTCTCAAATGTTTGAAATTGATTTTGGGGGGGTTTTGGAAAATGCAAACAAGTAATTGTTCTTTGGAGATGTGCCTTTATTGCTGTTTTCTGGGTCATTTGGTTGGAGAGAAATGTGAGGATTTTAGGACAGATTTGGGTTCCTTGGAGATGTGCCTTTATGGAATACAGTGTATTTTTCGTCATCTTTTTCAAAAAATTTATTGGGTTTCTGTTGTTTTTTTTATCAAGGATAATTGAATTTCAATGTGTCAGGAGTAGTTATAATTAGGTGAGCTTGTTTTCTTTGCTCTGGTGCTATTTGATGATGGGAGGACCACTTGTCCTCCTTTGTACTTTTTGTACTCATTTCCTTTTTGATTAAAAATTATTTCTTGTTGCTGATTTAAATAAATAAATAAAAAGGTAGAGGTATGTGAATTGAACAAACATGCATAAAAATTAAGTTAATATCCATCTATTTCAAACATGCATTCTTTCTTATATTTCAAAAGTTGGAAAAAGTGCAGAAAATAGTTTGTTGAGTTGTATGCCAATGCTAATAGACAAATTAAGAATATTTGCATTTTACATCATAAAGAAAACATGGAGTTTGTATATCAAAAGAATGGATCTTTTTTGAACTAAAATTACTAGTAGGAAGGGTACGTAGAGATATATTTATGTGGGAAAGGAAAGCTTACTGATTCTAGTTTTTATTTCATCCTCCCAACCAAGATTATATGTTCTGGCAACGTATATCATGTAGTTATTTGTTGCTAAAATTGAAAAAAAGTAGTTTTTTATTTTATTTTTCTGTTCTTGTTTCGGACAAAAAGTACGACACTCTTGCTTTTGTCTCTACTGAATAAAAGAGATCTGAAAGATTTTCTAAGGTAAGTCACTCCAGTAAGAAATGTCAGGTGGCTCAATTGAGTGGAGGTCTTTGTTTCTTGGGTCCTAAATAATTACAGACATAAAATCCAACAAAAAAAAAAATGACCTTTAATTTTCTTAGCAACCAAAAAGAGCATTTGGGGGCTTCTATATGCAAAATGGAGATGCTGACATGATCACAATGGTATACCAAAGTGTGATTATATATTGAAATCCTTAAATGTCCTTATATTTTTTAAAGTGTTGAGAATAAACATAGGCTCATCTGATTGCTATGAAAAATAAAAACATTCACTTCAGATTCAAAAGCAAATCAACCTTAATCATTTTTGTTTACGAGTGAAACTAGGAGGTAGGGTTACAAACCAGTAGGTTAGCCACGTAAGGTGACACAAAGGCCAGGAGAGTTAGCTAGATAGGAGAGCAAAGCAACTTAAGGGCAAATGAGGGAAACCAAGATAGTGTAGGGACCAAAGTAGACTTGGCCCTTCCTTAAGAGACCTTTCCTAGACCCAAGGACTCCCACCTACACCTACTTAAGGTTGATATTTGCAACCATTACCTTGAATATGGAATTATGTCCAATCCTTGTGTCTGAAAGTTGGCTCTTGCTTGGAATAATGTGGAATAAGGTAATTTTCAATTTGGAGCTTACATAAAAGGTTACCTGACCAATCGGTAAATGTGCATAAACTGACCTACTTAGGGCCAATTGCACAATGGGTTTACCGTTTGATTAGATACCCTTCATGTGCACGTCTCATATGCCAAAAATCACAATTATCCAACGGTAGGTCTTTGAAAAATATTATGATGCAAGATAGTAGGGGAATGAAACTATGAAACTAAACTTAATTCCAATTCTCAATAGGTTTCAATATTCAAGTTCGAGTCCTCGTAGCAATACAAGATAGCATATATATAGGCAGATAAAAAAAATGCAAAGTCAAAAGAAATTTTGAAGTTCGTTGATTGTTGTAGGCGAATGCTGGAGATAGATTTGGAAGCACGATTCGTCGACTCAAACCATAAATGCAACATGCAACTTTCATCACTCATAGACACATATGTGGGATTGTTGTGGTATATTGGATTTGAGTGGTCCCTACCATGTAACTATGGAAAAACTATCATTTTTTCGTTCTTTAAAATATCACAGTTCACAATCGGTATTTTGAGAAACTAAACTTTAGATCACTGTGATTTTTGGCATGCATGACGTACAAAGTGCACCTTATAATTTGAAAGGTATCTAGTCCAACAGTTAGTTTTTCAAAACCTGTTTTGCAATTTGCATAAGGTGCACACATGGAATTAAATATCGGATATATCGCCGATATATGTATCGGTGATGCCCGATATAAGATATGACCTACATATCTTTATCACATTATATCGGTGGATATATCACGATATATCGGATATATCGGCAATATATCAAGAACATTCATGAATAAAAGAGCAAAATATTGATACTTCGGCCATATCGAGATATATCAGCCATATTGGCGATATCAGATACATATTCTTATTTGATTACGACTTATATGGCTATAATATCTATCATATCTTTGAATCGATATCGATATTTCTGATATGATCGATATATCCGTCGATACTGATATTTAATTCCTTGGGTACACAGTGCACTTATAATAGAAGTATAGAACCCCATATATATATATGTTACATTTTGATATCATGCTACTCTAATCACAATGACCAAAATATTTTTACCGGTATGGTTGAGGTGAGATGCAAGAACCTTTTTAAAACTAATCTACTTTAGTATGTTTCAAAAGTTTCCTCAATTTTATCCTAGAGGAAGTTTTCTAGTTTTTTCTTTTCCCTTATCTTATAGTTATTTCATGTGTCTTTTTCTTTTTCTTCTTATTCTTCTTCCCCTCTCTCTAGCAAATAAGAAGCTTTTCTATTTCTTTTCTCTTTTATCCTCTTGGTTTCCTGTTTTCTATAGAACATATAGTTTAAAGTATTTTCTTCTTCTTCTTCTTTCATCACTATCAATTAAGCTGAGGTTTTATTTATTATTTATTTTCTTCTCGGTGGTTTCCCCTCTTTTGAAAACAAGAATGGTTTAAAATACTTTTCCCTCCCATTGGTTTTTGTTAATGTTTTCACGATTGCGGCTCCTTTCTTTGATTCCATATTGTTATCTTACCATTTGGTTAATCTATTGGTCTTTTACATAGTCACGTAATTATGTTTTAAGCTTATATTTGCATTTTATAGGCATTTATTTTTGTCATCAAGTATTTGTAGCTACTTTCTATGCATTCTCAAACTCTTATGTTCTTGTGTTTTTGAAACATTTTTAACATGTTTCCTATTTTAGATTGATTGAAACTCTCTCAAAATATTTGCCGTTCAGAGTTGCAGACCTTAAAACCCTAGTACTATCCCTCAACATGTTTCCTGAAACTCTGAACTGCAAACATTTTGCGAGTTGTGTCTCCATGCACAAGAAATATGCTTGGTTTATGGTCATTTTGTATCTCCTTTGAGTCTGATGATGTAGTTTCTTTCATGATGTTATATGCTAGGTATTTGGTCAAGAACCTGCTTTTGGGCTACCGTATGAAATAAAAAGGTTTCCTCTTCCAGGGTATCTGTGGATTCATTCAGGTCAATTTATGAACATGGTTGACAAAAATGTGGAGCCAACAGAGCATTCTGAAAACAAAGCAATTGTTGATGGTGCTGACACTACTAAAATGAAGAGGAAGAAGCTGAAGGGGAAAAGAGCAGTTGTAAGGTGGCTAAAATTCTTCAGGTGGAAGAAGAAGAAAGAGTATGAAAGAATGACTGCAGAAGAAAAAATTTTGTACAACTTGAGAAAGGCAAGTTCCTAATCTTTTTATTTATGCGTCTATATATATATATATTGGTTTAAGGGATCTAAGACACCCATTGGGTAGATAATGTGCGTGATTTGCCACCACTACGTTTGTAAGGGTACTGATTTTGAGGTATATGCTGGGTCTGATGCTAAACTGATGCAAAATGATTTGACAAAAATCATCCTGGAATGTAGTGAGTTGAATATTAAGAAGGATAGTAGAAAAATACGAGTAAAAGTATTGCCTAGACCCTTCCAACTTTTCTAAGTTTATTGTCCGGTTGAAGTATAAAGCTTTAATTTTCTTATATTTGAAATTTGTCTTTCTAGAACACAACAAGACTAAGGTAGTGTTTGGCCTAGCTTCCTACAAATGGAAGTCATTTTTGAAGAAGTGATTCCTAAGATGAACTTTTTAAAAACTCATTTAGAGAAAAAATAGTGTTTGGCACAGTCATATTTTAAAAGCCTTTTGTATCAAGAAGTGTGAAAAATATGAAGCATAACTGCATCCATAGGGAGAATGAACAATGACTAACTCTTTCTAACCTAATAATTGTACGTGGGAAGCTCAATAAAACCTACACTCCAAAGTTGGGGTAAATATTTTTACCAAACTTTTGAAAAAAGTTCTTATCCATTAGCCTAATTGCCGTTAGGACTAAGACTGAGTTGAGTGAGCAGTAGCCAAATTATTATCATGCCCTTATTTATAAACTGTATTGACATACATGTTGGAAATATTATTTACATGATGTGTAGGACAATTCTTCTACTCCTGTGTGGAAAAAGATTGAACCTGTTGCTGTTTTACTTGAAAATTGAAATGCATCAATCAATATATAAAATTGACTTTATATCTTCAAAATATTACAGGCTGAATTTTCTTTCTTTTTACTTATTTATATTCTGTCACAGCATATTACGAGTTAATTTATTAGCTGATATTATTCTGTCAGTGCATATTATTAAGCTAATTTATTAGTTGATGTGTTTGAACAAATCTCATTATTCTTCTCCCTCCCTTTTTATATATGAGTTAATATTGATTGCTCCTTTTCCAGGCTCGAAAAAAAGAGGAGAGGATTGTTGAGGGTCTGAAGAAGATTGAACCTTCAGAGTCATCAGAAACAACCCATGATCCAGAGATATTGACACCAGAAGAGCACTTCTACTTTTTGAAGATGGGCCTCAAAAGCAAAAATTATGTACCGGTTGGAAGACGTGGAATATACCAGGGTGTAATTCTGAACATGCACTTGCATTGGAAGAAACACCAGACTTTGAAGGTGGTGGTGAAGACATTCTCACCAG
This sequence comes from Hamamelis virginiana, assembly GCA_017140935.1. Classification (NCBI taxonomy): domain Eukaryota; kingdom Viridiplantae; phylum Streptophyta; class Magnoliopsida; order Saxifragales; family Hamamelidaceae; genus Hamamelis; species Hamamelis virginiana. The sequence goes on along the minus strand of JAESVK010000317.1, from coordinate 474,949 downwards.
ACGAGGTCAAGGAGATTGCTGCTGAACTGGCAAGATTGAGTGGAGGAATTGTGCTTGACATTCACGAAGAGAACACAATAATTATGTACAGAGGGAAGAACTACTCTCAACCACCTACTGAGATAATGTCACCAAGGATCACTCTCTCGAGAAAGAAGGTTATTCTTTCCTACCTTTTCTTTTCCCTCGTTTATTCTCTTTAATTACTTCTTATGCGGGGTGCCAGGGGGGAGTTTCCTAAGAAACCCTCATAAACCTTTCCTTGCAAGAAAAAAATAAAAGGGTATAACATTTCAGCACTAGGTTTCATTACTTAATGGAAATGTATTTTATGGT
>JAESVK010000317.1:447184-474213 GCA_017140935.1 Hamamelis virginiana | reverse complement strand
GGTCTGCTTTTTATCATTTGGACTGAGTCATCCTTGTTGCATATAATTTTGTGAACAAATCTATCTTTGTTAATTGGGAAATTCAAGGGATGGCAATCATCATTGCAAACAATATTAGAAGTTAGAAACATAAGCCTCTTCATATTTTTAAAATTGATCCTATACACACTATATGATGATGATTCTAACATTTTTTTCTAAAAGTGGAAATGGATTTGTATCGTCTATACCATGCAAATTACAATGGATCTCCACTCAAACAACCAAACGGGCCATTAGTGAATCACTTAAACCATAGCTTAATATAGATATTAATAATACTCCGTATATAGGCCTTTATTTTTATTCCTCAAAGGTTTTTATTCCTTTGATTTGGTGGGGTATAACTCCTTAAGAGATTCGCCAATCAAACATGATGAGAAGGTCTCTCTCTCTCTCTCTCTCACACACACACACACACAAATTCAGATAGGGTTGCTTTGAAGTTCTTTGATTTCCTTTCTATACCTTATTTCCTCTTATGCAGGCATTGGATAAATCAAAATATAGGGATGGTCTCCGAGCTGTTAGGAAATATATTCCAAGACTTGTACGGGACCTTGAGTTGCTTGAAGCACAGGCTAAAAGCAAAGTTGAAAATAATACGAAGGCTGTTGAAGAATTCGAAAAAACTACCATCGACAGTTTTAACTCTGGAGACATTTTAAATGTTAAGTTAGACAATTCAGATGAGCTGAGAGAGAGAATTTCCAAGAATGATGGATGCTCTGATGAGGATGACCCTATGATAAATTCAGATATGGCATCAGATTCTGAAGCTTTGTCAGATATTTTTGAGACTGACTCTGACACAGAGACCGAGGAGAAGGCGGAACAACCACTTTACTTGAACGAGTTCGAAAAGTTTCCTATAGAAAGTGACGGAAAACTAGAGAATTTTGAGACCCACCTGCGTCAAATGTCTATAGACTCTAGAAAGGCTAAATCATTGGGGGAAGATATTGAGTTACCTGACCTTGATGAGGTTGATCAGATGTTTATGCGCGCTTCCTTACTTTTAAAGAAACAAAAGAGGAGATGAGACCTTTTTTTTTGTTTTAAATTTGTTATCAATGGGATGATTAAATGTTTAATTTTTCTGCTTTAATCCGTGTTGCTTCTGGTTATTAGACTAATGTTTTGGCATGTGCAGCTTTTATATCCACTCTTTAAATTGCAGGATTCAAAATCTAGGTTGTCTAATATTGGATGTAAAATGTGACTTCCTAAGCGGCTTCCTAACTCTCGATTTGATTGATTTCTAGACGTTCAAAGTTCGGAACAAACGTGCAGTTTGCAGTCCTGAAGGTGTAATACAAACTTGTATAGCTTTCATGTCCATCTCATCTATTAAGCTGCAAGATTCACGGCCGTGATGCAAAAGGCGACTTTCTAACGATTAATTTGAGTGTGGGTGTGGTTGGCTTTTACACTCCATATATCACTCTTTCAAAAATGTACATACGTAAATTTAATATCAAGGACATCTAAAATTTAACCCAAAAAAAAAAAACTCCAATAAAAAATTATTTCCACATTCTACTCAATAAAAATGTATAGCTTTCAACTCTTCCCGCTACTTAAAGTGTAGTTATAGGTCGTTAATGGTAGATGTATAGAAGGTTTACTGAAATATTTGCTCTTAAATTCTTCATATTTTCATGCGTAAGATCGGGCTTATTGTTTTATAATTAGTGCGATCCTCCAATACTAAAAGTTTTCCACCACCTGCTCGACGACATAAATATCATTTCAGCATATGATGCTAGGCGATTCGATTTGCAAACACCAATGGGTGAGTTTGGTAGGGGGTAAGGAATCTTGTTCTTGGGAATGGCCTACTACGGGGGAATTGGAATGTAACTTAGTACAACATACATTCCTTTCTTTTATTTGTTTGGACAATGTAAAATCACAATAAAAATCAATTAGATTACAAAATTACCTTTTCCATTTATCACAACCTTCCCTGACATCAAAACCCTAGAAACCACTCCATTTTGACAAATCAATAGAGATCATATGATGGCATGATCTAGTTCTGATCGAGAGCAAAAAAATTTGCGATCTTCATTGAAATGGTTGTTGACCTATTGATTTTAATTGTGAGACCCTATATCCAGCTTCGTTGCCAATGATAACTTGGAATTGGCACTAGGGTTTGTGGAATTATCAATTTCATCGATCACAACCGAGGCAAGTTGCCACTATTGCAAACATATGAGAAATATAATTAGATTTTTACCGTTTGGTTGCCTAGAAAGTGAAGTAATTTTTTTTTTTTTTTTTTCAGTTTAATGCAATGCGAGGTGAAATTTACATAGTTTTCTTCTAATTGGTTGCATAGAATGGAAACGAAAGTTGAACAATTTGTATGTTTCTGGTTATTAAAACTCAAAGTTAGATGTACATGTTCAGATTTTCTATTTGATTGCCTAGAAAGTCAAGGAAATTTGTAAACTACTATGGTTGACACTGGTATGTTGCTAACATATGTAAACTTCACTTTGATTTATTCTGTTGGTTGCCCAGCAAGTTAAGCAATGATAAGAAATATTGTATTTTTTCATATTATTGCAATTTTCTGAAGCTTTTTATGTTTGGTTGCCTAGAAAGTCGTCAAAAAAAAAGTTGCCTAATATTGCATTTTGAAAGTCTATTGCTAACAAATCATAACTTTAACTAGAACCAAAAGTGTTTGTTTGCCTAGCAACTGATAGTTTAAAAATATTGTTATTTACTGCCAGTTTATTGCAAACAACTATGAAATTCACTTATCTTATGTTTGGTTACCTAGAAAGTCAAAGATAAGTGATTAACAATATTTGTTTAAATTTATAACTAATACTACATTTTAATGCGTTTGCCAATTTGATTATCAAAATTATTATAGCTATATTAATTATACTCAATGGAATATGTTAGTGATATTTTTTTTTCCAGCATCCAGAATTTCAACAAGTGTTAGCCCTTCAATCTTTTGGATTACGTTCGCTATCTCTTTCTCAGTTGTGCTCTCCTCCGTCAATGCAGTACCAATCTTGTCAAAATACCCAATACTGCAATCAATCAATCATGCAAGAGCTGAAGATACTTGCTACAGCCCACGGTTGAATCCAGTTTCAGCAGTTTTACGTCGTTTTACACTTAGGTCCATCCTTAAAGATGGCTGCACAGGAGCACTTGAGAACTCCAAGCCATCGTTCTCATCAACTTGTGGTAGGACTTCAGTTTGATTAGCATCTGTTTCCTCCAGTGCCTCTTCCTCAGTAGCCAAAGTAGTAGCTCCCTTTCCATTAGCCCTATCCTTAGCAAATATCTCCACTGGTGTATCGAAGTACGAAAAAGCTTTGCCAAGCAAACCTTTGGCAGTTGGGTGGCTCTACAAGAAGGGGAAACATGGCATTAGAAATCAGAAATGTTGTAATACTAAAATATAATTTTGTTTTTCATTTTTTTTCCCTGTTGACTGTAACTAATATAAGTTTCAATGGGGTTATTTTATACCTTCACCCAGTTACCAAATAAAACCTTCTCAAAAACTACCATTTTATCTTCATCACTCCAAGTGATTCCAATGCCATTTTGCACCATCTCGTATATAGCCATAGTTTGTCGCTTCAAGATCTTCACTCTCAATTCAATGTGATGTAATGCCCCAACCTGAAAATTGTACCGACCCTCTCGAGTAGGTCAACACGTGTCAAGGTGAAGGTACAACCTATCCTCCTCATTCATAGTTCCATACTCTCGATAGAAATAAATAAATATAATCAACATGATATGAATGTTAACTACATACATATGCCCAATACCGAGTAGTACAAATAAAGTCTACAGTACCAATACATAAATTCCAACAACCCTGACATATAGGATATCAAATACATAGATAAATGTCCAAGTGTTCATACAATGCAGCTATAGAGACCGATGCATAACAACCCAGAACACTGTTAACCCCAATGCAACCTAAGTAGAGTTCTCTACATTTGAACTCCTCCCAGACACTTGTGAATCTGCTGTATAAATCACAGCATGAGCTTGGAATGCTGAGTAGGAATACAACCTCAACCAACAATAATAATACAGATACAAGGAACATATAATGAAAGCATTTGATATCCAGTTTCAATAAACAATATATAAAAGGTGTGGGTTTTAAGTTCAACCATACGTACAATATATAAACCATTACTTTCCAAACCTTTCCATAACAAGGCTCACAGACGTATATTAGGATGTTGTTCTCGGCTAACAAGCCTCCAGAATAACGACAACAGAAACTGACCACTACGAGATCCTTCCTCTTGAGGGTACTAACTAGTTATCTTGCATGGTCAACTGTCGAGCCACTATGGGGCTATAAACTTCGGGGCCGCGCTAAGGCTCCACCTAGGACCATGGGCCCTTTAATACCTCCATGTATGCCAACCGTGCCCAAAACCATGTGTAGCAACATAAATATATATATATATATATATATATATATATATATATATATATATAAAACCATTGAGGTAAACTCTACACCATCAAATTTCTTTCTCAATTCAAATTCCGTACCATTTTGAGCAAGTCTAATAAATTCAATCTGAGGAATTTTAATTCTACACTTGTTCTTTGCTCTCTTGTATCTATTAATGAATTGAGAAGCCTTTTCATCAGGCCTTTGTCTAAATCTGGCTAAATCAGCCATTGAGATTTCCGGATCAGTTCTAAAGAATTGAGAATGGAACATTTCTTCTAACTGGACCCAAGTTTGAATTGAACCAGAAGGTAAATTCACATACCAAATAAATGCATTTCATGTTAAAGAATTTGAGAACAATCTAAGTTTTAAAAAATCATTATTCCCAATTTCTCCACATTGGCCTGTAAATCTACCTACATGTTCAATTGTGGATTGTTCACCTTCTCCAGATACTTTGTATCATCTTGGGAATTCATAAGTCCTATCAATCCAATCCGGATAAGGTTTTCTATAAATAGGAATTTGCATTCCTCTTGCCAATTGACCATATGCTTCTTGAATAACTTCAAGAATTTGGTTTCTCGTAGTCATAACAGGTTGATTATCATTATTCAACCTATTATTTCCTTGATTTGGAATAATTCTAGGTCGGTCATGATGATCCCTATTACCTATTCCATTCCTTCTACCCCTCAATCCCCCAGGTTTAAAAGGAATATTTTTAGGTAATATATTTGGTTCGAAGGGTAGAGTTTGTAGTCTTACTGTTCCACTAGCAGTATTATTGGACCTATCAAATTGATTGACATTCATTCTTGGAATATGACTATTTGGTTCTAAATTAGCTACTCATTCTTCCATTGTTCCAAATAAAGGATTAATATTTGAAACTAGAACATGGCTACCATTAATCCTTTGATTAGGCACATTTGTTTGGCCTATTGGTACATTTTGACCATTTAGTGGTCTATATGACTCAACATAATTCAAAGCTGATCTTGGGAAGAAATTATTTGGCTCCACATAAGCCATTCTTTCTCCCATTGGTTCAAAAGAAGGATTAGAAGTTGGAATTATCATATTGCTATTGTTATTCCTTTTATTAGGCGCATTCATATGGTCTATTGAGATATTCTGACCATCAAGTGGTCTAAGGGATTCATTTTGGCCTTGTACAGGCCTCGAACCATCCAACTCCCCGGGTAAAATTCCATATGCAGGTACATTTGCATGATCTCTTGGGATATTTTGGCCATCTAATGACCTTTGTGGCTCACTTTGGCCTTGTACAGGCCTCGAACCATCCAACCCCCGAATGGAACTCCATATACAGAGTTTTTGTCCTGCACTATAATATTCCCTTCATTTCTTATAATCTGTTCTCGTCGAAGTACATTTTTCCTAACTTCGTCAGTTAAGGGAAACATTTGGGAATTTCTTTGACTAAATCCTGACTGAGACAAAACTTGTTTCAACTGTTGATTTGTCTCTTTCATTTCTTTTAACACTGGTTTAAATGCATCCATTATCATACCAACAAATTATGGTAATTCAGTTGCATTATTGCCAACAGGATTTTCATTTATATTTTGTTCAGCTTCAACCCTTGAATTCACTTCATCTCTAAGTAAATTTATTTCTGGGATAGCTTCAAGGCCATCATTTGGCCTATCTTCATTTTGATTAAAAGATTCTATTTGCTTAGATCTTTTTGTCATCATGAATTTGATTCAATATTGCCTTGTGTCCCACCGGGCGTGCCAAAAAAGATGTTCGCTTCCTTTTTGGAAATCTTCAGTATGGCAGCATGGTATTTTGTGTTGAAGGATGGGGGCGTGCCAGAAAAGTTAACCTTACCACTTTTCAAGATGATTGGCTCGAAGCAAGCCAAACTGACTTCTAATCAGGCGACCGTGTGAATGGTTCGAATTGCCTCAATGAAGAGGACTTTTTATACTTGGGCGAATTAATGAATCACAATGAAAACAAAATAAAATATAAAATAGAATGCGTTGAAGAAACCACATAATCATAAAATTACCTTCATTTCTGGTACAGCAACTCCACGACTTCTGTTAAAGCTTTTTCAATGTGAGGGATGATTTAGAAGAAATGATCCTTAAAACTAAATTACCTAAACTAAGTTACTTAAGCTATGAAAAGGAAATTAAGCATTTGAAACTGGATAAAGGAAATGATAAACTGGAAATTGAGTAAAAGGAATTACAAACTTGAAATTGAAAAGGAAATTACAACTTGAAAAAGTAAAGGAAATGAAAATAAAGACAAGACACACGTTGGTGTGATTGATGGTTGAAAAACCGGTGGTTGAGGAACCCTTTGCAATGAAGTCTCTTCCTCTATTTATAGACTTCAGAGTAACTGTCACTGAATCTCCATTGGCTATTGCAATGCCATGTGGCTAAACTTGCATCTAAACTGCTCTTTAGACTTTCAATGAATCATGTTATGCCATGTGGCTAATTTTGATCTTTGATAATCTCCAGATTTTCTTCCAAAATTCAAAGAACTGAACTGTAGTTACTCCAATCAGAGAAGCTTTCAAATAACTGTTGTAATTCGAAAAAATGAATAACTGCTAAACGGTTACCAGCAGTTATTCATTTGAATTTCAAATTCCTATTACGCAGGAACTTAGAAGCCATCAAATAGTTTGGCTTTTCACAGAAAAACTGTTTTTTGATAGTTATATACTATTATAATATTTGCAACTTTAAAATTTAATAATCTCCAGAGGGAAAAAAATCAAATTTATAAGAAACTGATTTGTCTTGAAGAGACGTAGTCAGTAACCGCTCTTGATAACCGTTTTTCTTCTTCAATGCAAGAATAAAATGTAAAAATCTTATTTTCCTCGTCATCGAATTGCTCCTACGTGGCTTCAATTTATTGGCATGCAAATATTGAGCGTAAACAGGTACAAATAGGAGGTGAAAGTTGGCATTTAATTTGACTTTTTAGTTATAATATCAAATAGAATATTTTAATTTCCCTTTTTTTTTTTTTTTTTTTTTTTTTTTTTTTTCACAATAATACTAATTAATGTAAACAACACAATACTTCTACACCTACAATAAGAGCTACTACGATCCAAGGTCTGTTAACAAGTGGGAGAGATGCTATTACGTTAGAAGCCCATGGCAAAGAACAGAATTGAAACTTAGCAACTAATGGGTGTTAAATAGGAGTGAAGGTCTTCTGTCCCACTTTTATATACCACTTTTCTGTCCATTCTCACAAAAGTCTACCTTAAAAAATTTAAATATGAATATTTATTAAAAAGTGGGATTTTCAAAATGGACTTTTGTGAGGGGGGACAGAAAAGTGGTACATACAAGTGGGAGCTTATACTATGCCATTCAATTGTTAAGTAGGTGTCTAACTATGCCATTCATTTATAGAGTATTTTGTATTTTATTTTTTGAATCCATGCATCGCGCGAGCTTATACTAGTGTGTGTGTGTGTGTATTATATTATATATAGAACAGTTCATTCGTCCTACGTGGCACTCCCACATCATTTCCCTCCATCATTCTCTTCTCTCCTTATTTCACTCTTCTTACTCTTCTCTAATTGGTTCATGCATATTTTATTTTATTTCTTCATTTGACTTTCCATTTTAAAAATTAGGGCATTTTTTTCCAACAGCAGCCAGCAGCTATTCCCCGATTCTAGGATTTCTTTTGTCTTCTTCACGACTTTCTCTATCTCTATACTGGACACGAATGGTGCTACTGCTTCTTTAGGTATGATTTTTCCTTCTTCTTCATCTTCCTCTTTCTTCTTCTATGGTTTTGGTTTTATTTTTATTTATTTATTTTTTCTGTACGTTTTTTATATATCTCTATACAGGTGTTGCTGCTTCTTTAGGTATGTTACTGCCCCTTGAGACTTTCCCAATGGGTACATTAAACGGAAATAGTTCTAAATTTAAATGCACTGCAATGTATAGTTTTGTCTTAATTGCTTTCCATCCTATGAATAAAATATGGTTTAGGTTTTCAGTATTGGTGTTACTTTAGAAATAAGGGCTGTAATTTTAAAGGCTCGATTTCATTCAGTAATTTTTGCTGGCAAGTTATACTCCATTAGCTTTTAAGATTGATACTTTATAAGGCCCGTTGTCATGTGCAGTAGATACTTTTTAGCCTTGGAAGTTTGGCTTAAAGTTTAAAGTTTATAATATAAAAACAAAGCCATGCAACAACTTTAAAGAGCAATGATATGTATGCTAGGTTGTTTTTTTTCCAGGAAATTTTTTCTTTTCCATCTAATGTATGGTGATCTTGATTAGAATACAGGGAATTGTGATTTGTGCTTGCAGACTAATGTATTCGTATAGCCTAATTGCTAATACTTCTTGCACGGGTTTCATGTTTCTAAATAGAGAAATTAATCAATTAGCTATCAAGACTTATTGATTTAAAGTGACTATTATTTTTATTTTATTTTAAATCTTGAAATTTTTTTTATCTAAATTAATTTCAACAAAATAAAAACTATTTTTTCTAAATAGAGAAATCTAAGTATATAAAAGTACATACATTTTAACAGTATTTAGAGTGATTTAGGCACCCTTAAGGAAGAGCTAGAGAGTATTACCAATCACAAATGAGCATGGCTTATACCATTCTAATCATGGCGTTTAGTGATATTTTACTTCAGTAACCTGAATTTAAAAGGCCTAATTAATATGGAAATGGTCTCAACTCAAAAAATCTTGATATCATAATTGCTTAAAGTTTAAAGTGATATTTTACTTCCCAATTCCCATTAGCCCTCTTGAAAAACTAGAGTAAGGTTTTTCATTATTTAGCAAGAAGCCGTTTGGTAGTGCCTAGGGTTTTTAAATTTGGAAAAAAAAAAAAAAAAAAAAAAACAGTTTCCATAATGGTGTTTTTCAGTTTTTAATTTTCAGTTTTGAGTTTCTATATTTTGTTTATTTTATGATATACTTTGACTTTCACTTTTTGGTAAGAAGTCATTTGGAGATTTCATAATTTCAAATAGGATCCACATGATCATGCGCCTATAGCACCAATTATGGTATGGGGATCATTCTAAATTTTTTAAATAGTTTTATTTAAAAATTTAAAATTTTGAATTGTGTCTTTAATAAATCACAATTAATCTTTTTAGACAATCAAATAGACCATCCAATTTGTAGAATAGTTTCTAGGCCAAATTTTTTCTAACACTAACAAATGGATTTTGATATACGCTTTCATATTGCCCCTCTTTAAAATTCTATACATGCCACAAGAGTATAAAGCCATAATCCACCAAAACTTCTCTAATACTAACAAATAGATTTCGAAATACGCTTCCATTTGTTTAAACTTGAAAAATCTATACATGCCACTAGAGTATCAAGCTATTAGCAGATCAACCTAAGTTCAAAAGCCGACAATTTTTTTTTATTTTTTATTTTTGTTTTTGTTTTTTTAACTTGGGCACAAAAGGTGAACTAAACTTTAACTGTTAATTTTCACAACTGAATCTTAAGAACAGATGCTATGGCTTATTGGCTATTATTATATGCTAAGCTTTTGATATAATGTTCTAATACACTGTATGTAGCATAAAGTATTGACATGGGCAACAATTTTTAAAATTTTGTCACTTCAAGATATTTTAGTATGTTTGAGACATCAGATTATATATTTTTGAAAAAATGTTATGGGAACCAAATATGTTTATATATGCTCTCAATTCAAATGGTTTACATGTCTTTAAAAATGAATTTTTATTGAATTTGATCTATCTTTTTTGCATGTCTCTTTGTATAGCTCTCTTTCATATGCATGACATATAATTTTTTTTATTTTTTATTTATTTTTTTTTTACTTTTGTATATCACTAAATGCCATGATGAATAGTATAAGTCATACCGATTTGTGATTGGTATAAGTCATACAGAGATTTGGTTGAGTCATGACCACCAATCAATAATTTTTCGATACAATAGATCTCTTAGGGGAGTTCAATCAAATGGTGAGTGCCACTAACTCTGTATGTGTTTAAACTTTTCAAAAATTTTGTAAACAGGTACTCAGTAGGAACTAACCCATTTCATTTATTTATCCAGTAGTGGTATTAATGAGATTACTCATATATGTCTATAATGGCTTCATCTGTTCCTATTTGAAATTTGCTAGGATCACTCTAAAGTCTAAACATTGCTTTGAAATGCGGCTATAACAAGATAGTTATAAATTCCAAGAACTCTCTCCCCACAAGTAACAGAAAGAAATGCTACTAAGTTAAAAGTCTATATCAAATAAGAGGGGAGGCGAATAAGTAATATTTTGTATTGAATTCACACATCGCGCGGGGTGGATACTAAGTATATATATATATGGAATGAGTTTTAAGCTTTAATCATATGATTTTTAGTGTTTTTAAAACCTTAAATATCATATCTTTTTTAAACAAAATAAAAATGAAATGATCTGAATCACTCCATCATACTGTCTTTGGAACAATATTTCTGTGATCCATGTGAGACTACTGTACTTCAACCCATCAAATGCTGGTTGGTTATTGATCTTCTCATGAATCCTGTTGGGTGGCAAAGAGGATTGGATGAGCGCATGAGTCAGTAGGGTATGAAAACTCTCAACCAATGAAAGAAATTATACATGAATTATGTATGCCACGTTCAAGTGAGATATGCTGTGCACGTTACGGCAATGTCGTCTAATCTTAATTTGATAACAATTATAAATATAGTAATTATAATGCAGTCGTAATTAAGTTGCCCAAGTTAATTTTGAAGCTCCTTTAATTTTCTCGGTTAACAACACATTTAGGATATGATATTGGCAGAATAACAAAAACAAACAAACATATAGGATTCCCTTCAATTCATCGATCAAGCTACATATTAATACTTGGTTATATGGTGAAGTTGTAGTGTCCGTAAAGGCAACGGCACCAGCTGCATGTGTTCCTAAATTAATATTTGCCTGATCGCCGCTACAATATATGGTGAAGTTCTAAGGTTTACTTGGTCCATGACGTGTCTCATCTCCGTGTTTGACCAGGAATCAGTGAGCAGTGTTCCTAGCAATATATAATGCTGATTTGCTGTTAACACACGGGGTAGGAGAGAGGAAAGGAGATTGCGTGGGAATCCCTTCGGGTCTGAATTCTGAAATAAAAGCCACCCCTTCTTGTATTAGTTTAAGGCAACCGAGACCTTGGTTTGTGTACTCTGTGTTGGATCAGCACGTGTAAAAGCCACAGACTTTCAGGACTTTGCTTACTTTACTTTCTCATCTAAATCCAATACCCTTCCCCCCCCCAACCACTGCACCATTTTTGACTATTATATCTATCGCCCACGTCGCTGTAATAACTAATAATTTTTGGGCAAGAATGATTCTTTAGAGAAAACGAGTTTGATGACATATATGAAAAAGTATATTAATATCAATTTATTATTGAAAAAAAAAATGTGTTAGTAGTAGGTTTCTATTATTATTTGACTAAATTTTTTTTTCTTTTAAAAATGGGATACATATCACTAAATTATAAGATTATTGGCTTTAAAAAATAAAAAAATACCTTCATTTGGCAATAAATTTTTGTAGTTGAAGGATACCAAAGCAAGGTTGTCTCGTCAGATTAAATTATTAGAAAAAGGAAAATGATACACACCACTATATTTTAAGAAAAAAATTCTATGAATTTCTAAATCTACCCGTTCATGAATTTCCAAAACTATTCCTATTTCTTCTTTTCAACGATATATAAGTACTTTATAGTAACACATATCATTAATCTTAGAAAAATACAATTTGCACCGGCTTTTATTCCAATTAGCAGTGTGCGCGAATCGATTGGGAGACATTGATCAAGGGTAAAACCGTCACCAACTCACCCTTAGCCAGTGGATAATCCACCCAAAATTACAACAATAGAAGCAACTAGCTAGATATATAATAAAAAATGTTTTTTCTTATTCAAAAATCTTACAAACTAGCATATATATGATCTCACGCTCAAAATTGCAAGCATATCCAACAAAATAAGTGCATCTTTAAATTATTACAAGAAATATAATTTTGAGTTCTGATTTTACAAACTATCACAATAAACTACCATCGTCAAATTATCACAATAAATTATGACAGGGTTACAAACTAGAATGTGACTTTTGAATTTTGAAAAATGCGAACAAAAGATAATTTTTTGGATTTCTCTTTTGGGTCTAATGATTTTTTAATATAAAATTTTGTATATTAGAAAATTTTCTATCAGCATATGCTAACTTGTGCGAAAGTCAATATAAATCTAATAAGTAATGTTGGATATGTATTTTGAAAAAATGACCATTAGATTAGATACTATTCAATTGTATGTCACACATGGCAAAAATCCAACTGTCGGTTTCTCAGATATGTCACTAAAAAAATACTGTGACAATTTTTAGGGATCAGAATTTTTCACAATCTGTATTTTGAGGTGCTACATCGGATTACTGTGATTTTTGGCATTCGTAACATCCATAAAGAAAGCATCAGATCCAATGATCGGTTTTTCAAAATATATATATTTCACAATTAATTGAAGACATTATGCTGAATTTCACGAAAGCCAACATATGTGCATAGGATCGGGACTGATATCTGTGTGTGTGTGTGTGTGTGTGTTCATGTCAGCATATATTTTAGGACCAAAAGTTAGCACTTATCACGGCTCCAAAAGCTTAAGCTATTGGAAAGGGCGCAACTTTATTTCTTTAAAGTAAGCCCGACAGCTGGCGCCACTAGCTCACTGCACGATCACGAGAGTGCTGGCATTACCTGGCCAACAATCCCCCAACATCCGCGCGCATGTTGTCCATGCCTTACAATAGGGAATCGAACCAGCTGTGACCTGCTTTGTAACCACTTGCTAGGATTAAGTGCTTATCATTGCTCCAAAAAGCTTAAGATGTTCGAAAGGACGCAACTTTATTTCCTTAAAGTAAGTCTAGCTAGCTAGCAGTCAACGCCACGGGCCCACTGCATGTTTGCGAGGGTGTTGACACTACCTGTTCAACAATATGCTTATATAAGCTTATGTAAACATGAAACTAATATATATAAATATGGAATACATATCTTAAAAAACTGCCATTGGATTAGATATTCTTCTTATGTATGTAAAATCACAGTGATCCAATGGTCGGTTTCTCAAAAAATTTATTGAGAAAAACTATAGCAGTTTTCATTGGTCATAGTTTCTCATAGTCTAATTTTGAGATTTTGATATTGGATCACTGTTGTGATTTTTGACATGTATGATATTCATAAGATCGAAGAATATCTAGTCCAACAGTCAGTTTTTCAATATATGTATCCCACGTACAATTATCTTTGAGCTTTTGAGCTTCATGCTGACATAACTTATATACGCATATGTTTACTAGATTGGGACGTACTTTATATACAAAAGAAGAAATTATATATAGGGATGTCAATTTTACGGGTTCATCCGGATACCCGCCCCGCCCCGCCCCTATTGGGACAGATTTGGGGTCATCCTAATAGGGTTAGGGGCGGGTTTGAGATTTATTTGAAAACCCTATAGGGTTTGGGATGATGGCTTAAAAACCCGCCCCGTCCCAATTATATATGTTTATGTATTTTTATTGTATTTATTTTATAGGTATTTTACAATTAAGTTTCTCCCTAATAAAATGAAATTTCAATCATGCCCCTTAAGGGGTTTAATTTATTTTACTCTTAGAAGTAACAATTATCTTTAATGTTCATCAATGTATTTTGTAATTTGTTTAGGTGTTGAGAAAATTGAAAAAAGTAGAAAGAAAATAGTAAATGGGACGGGACGGTAATGGGATGTGGTCTTTTAATTGGGACGAGAATGAGATTCCAAATCCTGACCCGTCACGGGTTTGGGACGGGTTTGAGATGGGGTTTTCTTAAATGTGACGAAGTTGAGAAAGGGGTGACTCGTCCCAAACCCGCCCCGTTGACATCCCTAATTATATATAGAGTTGAGGTGCTCACATCAGGTGCACCTATAGCAAGATGCATTAGGTGACCTCATTTAGAGTCACTTGCATAATATATTTTGGAAAACAGACGATTGGATTAGATACTCCACTTATATATGTCATGCCTGCCAAAAATCACAGTGCTCTAACAGTTGGTTTCTAAAAAAATCAATGTTGAAAAATGATATTTCAAAGAATAAAAAAAAAAATCAAAATTTTTCTAAGTTACATTTTTAAAAAATTGTCAGTTGAATCACTATGATTTTTTTATAAAATAACATAAAAAAATAAAAAATAAAAAAAAATCTAATCCAACTTGCAAATGATTCTAAAAAATATCATCAGGCGTGGTGTTGGCACCCTGATATGTACAGAGTAGGTGGCAGAATAATGAAAATTCTTTCATTCCTCCCTGACTCTGACCGTGAATATGATTGTAGACAGATGGATGGATAGATATATCGGATAAAGAACCAAATATAAATTAAAACTTTATTAATTAATTCACTAATTGACAGTTATGCAGATTTTCTTCATTCTAATGAGGCGATTCTCGGGACAAGGTCTCCCATTCAACGGACATTTTCCAAGTCTCATCATAGCCTCATGAGAAGAGACATAACGTCCTCATACTACTACGTACGTCTTCCTTCTCTTTCCTATTTTTTTATTATTTTTTCTTTATTTCTGTTCCCACGCCCTCACTTCAAAGTCGTTCATATCTTTCCCACTGAATCACATCTCTCTCTCTTTCTCTCTCTCTATCCCCACCACTTTGTTCTCTACAAACGAAGAAATTTGCCATCCTGCTGCCCTGCCTTTTCTCTGTGGGTTGATTTTTATTCTTTGTTACTGAGGAGGAAATATTTCCTAGATCAAAGGTCTGTCTTTTCTTCTTTTCATTCTATTTTGCTTCTTTTTTTCTCAGTGGAAACGTCCTCTGGGCGGGCTTTGGCTTGGTTGAGATTATTTGAGATGGTTTTTACGAAAAAAATTAAAATAGGAATTTCTTTTTCATTTTTGGGTGTGATCTTAGAGTTCTTTGGGTCGAATTGAAGTGAGTGATATGAACGAATTAAGAAGCCTGTTACATGCGTGTTCCCCGGCCTCTCCAACGTACGCTACTCTTTCTTTCAGAATTATTTGTTAATCGGTTTTCTTAGAAGGAAAATGAGATTTTAGTAACCGATTCACCTCGAGGTAGGTTAAGTTATTCAGCTTGAGCAATAGAGTAAATATGCATCGTGTTTTAGGGTTCTCTCTTTTTCTCCCTCTTCATATATGAATCGATCGTGTATTAGCTTGAGTCTCTTCCTTTCTCTATTCGTCATTAGTTTCATCAGTTTTTAATATTATTATTATAATCTAGAAGTTAAAATTCTTGTTGTGAAGAGTGGAATTTTCTCTAATAAAGGAAATTGTTAGTTAATTTTGGATTTTCTTTCCTTTCTTGGATTTCACAGAGAACACCTCTAATTAGGAATAATATAAAGTGATGGAACGTTCCTCTAGCTCGCTTCAGCCTTAATACAACAATTTTACAAAAATAAATAGTTTGCAAGGAGCTCCAGGCAATAAGCCAAGTAATAGCTAGCATGGTTGCTGGGCAATTGGGTATTCACCTTATTGAAGTTTTCTGGAGGTTAGAGTCTTCAAATTCTGATTTCCGAATGCTGAAAGATGTCGCATGTGAAAGGTTCTAAATTTTCTCTTCTATTTAATTTATTATTCTAAAGCGTATATATATAACTATGTAATTAAGTTTGCACAAAAAAAAAAAAAGCTTATGTACTTATCTTATTCGGCCTTTCATCATCTATCTGTTTTTGCTAAAGAGAAAAGAAAAAAAAAAAAATACTAGAATCCTTTACATTGACATCAAGATCGATGTCAACTGCTAACAATATTTAGTGGACTGATGTTCTCTGGTTAGATCGATGTCAAATACTAGAATTCTTTGAACTCGTGCATACACGTTGTCTACGGAGAAGACTGCTAGTTTCCTTTTTTTCATTTTTTGTTTCTCAGGGTCTCCAGCAATTTTGATCATGGTCTGGAACCTAGGGCTTCGGTTAGTTGAGATCCAAGCAGGTGTATTCCATGCAATTAAAGCTTAAAGGCCGGAGCTGTATATATATAGTATAGTAGTATATATCATGCATATACATAGAAGGTTTTATTGAATCCGGCCAGGTTGGTCCATCTGTGCATGTATTTAATTTGTTTAATTTCTTATTATCATGCATATATATATGCCCCTATATTTTCAGGGTAGCAGATCGATTGAGTAGATATATAGTAGAGCATGATGCCAGGAAATGGACAGCTGTCGGTTCCTCCAGGCTTCCGATTTCATCCAACTGATGAGGAGCTTCTATACTATTATCTAAGGAGAAAAGTCTCTTGTGAAGCCATAGACCTCGACGTTATCAGGGAAGTGGATCTCAACAAACTCGAGCCATGGGACCTCAAAGGTCAGATAATTAATACTTTTACTTAATTCTTCTTCTTCTTGATCGATCTTATTATTATTCTGTAATACGATTATATGTACGTCCAAATTACACCTACGCTTAGGATATATAGACTTTAGTCGTCATATATGGAATTTTTCTCAGTCAAATTAAAGCGCACATTTTAGGGTGGGAAATGTTGAATTTGTTTCCGGCCCAGTGCTATTCAATCATGCGCGCGGCCGGTGGGGTCGTGTTATTGACTTTGCATGGGATCGAAGTCGTTTGGATTTAATAAACCATATATGCATGCAGCATCAGCGTGAACTTAATTAATTTGAAGCCCCATTGATCGATTTAGACATTATATTCTTTCTAGACTGCTAGACGTTGCTACTCCACCATAGATCCAAGGCAGTCGGTGTACATGAGTCCCCACACAACCACAACTGCACTCGATCCACATGTATTTTTATATTTTCTCGATCGGGTCATGGATAATTCTGCTGGCCGGACCAGACGTTTTAACTGTCAATCAGCAGCCAGTAGTGAACTGCTCATGCATGGTATCTATAACTAATTAACTATATATTCATCGAATGGTTCCAAGTCTATATGATCGAACGAGTAATATATATATATATATATACGGTAACTAAATGATTTTGGTGAGATTTCATGCAGATAAATGCAGAATTGGGTCCGGACCTCAGAACGAGTGGTATTTCTTCAGCCACAAGGATAAAAAATATCCAACTGGAACCCGAACAAACCGAGCGACCACAGCTGGTTTTTGGAAGGCAACAGGCAGGGACAAAGCCATCCACCTCAGCAATTCCGAGAGGATTGGCATGAGGAAAACCCTAGTCTTCTACACAGGACGTGCCCCTCACGGCCAAAAGACTGACTGGATCATGCATGAATATCGCCTCGATGATAACAATTCTGAGATTCAGGTTGCAATTAATGCACCCACTTCACCCCAACTCATTGATTTTGATTTTAATTTGAGCCTCGTGATCTGCATGATACATACAAAGGAAATTAACTCCTCAAATAGAGATAGAACGTAAGGAAAGTGAAAAGAGTTTCATATTGCATGTGCGGTACGTGGATGATCTGGCTGCATGCACGTTCTTTTTTTTTTTAGTAAACTCTCTCCTCAATAGAAAATCAAAGGAAAATACAAAATGTCCCAAAAAATTATCCTACATGAGATGAAACGGATGATCCATCCCTCCTCTTTTTTAGCAGCTTCTTTCTATATAATAAATTAAGGTGAGTCTTAGATTCATTTGGGACACTTTCTTGGGAGAAATTTTTGGAATGTATAGCATTGTTCTAAACAAAGATCGAGTTTGGATTCATTTAGAATATTTTTGGGAGAGAAATGTTTGAGATGTATAGTATTAATCGATCTTTTTCTTATTCTGCTTTAAACTAGTCCAATTTTAGACAGGTGTTGGATTGGAGTTAAGTCATCAGTGTGCTTAAGTTCTACATCTTGCTTCACCTTTTGTTCTTCAAAAGCTTTCTTATCTTGTAAATCGATGTTTCAGCAGGAAGATGGTTGGGTCGTTTGCAGGGTATTCAAAAAGAAGAATCACAATAGAGGTTTCCAACCAGAATACACTCAAGAAGACCATTTTTCTTACATGAAGGCAAGTGGATCTACTCCACAGGAACCAAAACAAAATCATCTGCAAGCAATATACGATTACACTCTTGATAGCTCCATGCATCTCCCACAGTTGTTCAGTCCAGAGTCAGCTGTAGCCCCATCTTTTGTGTCACCGATCTCCCTGAACCCCATGGACATTGAGGGTTCTCAAAACTTGTTGAGGTTAACATCGAGTGGTTGTGGCTTCATTCAACAGGAGAGGTTCAATGGTGATTGGTCTTTCTTGGACAAGCTTCTTGCATCCCATCAAGGCCTGGATCTGCACTCTCAAAGCAAATGCCATCCTTCCTCGCACGTTGTTGATCATGTGGGTACCTCAACTCAGAAATTCCCATTTCATTACCTTGGCTGTGAGACGGACATTTTGAAATATTCCAAATAGGGTCGCAAGCTAGCTAGTCTCAAATATTGTCATTTTTCTATCGTAAGCTGTGCACACGCCACCCATTTCTATACTCTTAATATGCATGGTCGATCAGACATTTTAAATATCTATCTTGGTTAATTTAAGCCGTTATTGAGTATCAAAATGTATATAACTTGTATGAACAATTTAGAACAAGATTATATTCACAAAGGATCTCGATGAATGCTCGGATTTCTTTTTACTTTTTTTATTCGTTTATATTTATTATAATACGTATAAGTAGCAGCGCGTGGAGTATTTTCCTTTTAATAATTCTGGAAAGTTGCCTGATCTGTGGCCTTGTTGTTAGAAGAGTATAGAACACATCTGAAATGATCAAGTCAACATATGCGTATCGTAGCTTATGTAAGCATGAAGTCCATAGATAATTGTGGGATACATATTTTGAAAAACTAACTATTGGATTAGATACTATATTTATG
Organism: Hamamelis virginiana; assembly: GCA_017140935.1. NCBI lineage: Eukaryota > Viridiplantae > Streptophyta > Magnoliopsida > Saxifragales > Hamamelidaceae > Hamamelis > Hamamelis virginiana. Next base: position 454,689 of record JAESVK010000317.1, on the reverse strand, counting down.
CATGTTACGACTACCAAAAATTGTAGTGATCCAATGGTCGGTATATTGGAAATGTTATTGAAAAAAATTGTGACAGGTTTCACGGCTTACAGTTTTTCATAACTATATTTTGAAATTATGACAGTGGATCACCATAGTTTTTGACATGCATAACATCCATAAGTACAATATCTAATTCAATTATCAGTTTTCCAAAATATGTCTGTTAGCCTTATGGCTTCAATCCAATTTTGTTGAATGATTTTAATGATAACAAATATTGTCCTGTGATTCTAATAGTTTCTATTTAGTGTAAAATTGCAAGATAAGAACCAAGCTATCAATGAGGAAAATCAACAAATACGAAGCTCAAGCATTATTTGGAAAATCATTAAAGCTAAACTCAAGCGAATTAGTTGCTGTTGGAACTCAGTCACAAATATTACCTCTATAATTTATTATAGATAGATATTACCTCAAATAATATTATGTACATTTGTAAAAAGTGAAGAACGGCAGGGTTGAAGCGTTGATCGACTAGGTTGCTCTCTCTTTAAGACGTTTCGCGTCACTACGGATTACATCTAATGCAGTAGTTTACAAGCACGCCGCTTCCGGGATACAACAGGCTAGCCTCTCACTATTATCTTCTCAAAGTCTGCACAACTATGAGAAGATGGAAGCTCCACACGTACAACACCCTACCCAATAAACTCATAGAAAATAAACTCAAGAATAAACATAAGCTCAAGAATAAACTCATAACACTTTAGGAAAAGAATAAGATAGGAAGGATAGGAAGGATGAGTGTGGGTGGGTGTCAAATAGCTAGAAAATACCCTCTATATATAGGTGTAGGAATTGTGTAACTCATGACATGGAATTAAAAATTCCATTAAAATATCAAAATTAAGGTCATCATAATATCCATGTTGGTTACATAAAAAATTTAACCAACAATTTGTAACCTCCCATATTTTTTTATTATAATATTCAACAATCCCCCACTTATTTAAAATAAAAAATAAAAAATAAAAACCTCAATAAAATAACTTTTAACAACTTTGGGCAAAGTTAGAATAATATGCATAATGAAGGTGGCACTGCCTTGAAACCTTCACTTAGTATTTCAGTAAATCTAGTATTAGAGTCAAAGTGGACTAAACCTTGACAATAAGACTGCTTGAGGATACTAGAATTACGTCATACACATATCATTCAAGGTGTCCCCATACGAGCTTCAAAAGCCAACACATTATGGCCATGTGCTTTATCCCGATTTTCATAAGTGCTCTAGAGAATTAGCCCAATTCTCATAGGAAGCGGCCTTATTTCCATACTTATATAGGTGAGTCTATCAAGGATGCTCCCGTAACTCTGACATCCCACCCATAAGGGCTATAGAACTCATTAAGAGATTAAAATAATCTCAACCTCTAAATCAATACAGGATGACATACACTACATCATAGGGATGGACAATTAATTAGTCTTTTAAGACTTTCATTGTGTATGTCTATTCAAACCACTCTATGATTCGTTTTTCCCAGAACCTAGTTCTTGGGATCTCCTGGTATCCTCATATGCGATTTAATTTCTTTGGGTTTAAGTCATATCTCCCTCAATGTAATTCAGATAATATTTTATCACATTATCTCACATAATACAATCTCACAATATTGTGTTCACACATCTTGATTGATCATGTACTCTACCAATAGCAGCAGTACTATTATAAAATATCCACATTAATATCTCAAAAAATACAGTCTCACAATATTGTGTTCACATAGCTGGATTGATTATGTACTCTGCCAATAGCAGAGTAAATGACCATGCATCTCAAATTAGAAGATCTAACCCAAACTTCCCTATATTTAGATTTTTCTTATTGGTTAGACACAACTTTGGGATGTTTCCTAAAACCATACATCTCTTGACCTCTATTCCAATGCATGCTTGAATTAGTCAATCTTTGACTTCATCATTTAGCATTTCAGATTTTTTCAGCAAAGCATCAATTTGACTTTTAACAATCCCATGATTTTAACTAGAGAAGTTTTTCTTGGGACAAGTCTTTAGCTTATAGCAATTAGGTCTAATATGGCCTTTGACTCCACAATAATGACAAATAGGGACAAAAGTGGATTTGGGAGTCAAATACCTTTGAGATATAGGAATTGGTTGCTTAGAAGGTTTTTCTTTTTCAGTCTTAGATTTTGGAGCCTCGATATGAACTTTAAAAGATTTAACCCCTTGAACATTGAAACCTAAACCTTCTTTACTAAAATTACCTTTAACAGTACTCAAAAGTTGATTGAGTTGATCAGACCTCTTGTCAAGATTAATTTTTAGGTCACAAGCATCATCAAGTTTCTTTTTGAGATTGACAATGAGAGAGAGATACTCTTTTTATTTTTCAGACTTGAGCAAAAGTTCACTATCCAATTAACTGATACTTTTCTTTTTCAACTAAGATAAGCTTTTCAGAAAAAGTAACTCTTTGACCTTTTAACTGATTCACACTAGCTTCAAAATCAATGACATCCTGTTTTAATGAGTCTCTTTCTTTAACTAGATTCTTGAACTTAATCTCCAAATTCACATTTTTCTTCCTAAGTTTCATGGCATCATCAAACAATTCTGTTAGCCTTATGGCTTCAATCCATATTTGGTAAATGATTTTGATGATAACAAACATTGTATTATGATTATTTAATTATAAATATAAATACCTTGTTGAACATCTTGATATATGTCAAACTTTATTGGATAAATATTTGGCTAACATTGTTGAATACTTGATTATCCTATTATGCTCATATATTCATCTTAGTATATACATACTTATAAGAAACATGATTTATGCCTTCAATGAAGAAGAATTCAACTTTGCTTAAAGCCCCCATGAAGCTCTTGCAACCTTACTGTACCTTTGTGAATTTGAATATGCTATATATTCACTAAGGACCATGAAGAGAGCTATGACAAAGATGAAGCCAATCACAAGCCTAGCACAAGTCTTGAGGTTCAATTAAAGATTTATTCATGAAGACTTGGTTTTAATCTTGTGTGAGTGTTTAGGATTATACTTGTGTAAAATCTCTCATTAGGTTGAACTATATTGGCTCAAAAGACTATGACCCTCACAGACCATGTTTTCAACTTGGAAAATCATCTTCATTGGTCAAAAGTGTTTTAAATCAAAGTGGGCTATTTCAAACTCAAAATGTAGCTTAAAGTTTATGAAAAATGTCTTGTGGCCTAGCCTAGTCGACTAAGCCATTGTGTATAGTCGACTAAACACATGGCAGTAACCATGTTTTCATAAACACTTAAGCTAGTCAACTAAACCTCTAGTTCTAGTCGACTAATCGTGCCCGGATTTTCAAAAGCTTTGATTTACACTCTTCTAGTCTACTAACTTCTTAGTCCTAGTTGACTAATCGACTCCTGATTCTTTTAATAATGTATTTATGTACTTTAGTCGACTAACTCCTTTGTCCTAGTCGACTAAGTATGCTCTGCGGCAAATAACGGCTAGTTTTTGCAAAGCAAACCGCTATATTTTTGTCCCTAGTGACCATATATATTTGCTTATGAGCTTATAAATACCATTTAATTGAGTCTTAAATGACCAGAGAAGCTTAATGAAACATATTGAAACACACTCCTACACAAATCAGTTAGTTTACATCATATTTGTGTGAATCAACTCAAAGAATCATTCTCTTGAGCCCAATATTAGTTCACATCTTTGAGAGATATTAGTGATAGCTTTTATTTGTACATTATCTACTATTGAAGGAGTTTCTCTTTGTACTCAGAAATCATATTGTTCATTTTGTAAGATTTAAGGGTTTATATAACTCTTGTGGGTGAGAATCTTCCACCTTAAAAGAAGATTGTGGGTAAAGGTCTTCCACCTTAGAAAGAAGGCTGTTGTAACGGTTTCTCCACCTTGAAGGACTGATCCTTAGTAGATTGTGGAATCCTCAAAACGGAGATCTTGAGGCGTGGATGTAGGCAGAGACCGAACCACGTTAAATCTTAAGTTTGAATCTCTCTAACTCTTCTCTTGCATTTCATTTTATACTTGCTAAATTAATTGTTAAGTTGTGATTCAAATTTATCTTATCTCATTTCCAATTAAGTTTATTAATTTGTTTATATGCCACTAAATTTATTTGGACCTTAATTTTTATTTGGTAATTATTTTTTAAAGTTTGCTAATACTCTATTCAACCCTCCTTTTTAGAGTATTTTCTGGGCCAACAATTGGTATCAGAGCAGGTGCTCTATATTTAATAATTTTTTTGAGTAAAAGATCATGGCAAACTTTTGTGGATCAAACTTTGGTGAAGGATATGCTATTGACCAACCTCCATACTTTGATGGTAAAAATTATTTGATTTGGAAAAATAAAATGAGTGTTTTTCTTCAAGCTCAAAATTACAGAATGTGGCTTATCATTTGTGTTCACATACATTTTCCTACCAATCCTAAAAATAAATGGACTGAAAATGAGCACAATTTTTTTTAAATGGATTGTTTGGCAAAACAATTTTTATACTCCTCTCTTTGCGAATATGTATACATGTGCATTTCAAATTGTGAAACAGCAAAACATATTTGAGATGAACTTGAGATGAATTATGATGAGAATTCTCAAATCAAAAATTCCAAAATTAGATTGCTTGTTCATGACTTTGAAACATTTAAAATGAATCATAATGAAACCATTTCTCAAATGTATTTACATTTCATATACATCATTAGTCATTTGGAAATTCTTGGTAAGACTTATACTAATGAAGATCCTGTTAGTCATTTTCTTATGTCTTTGTCAAAGGAATGGGAAACAATGATCACCGCCATTCTAGAAGCAAAGGACCTCTCAACTCTTAGTATGAATGAGCTCATTGATTCTCTCTCACTACATGAGCGACTTATGAAGAGAGAAGAAATTGATGAAAAGACTAAGTATTCATCACTTAATCATATTCAAAATTCCTCAAACATCAACCATGATGATGACATTGAGAATGAGGAAAGCAATGGTGATAATGGTGATGATGAAGAAAGCATACAGCTCACCCCAATGTCCATCAACTATTCAATGAGTGAATCAAGTATGTCAAATTCCCAAAAATGCAATCTTTGTCTTGGAAGAGGACACAAAAGAAGGTATTGCCTTCTACTCTTAAATATATATAAATACACTTGAATTAAACAAATCTGAAGATGAAGAGGAGGACAATCCATACACATTAACCTCTCATGACAATGGGAATCAACATTATGACCATGGTCGACACCATTGAAGGATGGTAGTGAGAAGGCCAACCTTGGTTGGTAATTTGTAAGATTTTTTGTAGATTATTGATTGTTATATTATGTCATTATTAGTCAATTATTCTATTTTGTTTTATTACTAACATTTTGATGACTAATATTTGTCTTGTGGTTTTGAAGTAAATAAAATATACTTACATTTTGTTCTTATATATGGCATCTTCATTTGCATTCATATTTGAATTAAAAACTTGAGGGATTAAATTAAACTTTTCAAAACTTATATATGTATTGCCTATTGAGACTATGTTTATTTGAAAATGTTTTTGGAGGAGAAAAGTTTTGAAAAACAAATTTTTTAATGGTCTTAGTCGACTAAGCCATACCATCCTAGTCGACTAAATAAGTAAGTTTTCAAAACAAAAATGAACGGATGCGATTAGTCGACTATTTATAGTTGCTTGCCCGTAAAAAGTGTTATTCAATCCCAAGCGTAGGATCTACCGTTGCAAGCATAATAATTCATAGAGTCCCATGGTTGTGTCCTCAGAGATAGTCAGTCAGAGAAAAACTAGAAAATCCTTCTTAAAAGTTGTTTAGTGTAGAGAAAAAGAAATGAAAATCATAGGTTGGTTTGAAATTGGTTTTGTGTAAAATACACAAGGATTGTTTATAATCTTAATCAAAGAGAGAAAAGAACTGGGATTTAGAGTTCAACCTGTTCACATCTTTGGTTCTAATTCTTCACAATTAATACTCATCCAGAATAAATTGAAGAATGGTCTGGATGGAAGATTTAACTATTAAACCAAATATTTTCTCGCCCAAATTACATTGAAGAATGGTTTGGGCGGAGGGTTTGACAATATAAACATTCCAACTTGTGCAAGAAATAGGATATTCACGATAAACACTCTTTGAGACAATTTTACAAACACTTGGAATGCTTTTGGTGCTAAAAACTACTTGTGGCAAGCAACCTTGTCAACAGATAGTAAAGGCTAGCAATTCCTTGTGGATCATGAACAAATACTGTGTTTAACACAAATATCCAAATCTGTCAAGTTAATACATGTGTGAGAAATAAGTACTTCAGATATGAATCAAGCATCCCTCATCAATCCCAGCTAAGTATTTAGCTACTCATGACAAAATAAATAAACATGACTGAATCTAAATACATGGAAAACATAATTCAACCTTGAAATTTATGAAATAAACTTGCATAAATTGAAAATAAACTGAACTGAGTTCTTATTACAAATTAAAACTAACAACTACTTAAGATTACAACTTCAATTTAACTAAAACATAACCTAAACTAAGTTATCTAAGCAAAGAAAGATGAGAAAGATGAGAGTGAAGAGAGTAAACTTCAAAACCTAAAAATAATCTAAGTTACAAGTGAAGAACTCTTTACAAAGATCTGGGCAAAAAGGTTATGTAGTGTGTGTGAACCAGCCAACCTGGATCGGGACGCCTCTCTCGTTCACTCTTGGGGGTGATGTTTATCTTGAGTGGATTGTGGATGATGTTTATCCGTCTCGATTTATCATTCTCTATTATCATTCTCTATTATCCATGTTTATCCTTCTCTATTATCCACTCAAGATAGGTTTTTTTGAAAAAGGGATGAGAGTTTGTAAAAAACTAGGAGTCGCCACCTTATTTTTAGGGAACAAGGAAACCACAAAAAAGAGTTTTATTTTCAATAAAACATTGACCCCATATTTTGGAAAAGCATGGTCTTTCGAATCAAAGTTGGATCCGGGGGCTAGGTTACGAAGTGGGAAGGTTCCAAGGATCTCCTTGTAGGCACCCACCTCGCCCTAATTAAAGGTCTCCTAATTAAGTTTGGGCTTTATCAAAATCTTTTCAAAACAATCCTAGTTATCTAATCAATCACAAAATATGATATATAATATATAATAATAATATATAGTATGAAAGTATACACAATCCTAATGGTCTTAGGAGACTTAGAAGTCAACCTAAGATTGGACTTGCGCCCTATTGACTGCCTACGTACCTTATCAATTGCTTGACAAAGATCAAAGTCCACGTAGTTCGATTACCTTAGGACTTTCCTATTGTAATGAACCATATAGCCAAAAGAATTCTATCTTATCTAGGACTCTAACTTCGAGAGTTTGGATTTGATCAAGACACTTTTCTTTGTATAAGAGATGGAATTTCATTCCGTTTTAAATACTTTCAAAATTTTAGGACTC
>JAESVK010000317.1:436579-447174 GCA_017140935.1 Hamamelis virginiana | reverse complement strand
TCGAAGTAGAATCCTAAACCAAGTAGAACTCTAGCTTCGAGAGTTTGGATTTGATCAAAACACTTTTCTTTGCATAAAAGATGGAATTTCATTCCGTTTTAAATACTTTCAAAATTTTAGAGTTGTTCTCGAAGTAGAATCCTAAACCAAGTAGAATTCTATTACTATAAAAATTCTTACAACAAAGGATAGTCTTAAGTGGGATCAAGTGATCCCCCTAATCCTAGGGTTTCTAGCTAATCCTAGGTTAGTCTAAATACCTAAAACATTAAAATATGCATGCTGGAATTTCTGGAAAATAAATAAAAAAATATCATCAAAAGTATAAATAATGCATGAAAGTGTCCTAAATGCAATCTAATTATTCTATGTGAACCTAGGCATGTTTCTATGTTGATTTTGGCCTAAAAAATGAGTTTTAATACACTTTTAAGTTACTTTAAATCCATGGAAAGATTTATAAGTAATCAAAAAGTGGGTTTAAAACCCATAAAATAAAAGAATAAAAGAAGTGAAAATGGCCTAATATGCGACCTAATATGATATATCAAAATAATCATGCTTGAAAACAATCAATTTCATCACAAAGGGAAGGGACTTACCTTTGCATGCTCCCTCGAACACAAATCATATTATTCAAACAAGACATAATTAAAATACAAACCTAATATTAACTATATAAAACTATTTTAAAAAAAAAAAGGAAAACTATTTTAATAAACTAATCCCTAACCTATCATGCATACTAATAAACTAAATCATATGCATACTAATAAAAAGAAAACTATAAAAGAAAAAAGAAGAAGAAAAACTAACCTCTTTCTCTGCGTCCTTGCTTCAAGCCTTCTCCTCAAGCTCCAATCCTTTTCTCCAAGGACTCTAAGGACCTCAAAAACTTTAAAACTTAAGCTAGAGTGCTATCGGGGAAGCTTGTGCAATTGCTCAAGCCTCTACTCTACAAACTAATTCTCTAAAGCTTATTATGTGTCTTGAAACTAATATCAGGGCCCTCTATTTATAGATACATAAAGCTATAGCAAGCTTTTCATTTTTCGATGTGGGACAGAGTGGATTTCATTATTCTACACTACGTGCAGGCTCGTTGGGCCTGTTTTAAGTCCAAATTTGACGATTCAAGCGTCGAAATGATCGTGATTCGATTCTCTATGTTTTAAGAAGTGTTTGAAGTAAAAATGCATTGACCAAGGCCAAAGGTTTAGGAAACAATCGACCGATTAGTTGTTTAGAGCCTGCCGGGCCCAAATTAGGGTTTTGAAATTTGCTAACCGATTGCTTTCGAAATCATTTCTTCTTCTTGAAACAAGTTTTAAAATGTTTTAGGAAAGTGTTTTGAAGCCTTTGAAGGGTTTGGTTTGATAAAAATATTGAATCTCGGCCGCTTTCGGTTGAAACCCTAATCTGGGCTTTGAAAGGGCCTTTCGAGCTTCAAGAGCCAATCATGAGCCAGAAGGCTCAACTGACCTTGCCACTGATCAACTTAGCTACAAAACACACTTTAAATATCTATGCCAAATCCTTGAGACCATTCGAGACAAGATCGACAGTCATTCAGGGCTTTTGTGATTCAAAGGACGAAACTGCCCTTCAATCACAAAAGGCCTTATTTTCTATTAAGCCTGGCTCAGAATGTCATGAAATTTTGCAGGGATGTTCCTAGACTCTCTAAAAACCTAATGCAAAAAGAACCGACTCAATTTGACCTAAAAACTTACATGTGATAATGACCTCTACCTAATTACCCACAAAGGGTAAAACTGGCAACTTAGGGTTTTGACACCCTATTTCACCTCTAATCATAGGCAACCATTCATGACCATACTCATGGTAAAAAATGGATGTCTACAGTGCGGCATATGAAATTACAAAAATGCCCTTCAAAAAGTCACAAAATGTAGATATTTTGGCTAAGGCGACGCCCATTACCGATAGTAGCATATACAACTATCGGTAATGGCTCTTCTGGATAAAGTTTCGAGGTTAAGTAAGGTGTCACTACTGATAGTTATGGAAAGGACTATCGGTAATGTAATTGGACTGGAACTTAGTGGTTGCTGCTTCATGACTTCACTACCGATAATCATATATGGGACTATTGGTAGTGCTATGTTTCTGGCTTTGGGATGCTGGCTTCCGAGATAACAACTACCGATAGTAGTGATACTTACTATCGGTAATGCTTCAAAACTGAGAGCTTGGAAGGCACTTCAATACTTTACAATCGATAATAGTATATTGCACTATCGATAATGGTCAACTGCTGGATCTGGATTTTGACTTGCTAACTTGAACTACCGATAATGGTAACTACCATTATCGGTAATGGCACTAGACAGATTCAAAATCTTTGCTGATGCTGCACCCTTTGGATATGACTATCGATAATAGGTACTACAATTATCGGTAGTGAGTGGATTCTGGAGAATTATATTCATAAACAAGTCTCAACTTGCTTCAAAACTTTGCAATGCTTGGCTTAGCTCTATTTTATCCCAAAAAGCGCGAGATTTCTGCAATTTCATAAATAACAAACGTAAATAGAAATACTACATATACACTACTTATGTACATCAAAAGATGGTGAATTAGACTACATTATCGCCATTAGAAATGCATGATTGCGTAACAATCAATAGTCTTCCTAATTGACTAAAGAACCAATTTTCAAATTAATTTTGGTCGAACTCGATTAATCGACTAACAAAAGCTTTCTAGTCGACTAAGGTTTTTGGAAAAATTAACATAGCTACTGCATCGAGGATAGTCGACTAAACACAGTGGCTAGTCGACTAAGTAACCTCCTAGTCGACTAATCCACTGGTCTAGTCGACTACTGCTCGGAAGCTCTGTTTTTTAAAAACCCCATCCATTCGCATTTTTCTTACTTTTACTTTCCCATTTCATATGGTTTCTCTCTAAAAACCCTCCAAACCCTAAACCTAAGTTTTCTAAACCCTCAATCTTGCTTCAAACTCTTTCAAATCCCTTCATACACTATTGCATTCTCATTTTATCTCTCCATGGCACCCAATAAATCCGTTCCCACCAATCGTTCTCATGGTGAGGGATCCTCTAGGCCTTCTTAGAGGAACAAGGGCAAGGCAAAAGCAACTGAAGAAGTTTCACGGCATGCTTGCACAAATCATACTCTGAACTCTTCTTCACTCCTCAATGTGAGCAGCTCTACATTGAACACATTGCCTCCCAAACCATCATTACGGGTAAAAGCGTTCCTAAAAACTTTCTTAAAGAATATTTTCCATTTGTATATGCAAAATTTCATGATCTAAACCGGTTGCCTTTGATTGAACTTGCTAGACCTACCTCTCCCTCCCTTGTTAGACATTTTTATGCAAATTTGAGCGTAGGCAAAAACTCCATCAATCTGTATGTCAAAGTGTAGACATCCATTTTTGACCATGAGTATGGTCATGAATGGTTGCCTGCGATTTGAGGAAAGATAGGGTGTTAAAACCCTAAGTTGCCAATCTTACCCTTGTGAGTAGCTAGGTAGAGGTCATTATAGCATGTAGGTTTTTAGGTCAGATTGAGACGGTTCCTTTTGCATTAGGTTTAGGGAGTCCATAGGTGTCCCTGTCAATTTTCATGACATTCTGAGTTAGGCTCGATAGGTGATTAGGGTTTTTGTGACTTAAAGGGCAGCTTTGTCCTTCAAGTCACAAAAGCACTTAAAAACCTTCGAGATAGTTTCTAATTGTCCAGAGACTTTGGCATAGGTATTTAGGGTATGTTTAGTAGCTAAATTGATAAGTGGAAAGACCCATAGAACCTCTAGGATCATGTTTGTCTCTCAAAGCTCAAAAGGTCCTTTCAAGCTCAAATTAGAGTTTCGACCAAGAACGACCGGGATTCGATCGATTTTACCAAACCAAAGCCTTCAAAGGCTTCAAAAAACTTTATTGAAATGTTTTAAAAATTGTTTCGAGAAGAAGAAATGATTTTAAAAAGCAATTGGTTAGTGGATTTCAAAACCCTAGTTTGGGCTCGGCAGACCCTAAACAGCTAACCGGTTGACTTTTTCCAAAAAATTTGACCCTGGTTAATGAATTTTCACTTCAAACACTTCTCAAAACATGGAGAATCGAATCACGATCGTTTTGGCGCTTGAATCATCGAATTTGGACTTAAAACGGACCTGAAAAGCCGAAAACAGCCGAGACGGGTCAAGAGAGGCCCAAATTAGGGAACAATTGGGCCAAGGGCTCGATGACCGTCCACCCATGGACGGCCAACTGTCCTTAAAGGACGGCCAACTATCCCTAGGTGGATGGTCATCGAAATCCTCGCCCAATAACTGCTAATTTTCAGTTTTTCACCTACCCGGGACTCTTCCAAGCCTTGCCATGTGTCTAGCTTGGCCTTGGGGACTTTGGGATGAATTAAAAGACCTTGGAAGGCTGGTTTAGAGCCATTGGATCATTCCTAAGAGATTTAAACTGAGCCGTTGATCAATTCCAAGCTTCTCTATAAATAGAGAGCCCTGAAATCAGTTTTAGCACACATCATTAAGGCATTTAGAGAGCCAAACTTGAAGAGTAGAAGCTTCAGGCACTATATTTAGTCCTTTCGCATCCTCAACTATAGTTTTTGAAGTTTTTGAAGTTTAGAGGAGGAACTTGGAGCAAGAGAGAATGAAGCAAAAAAGGTTAGTATAATTATGAAGTTTGTTTTAAGTTTTTGCATACTTTTTCTCTTTTTCTTCATTCTTCTTCTATGCCATGTGAGGGACGGGTACCTAAGTTGGGTATTCAAAGGTTATGATTAGTTGCATAAAGGTTAGTTTGTAAATTTTCTGCATTATGGTTTTTATTAAAGTATAGTTAGTTTGTTTTGATTATGTTAAATTAGTATAGGTCAATAGGAACATGTTTAGGTTTGTTTATATCATTTATATTTATGTTTAATGTTTGAAATATCATATGAAATGTGTTCGAGGGAACAAACTAAGGTAAGTCCCTTCCCTTATGTTTAAACTTGGTGTTTTCAAACATGATACATGATTATTTTGATATATCATATTAGGTTGCATATTAGGACATTTACACCTCTTTTATTTATTTTATTTTGGGTTTTAAATCCACTTCTGGCTTACATATAAATCTGTCCAAGGTTTAAAGTAACCTTAAAGTGGATTAAAAAACCATTTTTAAGATCCAAACTAACTTAAAAACATGCCTCGGTTCACATAAATAACTTAAATTGCATTTAGGACATTTTTTCATGCATTGTTTATATTCGCCATTGCATATTTAGTGTGTTTTCTATAAATTCCAGCATGCATAATGTCAGTATATTAGGTATTTAGACTAACCTAGGACTAGATAGAGACCATAGGATTAGGGGGTTCTTGACCCCACTTAGGACTATCTTTTGTTGTAAGAATTACAATAGTAATCGAATTCTACCTAATTTAGGAGTCTACTTCGAGAAAAACTCTAAATCAAGTGATTTTGAAAGTGGTTTAATTGGAATGAAATTCCATCTTTTATACAAAAAAGTATTTTGATCAAATTCAAACTCTCGAAGTTAGAGTCCTAGATAAGATAGAGTCCTTTCAACTATGTGGTTCATTACAATAGGAGAGTCCTAGGTAATCGAACTACGTGGACTTTGATTCTTATCAAGAAATTAGTAAGGTACGTAGGTAGTCAATAGGGTGCTAGTCCAATCTTACGATGACTCTATGTCTTTCAAGGTCTTTAGGATTTTGATTCTTTTTTATTATTATTATCTATTATCTAGTATTATCTACACTACTTTCTTGATTGATTAGATATAATAGGTTGTTTTTATGAGATTTTGATAAAGCCCAAACTTAATTAGGAGACCTTTAATTAGGGTGAGGTAGCTGCCTACAAGGAGTTCCTTGCAACCTTCCTACTTTATAACCTAGCCCCCGAATCCTACTTTGGTTCGAAGACTTGCTTTTCCTAAAACTATGGAGTCAATGTTTTATTGAAAATAAAACTCTTTTTGTGATTTCCTTGTTCCCTAAAAATAAGGTGGCGACTCCCAATTTTTTACAAACTTTTATCCTTTTTCAAAAAACCCAATCTTGAGTGGATAATAGAGAAGGATAAACGTGGATAATAGAGAAGGATAAATCGAGACGGATAAAAATCATCCACAATCCACAATGATTTCAAAAAGTGAAACGGCCTCCCGATCCGGGTCAGCTGGTTCACAAATTGGCGACTCCACTGGGGATATCGAGGGCTAAACTCCAATTAATTACTTTTAGACTTTTCAATTTCTTAATTAATAAAATCAACCACTGGCATTTGCATGACTGTTTGACTTTGAATTCTGCATTGTGTGCGTATTGACTTTGCATGTTTAGGACGTTGTATGCTAAAGCCAACGATGAGCCTAGCCCTGGGCCTAGTCTCTTTGATTCTTGGGTTCCATGTATGCGAAAGCCATCACTCTTCTCGCCACGTACCCTCGGGTATATCAAACGGACCAATCACGTACTGTTGGACCTACGCGGCATTCCTGATGTCACATGTGGTTAGGTATGTCAATTGGACCGAGCGAGTAAGGGACACTCAGCTTACCCTTTGCATTAGTCCATATAGACTGTCTCTTTAGGACACATACCCTACATCGTCTGTCACACACTATTATAATGTTATGCTGCCAGATTTTCCCCCGATTTTGTATGAGCCTTGATTATGAAGTGTATAGAACCATTAGGATCTGGATCTGTTGGACTAGATCTTTATGAAATGCCCTAAACTTTTAGGGGATGTATCTTTAAAGAGTCAAGGTACCTAATAAAGACTAGTACCCTATAGATTCATGAGCTTAGGCCTGTGGTAGTGTTATGCTGCCCGAATAGTGGTATTGATCTGTGAGTCTTAAGAGAAGACGTGAGACGTGGGCTTTAGGCCCATGTCCTTTGGATAGAAGGTTTAGGTCTGTAGTAAGTTTGGAACGTGGGCTTTAGGCCTATGTCAATTGGATATAAAGTATAGGCCGGCAATAAGATTGAGATGTGAGCTGTAAGAATGAGATTCGTGCTTGGGCCTAAGGCCCATTTTCATAAGATAGAATGTGAGAGAGTGAGATGGATGTGTGGGCCTTGGGCCCATACTTTTGTGAGCATGTGAGATTGTCGTTTTTCATCCTTTTTCCTCTTGGATGCTCTCAGTTGATTCGAATCCTTTCCCATTTCTTTTTCCAGCATTCTGGCTTGGCATCGTGATTCTAGTGGTCGGTTAATTAGCTTGAAAGGTTCATCCATTGATTTAGAAATGTCTAGTCACGAGGATCGTACTCCTATTGTTGCTGAATCTAGTGGAAAGATGGTAGATGAAAAGATCGAGGCACTTTTAAAAGTGGTCCAAGAGTTAGTCTATCAGAAAGAAGAGAAGGATAAAGTGAGAGCCCATACTAATCCTCTGTTTGAAAATGTTGATGAGGAATAGTGTTTCCTTAGGCCTAAGATAGTTGTTGAGCCCACTAGGTTTTGTACAGAATTCGTTCAGCCTGTTGATCTGGATAAGGAGTCCAAGCCGAAGGCCCCTGCCTTCTTTTCCGCCGAGCCCATTTTGTTGAATAGTAAGGTGGAAGCCTTGGAAAAAGCCTTGGAAAAAGCCTTGAGAGGTATTAGAAAATCTGATGATTTGGTGGACATGTCGTCATTATCTTTCTTCCCTGAGGCCCGTATGCCCACTCATTTTAGAATGCCTAAGATGGAGAAGTTTGATGGGATAGGTTGTCCTAAAACCCATTTGAAGATGTATGTGAGGGCCATGCACCCTCGAGGGGCTGACGATGACCTGGTAGCCCAAATGTTCTACGAGACACTGGCTGGATCCGCTCTGAAATGGTTTCTGTCACTGGATAAGTCTAGAATGAAGACATGAGAAGATGTATACATCGAGTTCAGCAAACACTACAGGTATAACACGGAGGTTGACGTCACTAGGAGAGATTTGGAGACTACTAAACATGAATCAAAGCAAACTTTCTCTGCTTTCCTCACCCGCTGGAGAGCCAAGGCTTCTAAAATGGCTAATCGCCTTGAGGAAGAAGAACAAATCCGCATGATAGTGAAGAACTTGCTCCCAGTTTATCATAAGCACATATTTTTCCAATATCTTCCAAATTTTCGAGCTCTGGTCGCTGCTGGTACCCAAGTGGAGGATGCTCTAGCCGATGGAGCCCTCCGAACCGATGAACCCTACAAGAACCGCCGACCTATCATCTATGGGAAGGCTACCGAAGTTAACGCCATATCTCAGCCTGCTCCATTTACCCAACCCTTTTCTTTAAGAAATAAACCATTCAGAAAATTCACCGAGCTTTATATGCCATTGGAAAAAGTCTTCGAGAAATTAAAAGCTCGAGGCTTGCTCCAACCTTTAGAGCCCAGACCTACACCCAATCCATTACCCAAGAACTACAATGAGAATGAGTATTGCCATTTCCATCAGTCCAAAGGTCATGTTACCAACCGTTACATCCGCCTTCGTCATAAAGTGCAAGACCTCATAGACAACAAGACCATTTCTCCACCTTCTCAACCCAATGTCACCCAAAATCCACTTCCTACCCATGCAGTCCCACCACCAGCCAATATCAATGTCATCCATGCCGACCCTTATAGCCACTATGAGCCCATCCATCCTCACCCTTCGTCCCCTATCACCACAGTCGAGGTGTCCCATCCCTGTCAAACCCTTAAGCCCATTACCTCATTCAAGCCAAGTTCCAAGAAAGCTTTTTCCAAGACTGGGACCAGCCAGCAAGAGTTGCGAAAGAGATATGACGCCGGAGATTCTGAAGTAGGCCTGTTGGGTGAACCAAGCAAAAATTTCGATTTCTATGGCCTTTATCCAAGGGTAGAGAAGTCCACTTTTGTAAAACTCATTGTCCCTACTGGTTGGGATGATGACTTGCCTGAAGAGAGTATTCCTATGGCTCAGGTTGAACCCGAAGATCCAAACCCCATTCTTTCTGAAGAAGCTAGCCAGGTTATCCTCAAGAAGCATTTTGATAATAGAACTCGCATGACCGCCAAGACCACCAATATGAATGGGAAAGTTCGTTACTTAGCCATTTATCAAAGGCAACCATGGGTCACCCAATGTTTCAAGTCAAGATTGGCTTCTGCCAAGTCTACTATAAATGACGGGTTAGGAAGTGAGGTTGATATCATAGAATGGGAGGATTTGATGAATACACCCGAAGAGATAGCAGATATTTGGGCCAGCGATGAAGAAGATGTTAACCATGTCACTAGGGGAGGTCGTCATTTCAAACTCACTCACTTGGAATCCGATAATCCCCTAGGAGAGTTAGAGAGGCCTCAATGCACTGAAGTTCAAGAGGAAGAGGAAGAGATATTGAAACAGCTTAAGCGGACTTAAGCCAATATCACCGTCTGGGGGCTTTTAATTGCTTCTCAAAAACACAGGCAGACAGTACTCAGGTTACTCAATCAAATTCAGATTCTTATCGATACTTCGCCCGAGAGTTTAGTCAGTTTGGTCAGTCCAGTTCAGAATGGGCAGTCGATATCCTTTACAGAGTCAGACCTTCCGAATAAGGAACCTCATCATTTGCAAGCGTTATATATCACAGTGGATATTATGGGCAAGAGGGTTCCTACTGTATTAATAGATAATAGGTCAGCTCTGAATAATGTGTGTCCTCTCAGTACTGCCACTTCCTTTGGTATCGAACCGTCAGAATTCAAACCGTCAAGGCAAACTGTGAGAGCGTACGACAACACTCGAAGAGAAGTGATTGGCATGGTCACCTTACCTTTAGCCATTGGACCTGTGGAATTCCAAGTTGATTTCCAGATATTAGACGTGCCTGCTTGCTTCAATCTCTTACTTGGTAGACCGTGGATCCATCCAATTGGGGTTGTTCCTTCTTCCCTTCATCAAAAAGTTAAGTTCCCCTACAAAGGCTCAGTGGTGACATTGAAGGGAGATTATGAGATTACTCCTACCCGTGTAACCACTTGTGAGATCAAGCCTGAGATTGAAGAGGTACCGTTGACTGGCTTTGAATACATACAATGTGTAGATATTAGGCCAGGATGTAAAGAGAAAATGGTGTTAGATTGCAGTCCATACGGAAATATACAAGTGGGCCAGATCATGAAAAATATGGGTTTCTTTCCAGGAATGGGCTTAGGTCGTCGTCATCAAGGTACACCTAGCCCCATCAAGTATCCCTCAGCAATTTATCCTTTTGGATTGGGCTATCAAAGTACCGAAGTCGACAGAAAAGAGATGGCACAGAAAAAAAGAGAGACAATTGGCCAAAGAAGAGGGATGGGTCCCTAACCTCACTCTGAAACCTTATCGGCCCACTCTGAATGGGGCTTTTGTCAAAGAAGGAGATGATTTCCCTTATTGTGGATTCCTTGAGCCTATTTACCTTGAAGATCAGAAAGCTAGAATTCCTGGGTTTAAAATCATCTTCAACACTCTACTACCTCTCTCTCCAACTACCATCATGGCCGAAAAGCATACAGAATTCGACTGGTCTGACCATATCGATGAAGTCACTATAGGGGCTATGTTCAAAGAGAT
>JAESVK010000317.1:404786-421579 GCA_017140935.1 Hamamelis virginiana | reverse complement strand
TAAAATGCCAAAATAGGGCAGCAAAATGCATAGAAAAGAGACAAGATCGCAGAACGATCAGACTGTGCAAGTTAAAATGCTAGTGTTTTCATGTTACATTTTGAGCTTAGTAACTAGATCAAGGTTACTCTGAGGTTGCATGTGTCGGATGAACAGTTGGGAAGGTTTAATTTTGAGTTTTGAAATTCTGGGTTAAAGGTTGCCGTGAGCAGTAGCCATGGCTGCTCATTGTGGGCTTTGAAACTTGGGTTTTAAATGGTAATTCAAGTTGATCTATTTTTGCACGTGATTAGGTTCATACTTAAAGCTAATATTTTTGTAAACTAGTGAGGTAAAGAGGCTTGCATGTGGTTTTACAAGGAGCTTGAATTTTCTTTTTTTTTTTTCTGCATTTGAGATACACGGATGAAACCGTAGGTTTTATACCTTATGAAACTTAAATTCTTATTTGATTTTCTGTAACAAAGACTGCATGTATCGGATTCAAGATTTGAAAGGGGCTTGTTTTGAGATTTAAAGTTTCTGGAATGAGAATGGAAATGCACAGCAACCTTGGCTGCTGGAATTCAAGTTTTGAAACTTGTTTTAAGATTTCAAAATCTGTATATTTCAAATGCATGTGTTTTTAACATTTTGATTGGAGGATTTTGAAACTTTTATGCATTATTATGGATTCGAGGCTGAACATATCAAAAACCTTGCGATTTTTACTTCATTTTGGAATCTGAGAAATAGATCAAGGATGATTTATGTATGCTTGTAGTGGATAATCAGTAGAGATGACTCATTATAATTTTTTAAGAGGCAAGGTTGAAGATGATGAATAGTGGCTGCCATTATTGCTTGATTTAAGCTTAAATTGTAGCTTGGGTCTGTGCATCAGGAAGATACATTACCGATAATGCTCTTGGCTGGGTCAAACCAGAGAACTTGCATTACCGATAATGCACTTTGCCATTATCGGTAATGCCATTTTCCCCTCATTTCTTCTTTAAACTTGTTTTATTCATAACTTTCTCATACGAACTCCGATTTAAGTGTATTTTATCTGCACGGAAAGCTTGTAAAGTCTAGTTTCTAAATTTATTGGTTTTGAAGTCAAATTATTTTTGAAAAGAGAAATATTCTGGAAATACCAAATTTGCCCCTCGTGAGTGCACTTTGTCTTATTTGGTCTATACCTTCTCTTCCACTTTACCTTTGGCCATGGGATTCAACGTGTGGTTTCTAAACACACTTGGGATTATGTCTTGGAGGTTTTAAAGTCTTGAGTTTGGCGTTTTGAGGTTTTGAATCCTTAAGAGTCGTGAGTGAGCAGTTTTGAGAGTCGCATTGCCTTACTTTCGAACTATAGATGCTTGTGCTTTCTTTTGATCCTTCTTATTTGCATTGTTGTTTATTTGTCAGTGTTAGTTGGGTCCTTTGGAGGACCACTTCTAGTGGGTGCATCAAGCATTGCATTGGGAGGCTCGTGGAGCCACAAGAGTTAGAAAACACAGCTGTATTGAGGTAGAGATAAGTAACCTTTTTACTGTTAGTAATGATATATTTGTTTTTATAACTGTTATGAGAACTCTATGCATTTCTAAACGTTTATTGAACGATATGATTTACGAATGGTTGCGAACCTTGACCCTTGTCTTATAACTGTTACGATAACGATATGGACTATAAACTCTGATTTTAAATGACATGGCTTATTATGGTTAGAGAACCTTGTTCCTTATTGAACTGTCTAATCAGATACATGGAATATACCTGTTTTGTGAACCATAGAATTTGTGTGGCATGTTTATGAACTATATGAAAGGTTTTGCGTGATAATGCCTTAGAAATTGTTAATTGTTTCAAATGTAGAGATGATACTTATCCACCAAATGTTTTATGAACTAAAGATGATTGAACTATAACTAAATGGTTTTACAAATGATACATGTGGATGTTATTTTAAGAAAGCCCATTCTCGCAAATGTCTTTATGATTTAAGAAGGTGGTTTGATATACCTTTGAACTATTATCATTCCTTGGTTTCTGAATATGATTTTGGAAACATGTCTTATATATTGATTTGAAATCGAGCTTTGGAAATGTTTGTATTCAAATGGAAACTCCTGTATAAGGGTTTCTGGGTTACGGTATATTCTGGATGCCATATGATGGATCCTGATTCTTGATATGAGATTTTACCACGCGAGGATGTTGGTGGTGTTTCGACCTGTCTCCGGTCTTGGCCTCATCTCGGTGGACATGGCATGATGATTAGTTATATATCACTACTACAAAAAATATTTTTAAGGACGGTTTTAAACCGTCCTCTTTGATTTAAGAGGACGGTTTTAAATGTGTCCTCATGCTCGATGTCTTTATAAATCATAGATTTAAGAGGACGGTTTTACGAGTGTCCTTAAAAATATGATTTAAGAGGACGGTTTATAAACTGTCCTTAACAACATTTTTAAGGACAGTTATAAACCGTCCTTTTAATTCATATTTTTAAGGACACTCGTAAAACCGTCCTCTTAAATCTATGATTTATAAAGACATCGCGCATGAGGACACATTTTAAACCGTCCTCTTAAATCATATTTTTAAGGACAGTTGTAAAACCGTCCTCTTAAATCTATTATTTATGAAAAAAAAAATGTAAAAAATTTTGTATTTCTAATTGAACCTATTGTATGGAAGCTTACCAAAGTTATTTTCATTAAACCTATAAAATCTAAATAATTCACAAGAAATGAAAATAGAATCAGTAGTACATAAAGATACTATTACAAACATGTCACAATACTATTTCTACTTTAATAAAGAGGAAAATAAACTACTAAAATTTTCTCTATCCAATCTTCAACTTATATGCATATATCTATTCAAATTTAAAAACAAAATAATGACTATATGTAATTATGACTTTAAACTTTATTACTACTAGAGTAAAGCAATTAGATAAAGTTTTAGGAATTCAACAACCTTAGAGAAAAATTGCATGAAACTATGTATATGGAGAAATGTATGCTTTAATTTCAAGACGAAAATTCGGCAGCATTTCCTCTATTTTTGCAATATTCTCAAAATTTTACCTGTAAAAATTTTTAGTTTTACAACTTAAATAATTATATCCAAACAACATTACATCTTGTTGAGCTAAAAATCCGGCAACTATTTTTTTTTAAATAACTGAAAAATCAACTAGGAGATCAATTCTCTTCAATTCTAGCAATTTCTGAAAAATCAACCTGGAGATCATTATTCTTCACTCCTAACAATTTCTTAAAGTATAGAAACAATATATAAATAATTAACTACCAAGAATACCACATCATAAGGCTTAACTCCAATTCACCTTCCAACCCAACCAAATGGTCTAAGAGTCCAGACAAATGTGTCAAGTGTGTAGTGTACTGTAATTAAGGGTGGTGCTTTGACAGTGCATAGTGACTAGAAGGTTTACCATTGCTTCTTTTGTCGTTGGCCTTTCTTGGTGATCATATCGCAGCAACTTGTCAAGGAAATCAATTGCCTTCAAAAATGAAAATAAATGTATTGGTATTAATTAAGTTTAACGCTAAGAGAACTAAATTTTATTGTTACAAATAACAAAAGGTTCTACCTCAGGAACCGCCAAATGCTGATTCTCAGCATTGATGAACTTTGTCCATGGTTTCCTGTTATGCCTATATCAAGTAAAACATAGCAGATTCTTCTCAGTCAATAACGTTTAAATAACATAAGAATGGGTAAACAGAACTATTGGATTTCATCACCAACCTCTCAACAAGGGCCGCAAGATGTGGATCTAACTCTAAGCGGTATTTGCTAAGATAAGCATTTAACTCATCAGTCCAAAGTACCTGTTGCAGCAGAATTTGATAAACTTCAAGATATTAGTTTTCCATTTATTTTCTTCTTTCATATTCTTTGGACCAATTCTAGATATTTCATTACAAAATTTCAGGCGTGTTAATTTATGTAAGAATGTGCATGTATGATTGCAGACATGCAAAAAAATATCATTGCTACCAATTCAACAGGGTAGTTGCAGAGGTTTTGCCAAAACAAACAAAAAAGCATACATATAGATAAACCGCCCTATAAAAATCTGCAGCCATTTCCAAGTATTGTTCATAATACATTGACAGTACATAATGGAAAACAAATACTCCTGTTATATGTTACTAAAGCTTTTATCAAAATGTTTCAAATACCTTGGCAATTTTGACCAGTTGATCGTAATTATCATGCCCATAGAAAAATGGCTCCTTACAGAATATTTGTACAGCACAAGCCTCTAGAATAAGCATCACAAGGAGCAGACAACATTACATACCTTGGCGTAGTATCAAATTTTGGACCTCCTCGCCATTTGCCACCCATGGATGAATATGCAAGCAGATCAAGATCCACTTATCTATCACTACTAGAAAAACTGCCTACGACTAAGGTGCAAAACCTTAGTCTTTGGGTTAAGACTAAGGTTTTGGAACCGTAGTCAGGCGGGTGGTAGTCTTATCTTCGAAAACCAACATCCTCGTAAATGGAGAGCTTTCCCTACAATAACCCAGTAATTTTCCTGTATTCTCATGATTTAATCTTGCCAAATCTGCCACCTGAATGGTGAAATAAATTAAACATCTTTAAATTTTGGCCATTTTAAATATGGAAAGTTCTACATTTTGAATAATGAGTAATTACCTCTCTTTGGAAATAGAGCTCAAGATAATGATGTTGTTGAAATCTTCACAGGCTACTTCAAGATTTGGCTGGTGAATCTCATTACGTCCTTCAAAATCTCAGAATCTGTTCAGAAACCCCACCAAATTAACTCATATTATTTCCAAAGAATACGCTTCTAAAACATTAATAACTAAAAATCTAACCTATGTATACCGCCAATTGGTCCCTCTCACTTGCTGATTTCTTCCAAGGGATTATAATAGAAGATTTGGCTTTGCATTTCTGAAGAGCAGTGAATACAGCAACAAGGAAGAGAAGACCCTCCATGGTTCCGGCCACTATTTCCAGAACTTAAAGCCAGACAGGTTTTGATGTCCCCTGATGCTTCAAACCATCTTCAGCAGGCCGGTGCTTTGCCATACCTCCAGCATGGCTTTTGGCAGGTGGATAAGAACCTGGAAAAGGAATGCCGTCATTACCAACTGCAAAAATTAGTATTGAAACTAGAAAGTTTAATTGAATATTAGGTTGATGAGGTTCCAAGTTAAGTATGTAACTATAACATGGATTTAATTCCTCCAGGAAACTCAAATAAGTCACTTCAGAATTCACATATCAAACTTTAATTGCATAGAGTGTTTAAAATTTTTTGGTTTGGTCAATTGACTAAGAACGAGGCATAAGCTGAATGGGTTTTCACCCTTTTCAGACTGCATTTACATCTACAATGTTTGTTAAAATTTATATGTATGCATGTTTGTCCCCTTAGAAGGGTCGGCAACTATACACCCATTAGGAAAACCTCATCATACATTCACACATACCACATCGCTCAGCAGGACGCTGTATGGGATCTTTTTCTTTAAGGCAGTTACCTTGAAAGCTAGACCTGCATGAAATAACTTGAGTATAGAACGGTTTACCGAACAAACAGAAAGCCAAATTATGACAAAGGCACAGACCTTGGAAGATACTCCAAGCATTTAGGTATGCTCCCAACAAAGAAGTTGTACGAGAAATCTGCAACTTTAAACTGAGATAAGTGACACAAGCCACTGATGTACTCACCAACCACATACCTGAAGTAGAAATAAATCATAAAATACAACTTTAAGAAAATCAAAACCTTCGAAGCAAGGTCTAAAATAATGTTGTTCCATCATGGCAATTGTTATCTTGGCCACTCCTCAGTGTTAATGGGGTTAAAAAAAATTTCAACCATTTTTTTTTGGGGTTCATATATAAGCAACTATTTCAGCAATAAAATGCATCACAAGGACTATCACGGGAATAAGTACAAAACATAATTGAATGCCTCCAATGCAACAATCTTTACATTTTATTTTACAAGTAAATAAAATGTCAATTTTCACAATAAGAGAGATCAATTTCATTTTCACAATGTCAATTTTGGGGTTCATATATAAGCAACAATCTTCACAAGTAAATTAAACTTAGCAACAGCCAAAGATAAGCAACCATTGAAGTCAATTCATAAAACCAAATGTCAATTTCATTTTACATTTTCGCGATATTGGTTAAATTCCCAATTTGATGAGGAATTGTACCCAATAGTTGATTCATCCCCAAATCCAAGACCTTGAGTTTGCTCAACATGCCAATTTCTTTAGGTATTATCCCCATAAGATTGTTCCCACGCAATATTCTACAAAACATCAGTATATTTGATTAAACTTTAGCAAATCATCAATGGAAACAATATATATCGTAATACCTAATTTTAGCATAATGTATAAAAGGAGAACCAGCATACAGTACTT
Source organism: Hamamelis virginiana (assembly GCA_017140935.1). NCBI lineage: Eukaryota > Viridiplantae > Streptophyta > Magnoliopsida > Saxifragales > Hamamelidaceae > Hamamelis > Hamamelis virginiana. The sequence goes on along the minus strand of JAESVK010000317.1, from coordinate 415,124 downwards.
GCAAGAAAGAGAGATCACCCAATTCTAGCACAAGAAATCCCTTTAAAGATGACCCAGAAATGTTTCTGCAAAATAGAATTCCAACCCAATGTGGTAAGACAGAATACCCAAGTACTGTGGATATAATCACTTCTATATATTTGCCATCTAAATGGGATCTAAATAAACTCCATGTGAATTTTTTTTTTCTTTTTCTTTTTGTGGAATTAAACATAAAGATTACTTCTTACATCTTCACAACATGATCTCCGGCATCAGAACATGAAATGCTAAACCAGTCACAAGGATCTGCACCTACGACAGCATTCCAACTGGAAAAAACCAGATTTGGATCTTCATTTATCTCTTCCTTGAAGATTTTTAGAGCCGAAACTGTACAAACCAATAATTCTCAATCAAAGAAAATTTCTAGCCTATTCTTTCAATGCTATAGGAGGTAGCCCGTTTACGAATGGCCAGCACCATCAAGCCTAGATTCAAACAAAAGATACATATTTAAGGACAGACAACCATCAATCACATATTATAACCCAAGCTAAAAAGGGGAAAAAAAATTCAATCCCATAATAATAAACACAAAAACAGAGACTAAATAAAAAAAAAAAATCTTTCTTATTTGCTTATGGTATATTTTGCTAATGAACCAAGTTTCACTACCAAAATAGAGGCAAAAAAAATCATAGTTAAACAAAGTGTTTATAGGGGAAAAAAGACCCTAGCCTATGCTAACCAAACAAAAAAATGAAAATCATGTGCTTGTAAGAGATCAAAATCATGTGCTTACCTAGTGAGAGATGGCAAGAGATTGAGATCGGCAGCAAGAGAACGTGATGAGATGGAGATTACACCATGACTGGTCAGTGAAAGAGCACTCGGCAGATAAGTTTTCACGGATTAAGTTTTCACAGATAAGTTTACACCATGACTGGTCAGTGAACTGAGATGTATAAAGGTTAGGTTTTCACGGCAACAATGGGTTCCGGTGAGAGTGTGTCACAAGGGAGGGAAATAGAGGTGAGAGGGTTAGGGTTTCAGGGATTGAATGGGATGGTAATAAGGTTTCACGGCAGATAAGTTTCCGGCAGAGAGGCTTCCGACAGAGAGGGCGAACGGTGGGGATGGTTTTGGCAGGGATAGGAATCCAAAAAAAGAGGGTTCTGGCAGAGTGGAGAGAGAGAGTGATCGATTAGAGACTGCAGATCAAGTGATCGGGACTAGCTGCAGATCGAGTAGGGAGCGAGAGAATGAGAGACTGCAGCTCGCTAGATCGATCAAGTTAGGAGAGAGAGATGCATCGTCGACGATGAGCGAGAGAGCTCGATCGATCAGTGTTGCAGATCGAGACAGAGAGAGAGAGATCAGGGGCGGGCATCAAAATGTCACATAGGCACCTAATGAAAGGGCCCTAAACTGCGTCGTATACGATTTTTAAAAGAAAAAACCGCCCTAAACGGCGTCGTTTTGTTATTTCAGCAAAAAAATAAATTTTTTTTTAAAAGATCCTCTAAAACGGCGCCGTTTTATTTTTTCCGAAAAAAAATATTTTTTTTTTTTAAAAGATCCCCTAACACGGCGTCGTTTTGTTTTTTTCGAAAAAAAATAATTTTTTAAAAAAAAAAATCCCATAAAACGGCGTCGTTTTTGTTTTCAGCAAAAAAATAATTTTTTTTTTTTAAAAAAAGATCCCCTAAAACGGCGTCGTTTTTGTTATCAGCAAAAAAATAATTTTTTTTTTAAAAAAAGATCCCCTAAAACGGCGTCGTTTTGATATTTCCAGAAAAAAAAATGCCTCTAAACGGCGTCGTTTTGTTTTAAAAACAATATAAGAAGACGGTTTTTGAAAACCGTCCTTAAAGGTACGTATTTTTAAGGACAGTTTTTAAAAACCGTCCTCTTTGTATATTTTTAAGGACGGTTTTTAAAAACCGTCCTTAAAACTGTTTCCGCCTCATGTCCCCTTTTTAACTTATTGTAGTAGTGTATTTTTAGGACATGCATTATTATATATATATGATTGTGGACTGAATTGTATCATTGGGGGTTTGGGGCCCATGGCCCCTTTCGATTATATATTTGGGTGCAACAGTGACTACGGTCCCTGGCCTGGTTTAGTAGTAGCCTGGTTGAACTAAAGGCTTGTTAGCCTAGAATCAACAGCCCTATAATACAATTCAGTCAAAGTTTTGGATATGCTAGGGACCTAACGAAGTGACGCATATGCCAAATCTGGCCGAACTCCATACCGATAGGTATACTATGGACCTTGCGCGGTGACGTATAGTGCCATGCTATGGAGTAGGACGTTATTTGGCTATTATCCACATGCGATGGGACATTCCGCATGCAAGACATATGCCTGGTTACTGGTTACTGGTTACTGGTTACTGGATTCGACATTGGAGGATATGGTTTTTCACTGAAAGTTCACACAGCTTTTAAACACTATTTTTGAATTGATTTATTAAAACCTCTAAGCTTTGGAAATATGAAATCTTTATGAATATTCCATGTATCAAAATGTTGTTATTGATGTGTAAAGGTTATATTATCCCTACTTAGCACGTTGACGCTCACCCCTGCTTTATTGCAATGCATTTCAGGTTGACTCGGGGTACATATTTGCTTGGCATATTTTCGCTGCTATGGATGTGATGGATAGCTGCATAGTTATTTTCCCGCATTGGTCATGCACTTTTCATGAGAAATATATTATGTATTATTCAGTTATTTAGAGTACTTTTGATTTATGATTCAGCCCATTTGCTAGGGATGTTGGCAATATATTTGATTTCCTAATTGTATTATATTTGACGATTGGGTCATAATGTATAACATAACATTTCATTTTGTTATATATAATCTTTTCTTGTATCTCATGAGGAAATACGAATGAGCAGGACAGGTTGTACCTCTATCTTGACACGTGTCGACCTATCCGGAAGGGTCAGTATGGATGTTAGGTTGGGGCGTTACATCCATAATACCCGACCGACAGTGTAGGAGTGCATTCGCAATCACAAGAAGAGGTCTACCAATGATAACTGGAATTTGGGGCCTAGAACTATTCATAGGTTCCATATCAAGCACAACAAAATCGGCCGGAAATACGAACGACTCGATATTCACTAAAACATCCTGTAAAACTCTCCTAGAGACTTTAGTAGAACTATTAGCAAACTGTAAGATGCTGGGTATAGGCTTGAGCTCTCCTAGCTCCGTCTTCTTATACACAGAGTATGGAAGGATATTCACACTAGCCCCATAATCAACTAATGCCCGATCGACATAATGAACCCACTGCACTGGCCACATTAGAAAAGACCACTGATTTAGCGAAATGCACACGCTCTTTACGTTACTGAGTACACAGGTCCTTCAAGAATTTAGCATACAAGGAAATCTACTTAATGGCATCTAAGAGTGGCAAATTTATGTGAACTTGCTTAATTACCTCTAGAATCTCACTCAAAGATTCTCCCTTCTTTTTCCCTCTCACAGGCACAACCAATACCGAAGGAAATTGAGCTTTTGGCACATAGGATGCCACTAGATCATTAGAATCCGAGGGAAAGTTATCCCTCCTAAGCTCATTCGCAGTACTTTTCCCTTTTCCAATCTCAGTCCTGTCTTTCTCACTCTCCTTCCTCACGTTAGGGACTTTAGACTCAGTCTCTACCACACTTTCACTAGTCCTTTCCCCAACCTTATTGTCAACTACCCTACCACTCCTCAAAGTGGTGATAGCTTTCACCTCCTCATGATATTGAGAATCCTGTAAAGAAAAACTCTCAGCCACATGCACTCTCTTGGGGTTATTGATAGGTTAACTAGGAATTCTTCCCTCCTCTCGACGACTCAAAGTAGCTGCAATTTGCCCCATTTATGTCTCTAATTTAGCAATGGATTGAGAATGAGAGTGAAAGAGTTGGTTATTAGACTCTAAATTTTTCACAGCATTAAGAACTAGCTCTTCAAAACCAACACTCATTTAGGCTTGTGGTGCATGAGGTGGATTGACACCTTGGGTTTGGGGTTGAGACTGAAGGTGAGGTGGCCTATAAGGTAGGACAGCATTAAAATTTCCCCCTTGAAAGTTGGATCTAGGGGCTTGCTGAAACTAATTGCTTAACCCTTGAAAAGGTTGAGACCGCCACAAGTTAGGGTGATTCTTCCAACCTGGATTGAAAGTATTAGAGTAAGGGTCATTCCTAGGGTTAGAAAACCCTTGGGCAATATTCACTTGCTCCAGAATAAACTCTAGGTACTGATTGGCCATAGGAAAAGATAGTGTATCATGACTCAATTATGTACATATCTCACACACCTCATTGACAGGGCAAAGAGGTATCCTAGATAACTGACCTTGAGCGGTAAGCAATTGATCCAATTTCTTAGACAACTCTGCTACTTGCCCATTCATCACAGTAGTGCTCTCAACCTCATACACAACTCATTTCTTAAGTATATTAGAGGGTGAAGATAAGGGATGTCAACGGGGCGGGTTTATCCTGGTACCCGCCCCACCCCACCCCATCCCTATTGGGAAGGGTTTGGGGTCATCCTAATAGGGTTAGGGGCGAGTTTGGGATTTTTTTTTAAAACCCTATAGGGTTTGGGACGGGTTTGGGATGAGGGCTTAAAAACCCGCCCCGCCCCGATTATATATGTTTATATATTTTTATTATATTTATTTTATAGGTATTATACAATTAAGTTTCTCCTTAATAAAATGAAATTTCAATCATGCCCCTTAAGGGGTTTAATTTATTTTACTCTTAGAAGTAACAATTATCTTTAATGTTCATCGATATATTTTGTAATTTATTTAGGTATTGAGAAAATTGAGAAAAGTAGAAAGAAAGTAGTAAATAGGATGGGGTCTTTTAATTGGGACGGGAATGGGATTCCAAATCCTGACCCATCACGGGTTTGGGACGGGAATGGGATGGAGTTTTCTTAAATGGGACGGAGTTGAGAAAGGGGTGACCCGCCCCGTTGACATCCCTAGTGAAGATGACCCTCTACCATTCTGACTCTTCGAGGCCATGTGTGGAGAATCCTCACATAGAATTTCAAACAAATCCCATGCCTCATCAACACTCTTCCTCATAATAGCACCCCCACTTGCAGCATTGACTAAGTTTTTATCCTTAGCACATAAACCCTGAAAGAATGGTTGGACAATTTTCCAGTTGGCAATATCATGATGGGGACACAACCTAAAGAGCTCCTTCATCCTCTCCCAAGCCTCAAGACGGTTCCCCTTCTCGTTGAACAAAATGAGTAATGCTATACCGCATTTGAGTGGTGCGATCGATAGAGTAAAACCTAGTTTAAAGTGTTTTTAAAGCTTCTCCCATGTAGTAATAGGTTTCAAGGTCCTAAGAATGTTAATCCAAGTTTTAGCCCTATCCCATAGAGAATACGAGAACAACAGAAGCTTTAAGGCGTCAGTAATGAGGCCTTGAATCCTAACCGTCGAATAGATCCCTACAAATTCAGTCAAATGGTCATATGGATTCTCCCTATCCAACCAATAGAAGGTCGGTAACATCTGAATAGTAGCATGTCGAATCTCATACTACAAATTATCTATATTAAGAATCTATATACACGAAGGTGGAGTGAATGTACCAGGCACAAAGTGGTCTCTTAGCAACCTAGGTGCATGTTGAGCTTGCAGTGGAACCGCAGCTACCCTAACAGGATTATCAACTATATCTCCCATCTCAAACACAGACTCTGACTCTGAAGTAGTAAGAATAGTCGCCCTAAGGGTTCCCAATGTACTTTCTAACTCTAGGTCAAAAGGCTGTAAATCACAAGACAATGACCGTCTACCTTGCATACAATACGACTCCCCCCCCCAACTGGATGGAATGCAATGCAACAGAAAAAAAAGGACTTAGGTGAGAAGAAACTCCCCTCGATCCCGATTTCTAGTATTTATGCGGTCTTATCCAAAACTTTGGCACCTGAGCAAATATATATATATATATATATTAACAATAGGACTTTTGGCCTTAGTTCGCAAAATTTAATTTAGCACCTGTAAATCAAGCAACCTGGAAAGGGAGAAGCGAAGAATCAGTAGAAAAAGGAAAATAAAGTCCTAAAACTACAACTAAAACTGAAATCACTATAATTTCTATAACCGTGCTTTAGTCCCCGGCAACGGCGCCAAAATTTGATCGTGCCAAACAAGGGAGGTTATTCCTTGTTAACAATCAAGATTTAAATTTATAAAGAACTCATGTTATAACCTCAATTCATTGGAAAAAAGTGATTAAGCACGGGTATCGTCAACAGAGACTAAAGGTTAATTAAAAAAGTGATTAAGCACGGGTATCATCCACAGAGACTAAAGGTCAAGCGAGTTTAATTCTAGTTAAAAGAATGATTTTTAATGGTTAATTAGTTGTTTAAACTAATTGAAGTAAAACTAGTAAAACGGTTGGTTGATGAGAGAAAAATCAATAAAAGAAAGCCTTGGGTATTTCAAATCCACTTAATCGTTCATTTATCATATGATTGACATGAATTAGGGTTTACAGTCGTTTATGATAGTGATGACTTAAACTACAAGAATAAACCATCAAAAATAGCATGCAAGTGCGAACTTAGTACAATTCATCCAAACGAGGCATAACTTGTCAAGCAAGACATGCGCAACCTATCCAAGTAAGGCATGAGTGAACTAACTTCGCACAGGCATGTTCGAATTATACCATTGCACAACTTATGTAATTGAAATCACAGAAAACAATTGCATAGGATGAATATTACATTAATGAAACGGATTACATAACAAGCAATCCCAAAAGTTGTACAATCATCACAAACTTAGTAAATATCCAATCCAAATCAAACCAAATAATAAATTACAGAGAAAGCTTAATCTAATACCCAAGATCGGAGTGTAACTGCTCATGATCGGAGATGATACGCCGGTGACGTCCATTCCAAGCTTGTGCATCCAAAATCCAAGGTGAGATGAGAGAGAATGTGAATCCAAGAATGAGTATGTGAACTAGGGCTAGCCAACCCCTTCTAAGTCTCAAAAGGATGCTTAAATAGGTTTAGAAAACCCTACAAGCAGATCCCCCACAATCCCCTTTGTCAAAGTTGCCAAAAACTGAGTTTTGCCCAAATAAGAAACTGCCCGGAGTCCATTCCTATCGATAGGCTTGCCTTCTTATCAATAGGGTGCACAGTCCTATCGATAGGATGGCCTCCCTATCGATAGAGGAGGCTCGATAGAGGAGGCTTGCAAATTGTAGAAAACTAGTCCAGAGGTGAACACTTATCGATAGGGTTTTTATCCTATCAATAGGATGCACAATCTTATCAATAGGGTTGGCATCCTATCTATAGGGAAGCTTTGCAGGATTGAAATTATGCAGAAATCACCAACTGAGGAGTGACCCTATCGATAGGGACATCACCCTATCGATAAGTTTGAGGTATTTTTCCACTTTTGACTCTTCTGAGCTTCTGAATCGCTTCCAAATCACCTCTACACTCTTCTATCCTTCAAGCAACACCTATCATGCTAGAAATGTGACGATCATCCCTTCCCTGCTGTGAAAACTCTGGATTTGGGTGAAAATAACCTACAAAAGCCAAAAACACTCTATAAAAACAAAACTAACTAAATCAAAGCATTTACGATGTAAATTCCTCCGAAATCATCCTCTAAATACTGAAAAATGAAACACATTGTGAAGCAATCACAATGCTAGACGTCATATACCAGGAGCACCCAGGAATGGGGAGCCTCATGAATCATATGTTCATCAAGAATGGGACTAAATTCCCATTCACCAAAGAAAGTGAGGGATTCAGTCTCCCGAAACTTGTCAATATAGGGGAGATCGGGTACCAAAGCAAAAGATTGGGCGAGCAGTTAGGTAGAAGGTTTGGTGGGCACTAATGCCTTTGCAAGCATAGTAGCGAAGAATTTCAAAAATATCCAAATCAATATCCAATAATTTATTCAGAGATAGGATAAAGGTAAGCAACCGATAAAAATTAGGATTCACTTAATTTGGGGTCAAGTGGAAATGGCACAAAATCTTTCTGATCAAGGTAGGGAAGGGAAGATGCAATCTTGACCGAAAATATATGGGGTTGAGTGAAACAAAATCCGGTGAACCTACGCAGGATGTCTTCATTTTTTTTTTCCACTAGGAAACCATACCCATACATCAGTAGGGATAAAGTATTGAGAATGGAACTCGGTGACTCTAGCGTCTAAATCTATGGAAGAAAGAGAGAGGCACAATTATGGAATATTTAAAGAACGAGAAAGTGCATTTGACTAAGAAAATGCACACCAAGCGTTAAATAGACAAGACAGTTATGGTCTTTTACCAGAAGGAAAAATGGTGAATTCAAACGAACGCCGCAGTTTTCTGGGCTATTAGAAAAGTGGGAAAACGCAAAAGAGGGACAATATAGGAGCCAGCTGGTGCACCCGCCTAGTGCTGTCCCATATCTGGCCAATTCCTCTAATACCACTATCTAAATAGCATGAACTGCTCCAAACACATCTCAAACGTGTTACAGGAAAATCACATAGCCGGTTAAGAGTGGGACCCATATCCATTTTGATGGAATGTAAAATCTATTGAAGAAGGAATGAGAGAATTGTTGTATTCCTTGAGAAACAGAGTGAAGGACAAGAGTAGTATATATAGAGCAATAGCTCACCAAAAGCATGACTCTAACAGAATAGGAAAAAACACGTGTTAGGCAATAACTAATTACTGTTTAACATCCCCCCGAAAACTCATAGGCCTTGGCAGGACAGTGAGTTTGGTTCGTAACTCCTGAAATAGAGAGACCACAAGCGGTTTGGTGAGGCAGTCAGAAAGCTGATCAGCGGAAGAAGCATAAGCGAGAACAAGTGCTTGTCGAGCGACCTTTTCTCGGACAAAATGTTGATCAATTTCAACATGCTTGGTTCGAGAATGCAATACGGGATTGGAGGCCAAGTTAATGGTGCTGATGTTATCACAGTACAACACAGGAGGCGAGGCAAGTGGCATGTGTAACTCAGTTAGCAGGGATTGTTTCCAGGATAACTCAGTAGCTCCATTGGCGAGAGCTCGATATTCGGATTCAGTGCTTGAATAGGATACGACTTTTTGCTTGGAGGATGACCAAGAGATTAAATTGTGACCAAGAAAGACACAATATGCACTGGTGCTCCGCTTGTCATCGGGGCAAGAAGCCCAATTGGCATCGGTGTAGCAGTAAAGGGAATGGTCAGGACTACGGTTAAGGGAGAGACCATGATGACCAATACCTTTTAAGTATCGCAAAACCCATTTCACAGCTTGGAGATGAACATCGGTAGGGGCATGCATAAACTGACACAATTTGTTAACTGCAAATGCTATGTCTGGCCGAGTTATGGTACAGTATTGAAGTGCGCCAATGATGCTACGATACTCAGTAGCCTCCTTTAAAGGAGTGCCATCCTATAGAGAAATAGAACCAAGGGCCAGAGGAGTAGGCAGAGATTTAGAATCACACATACCAGTTTTGGTCAAAAGGTCTCGAATATATTTGGTTTGGCTAAGGTGTAAACTGTTAGCCTGAGAATGAACTTCAACACCCAAGAAAAAATGGAGAGGACCGAGATCCTTGACAGCAAATTGTTGTGATAAGTAGGTGAGAAGTGTAGCAATAAGTGTTGAAGAAGACCCGGTGACAATAATGTCATCGACATAAACCAAAACAATGAGTGTGTGAGATGAAGAATGATATATAAACATGGAGGTGTCTGCCTTAGAACCGGTGAAACCCCAATGAAGAAGAGCTGAACTAAGTTTATTGAACCACGCCCGAGGAGATTGCTTGAGGCCGTAGAGTGATTTACGAAGTTTGCACACATGGTGAGGCTGAGAAGGATCAATGAACCCCTGTGGTTGACTCATATAGACGTCCTCAGTGAGATCTCCATGCAGAAAGGCATTTTGAATGTCTAATTGTTTCAGTGGCCAATTAAGAGACACAGCTATACTCAGAACCAAGCGGATGGTGGTTGGCTTTATAACTGGACTAAATGTCTCATGAAAATCCAATCCTGCTGTTTGATGATATCCCTTCGCTACCAAGCGGGCCTTGAACCTGTCAATAGTACCATCTGCTCTCAGCTTGATGCAGTAGACCCACTTACATCCAACAATTTTGCAACCAGGTGGTGGAGGGACTAAGGACCAAGTACCCTGTGATTGTAAAGCTTTAAATTCTTGTGTCATAGTAGTGCGCCAGTGATCATGTTGGTTGGCCTCTTTAAAGGAAGATGGTTCACATAGAGTACCTGCAGCC
>JAESVK010000317.1:355378-377286 GCA_017140935.1 Hamamelis virginiana | reverse complement strand
CCTATTTCAAGTTAGTCCAATGCACGATGCATGATAGAAAGAGAGTACGAAAAGAAAAGACAAATGGAATTTTTCTTAAACTAATAAAGAAGACCTACAACAATATTCAATTTACAATGAGGGTTTTCAATATGGCAAATTTCCTGTCATTATTACAACTATATCAAACAAATAAACAAAACATATAATAATCAATTCACGATGAGGGTTTTCAATAGACTCTCCTCGAACCTTCTGTCACTATTACAAATATATCAAACAAATAAACAAGACATGCAACAAATCAACAATCAAATCACAAGGAGGTTTTCAATAGGCACATCCTGAACCTCATATTATCATTACAAATATAATTACATTGATAAACAAAATTCAATTACAACTTGTTAGGTTTAGTGTTTGTGTGTTGGCTTGTTTCGTTTCAAAACTTGGTTTGGGATTGTACATTTATAAATGTGTACTGATGATCACAAGTGAAGCTGTGCCAAAATGATTCTATATCTTCATGGAATATGATGTAAGTGACCTAGTGACCTAAGGATTGAACCTAGGAGGTTAGATTCCATTATATTCATGTTTAAACTTGTAAAAATCAGGGTTTATGAATACTTGGATCGATCCAAGGTTGGCCTGGATCGATCCCATGTTTACACCTTTGAAAATTGGGAGTTTTGGAATACCTGGATCGATCCAAGGTTGACCTGGATCGATCCCATGTTTGCACCTTCACAATTCATATTTGGAAAATCGTAAATTGGCCAAGCTGGATCGATCCAAGCCTTGGCTGGATCGATCCAGTTTCGAGTTAACCTCTATTATAGAATGCTGTTTTTTTTGCCAATTCAATTTGGATCGATCCAAGTCTTGCCTGGATCGATCCAAGTTCGTGCAAATCCTAATTTTGCCTAATTTTTACCCTGTTTTCTCATTGGTTACTGATGTCACTATAAAAGGAATAGGTCACTCGAGATTCTAGTGACCTCAGCCGCCAGAAAACATTTCTATTCCTAGACCTATCTTGGTTCTTCACTTGTGGGCTGTTGTTCTTCCTTTCTAAATTGAGATTGAGCTTGAATATTCATCATTTGATCATGGACTTTTCTTAGAATGGATTAGAAACCTTGGACACCACATTTACATACATATTGTGAGAATCATCTGTGGAGATAGGATCATTCTCATGGCTCTTGGATGAAGACATCAAGAGTGAGACTACTTGTGTAGTTGATGAGCAAGCTTTGAAGAAGGAGGACTCGATGGACTGAGTTGAGGAGATCTCAGTACACTAGGCCATGGGTTGGTGAGATAGAGTGTATGGTATAATCTCTGTAACTCTTCTTCCATAGTGGATTGCTCTTGTTCTCCCGTGGTTTTCTCCCGAAAGGGTTTCCACGTATATCGTGTGTTCATTCATTAATTGTTGATGTGATTTCAAGCTATCAAGAAGGATGGAATGATTCTTGTGTTCATGGATCCCTCTTGATAGTTGATTCATTCTGTGTTCTTCGATATACATGTTTCTTGAGAGTGGCTGATTTATCTCATACTTGTTGCTTGAACTTAAATGTGGTGAAATACTTGTGATCTAGTAGGGATTAGGTTTTTCACAACTGTTGAATATAATTCCACTAAAATGAAATTCAACTATATTTTCCATAAATGTACTATACAAAAATAGAACAATGCTACCAAGAAATCAACATAATTAATATTCTAAAAAAAATACAACAACAAAAAATAGAGGCTAAATTGTAGAATATTGTCCAAAAAATTTGTTTATTTCAAATCAAGAAACTCATAATTTTTTTTTTTTTTTTTGGGCAAGGTTAAGTTAAGTGCTTTTGGGTTTGAGCTAATGCTTAATTGGTGTCCTATACAATATATATATATTCAGGCTTTAACTCAAGACGATATCCTAAAAACAGACAAAATTTTAATGCCCTAGACGGTGGCCTCTTGTACCTATTCCAGAGTCGACCCTCAGATAACGGTGCGCTTATTATTAGTATAAGATGTGATAACATTTGTGTATGCCATATATAAAGGATAGGTAGATCTTTTATTCTCTCTCTAGGATATTCATTAATTTTCTTAGTTAGGGTCGAGCTATGATTGTAGAAAAAATGAGAGGAAGATTTTACTTTTAAAAATAAGAGATATATTTGTAATTTCGTAAAAGAAAGGAGGTAATTTAACCAACAAAAAATAATACTGAGGAGATGAAGTACCAAAAAGAAAAAAAAGGGAATAAACAGAAATGAAAAAGAAAAAAAAATAGGAGGAGAAGTGGCGTGGCTATATTGGGGGGTTCCTAATGCTCCGCCTTGCGGATAAGTCGTTGACAATCGTAAAATCTGGCAATGCTACATTTCCATTTTCCAGTACCTGGATGGTGGTAGGGAGAAGAGACGAAGGAGTTCTCAAACCAGACAAGACACAAAGAATGACAAATCATTAAATAATTAATTATTAAACTAAAAATGATGATTCAAGCACAAGCACAGTCTCTCTCCAGTTACAGTGAGTATCTCCATGCGTGCCTCTCAACTGTATCCCCCAAAACCCTCATTATCTGCTACGGCGGGTTTAAGTTTCCATCATCACTGGCCATGTCAAGGAGGAGGAAGAGGAAGACGTCCACATTCCTCTCCACTTCTTCCAGATCTTCTCCAGCAGCTGCCCCTGATTCTTCCTTCCCTCCACCATCCCCACTACCAGATAAGGTTTCTTTCTTCTTCTCTATTTTCCTTTTCTTTTTTTTTCCCGCCTTTACCATCCGTTTGGTTGCCCAGAAAACTTAGGAAAAAAAAATAAAAATGAAAATTTTAATTTGACGATTGTTTTTGTTTTCCTGAAATTCTGAAAATGACAAAGACTCACCTCAACTGAGCCAAGTAGTTGTATTAGGCGCGCTTTAGTAAATTTAATTTCCATTTTTCCCCTACCTTTTCTCAACGCTTGGACAAACGGAGCCCTGAATTTATCTTTCGGAGATGTCTAATGGCATTCATTACACCTGAATTTCTTTACTTCCAAACTAAGTCCATGCCCTCCTCTCTCTCTCTCTCTCTCTCTCTCTCTCTCAATAGAGTGCAAAAATTGTTTATTTGGATGTGCAGAGAAAGGGCCCTGATCTACCTACGCTTCTGAGGAGATTCTGGAAGGTGGCCGCTCCATATTGGTCATCAGATGATAAAGCCCAAGCCAGATTGCAGCTGGCTGCTGTGTTTGCACTCACTTTAGCGACCACTGGGATCAGTGTTGGTTTCAGTTTCCTTGGCCGCGACTTCTACAACGCACTTGCCAGTGAGAATTTCATGCACTTTTCTACCCTTCCCAACAGTATTTTTTCTTTAAAAAAAATGTTAGTTTTCTAATTAATTGTACTCCTTTCGATTATGCAAGACAAGGACCAAGAACAATTCACAAAGCAACTCCTATACTACCTTGGTGCTTTTGCTGGAGGAATTCCGGTGAGCACATTGCTGCACTTTCTTAGGTATTGCTCAGCTAGTCTTTTCTTTGTTATTATGAGGCAACACGCTGGCTATTGTGATGAAGCCATAATCATACTATGAGATACATAGAAGAGATGAAAATGCACCTATCTTAGAGACTTATATGAATATAACCATAAAAAGCAGTTCCATTTTCCTAACCTAATGATTGTTTTAAAAGGAACCCAAATAACTAAGCCCTCCTATTTCTCTAACTTTTTCAACATATGAAAAATCACCTGTAAAAATTACAACTTAAAAGTTTTATTTTTCCAAAGAATTTCTCCATTTTCTCTCTGTTACTTAAAATACTTACATAATTTTGACAGAGTGACTACCATATGGAAGCCCAACTTAATTCATTAAAACTTTGTACCTATACTTAATGACTACCGTGTCTAGTTTCAAAGCATGGGCGTAGAATCAGAAAGTACTGGCAGATTGCTAGAAGATTATAATCGTGAATTTAACATAATAATTTCTTTTCCATCAGATAAAATATACTGGGACATGTCAGTTCTGCTTGTTTCCTTTTAAATTATTGCCAGTGTCTCAAATAGTTCTATGTGGTTCTGTTATGTCATTGGGTTTGTATCTACTTTCTTGTCCTGTTGATCCTATCTAACTCATATAATCCGCACTTATTTATCTTTGTTTTGCAGTTTTTCGTGTTGAGAGATTATGCAAGAGAAACACTTTCTTTGAGATGGAGGTCTTGGATGACAAGCTATTACATGGAACGCTATCTAAAAAATCAGACGTTTTACAAAATTCAATCCCAATCAATAATTGATAATCCAGATCAACGGATTGTTGATGATCTAAGTTCATTCACAGGAACGGCACTTTCATTCTCATTGACACTTTTTAATGCAGCAGTAGACTTGATATCATTTAGTAACATCCTGTATGGTATCTATCCACCGCTTTTTGTTGTACTTCTGGTATATTCTATTGGTGGAACAGCCATTAGTGTTTTTCTTGGAAGGGTAATTTTCGTATCTTTGCTGATTATAATAAAAAATAAATATCGTATCTTTAAACAATCATTGTTCCCAATATGCAGTGAAGCTTTTAGATATGAAAGATGGTATCTACTCTAATTGATGCAAACTTTTTAACTTGTGATTTCAGGGACTGGTAACCCTAAATTTCTTACAAGAGAAAAAAGAAGCAGATTTTCGTTATGGACTTGTACGTGTTCGAGAAAACGCTGAATCAATTGCTTTCTATGGTGGTGAGGAAAATGAAATGCAACTTCTGCTGCAGCGATTTACAAGCGCTTTTGAAAATTTAACTGTATGGATACTTTTGATCTTTTGTTTTTTTCTATGCCCTCAAGTTTTCATTTTCATGCAGGCAAGGGCCTTCGCATTGAAGACTTCTAGCTCTGCCAATCCTTGATTGTAATTCATCAATTTTCTTTCATTTTGATTACTAGAATTCATATAAAACATTATTATTATTTGAGGCTTATGTTAGGTTGATTGGATTATCTGCATTGGGTTGATTATCGGGAGACACCCTAAAATCTAAAGGTTCTAGTTTGAGTAGGATTAAAACATATTATATGGAATGTATATTTAGTCAAACTAAGAATTAAATGAGGACATAGTGCACATTGATGGTCAAGAGATAACTAAAAGCAATCATATTTGATATCTTGGATAAATTATCTATAAAAGATGGAGAGATTGGGGGGATGTTGGCCAAAGAATTGGAGTAAGATGGATGAAGTGGAAAAGTGTATTTAGAGTGCTGTATGACAAAAGAATACCTATTAAGTTAAAGGGATAATTTTATAAGACTGCTATAAGACTAATTCACTTTATGGGATCAAATATTTGACAATTAAGAAACAACATGTTCATTAAATAAGTATAACCGAAATGAGGATGTTAAAATGGATAAATGGTAGCATGAGAAAATAATAAGAAAATATGCATTCATAAGAAGGTAGGAGTAGCACCAATTCAGGACAAGATGAGAAAATTAATTCTAGTTGGCTTGGTATTGTGTGATGAAGACCTAGAATTCATTAGTACAGATGGGTGACTTGATTCAAGTGGAAGACCCCAATAGGACGAGATGAAGGCTCAAAGCAAATATGGTTAGAGGTGGTGAAAAAGGACATGTGTGCTAGGGATTTAACAAAAGATACTACCCTTAATAGAGCTTAATGGCAAAAAAGGATTCATGTAGCCACCCCCATATTGTTGGGATTAAGGCTTTGTTGAGTTGAGTCGAGGATTCAACCATAGTGTTCTTAGCCTAATTGTAACTTGTAGCCACTGTGTAGTGGATGACATAAGTTCAGTTCTACCTAACGTCAGAGAGAGAAAAAACAAAACTAGGACTCTATGTTAGATGGGCATTTTAAAATGTCTAACTACTCATGTCAAACATGACATGACATGAGTCTAGGTACAAGATGTGTTGGACATGCCTGTTTTCAATCGCCTACTCAATGTCTATACAAAGGAAAGGAATCCTACTTTGTTAAAAACTTTAATAGGCTACTTATTTAATAAATATTTCAAAATTAGTGAAGCACCCATGTGAATGTGCTATGTTACGTTAATACTTCATTTTACCACGAGGAATAGAAGAAGAATTACGCATTTCAACAATTCTCATGCCTCTTTATCCTAAAAATAGGAATGGAATGAATCCGACACTTGAACACACACTAGCACTTGACACATATACCAATATACAGAATAGAGTCCATGTAACACAAGTAGGTCTTCAGGGGAAAATCAACTGCTAAGGGTTATAGGGTTTGGGTTTGAGTGTGAGAGAGGAAGTAAGCTGTGCTTTCAGCTGGAAAATAATTGGCTTTAGCCAACTTCATTGTAGCGTGGTGGTGCAAGCATGGCATTTGCAAGGCAGAGGTTAGTTTTTTTTTTTTTTTTTTTTTTTTTTTTTTGAGGACAGATAAATTTTGGTTGTTACACTGGAGCAAAGAAAGAAAGTAATTGTGTTTTTAACTGATCATAGAAGTTGGGATTTCCATACAAAAATGTGAAATCTTTAAGAAATTCAAGAAAAGAAGATGATCACAGCATCTTACTAGTCGGGCTAATGAAGCACCACACCTTCTTAGGGTTTAAGAGAAAACTCAAAAAGAGTGGCAAAATTGTGAATTATAAACAAGTCCAAAAGAAGTAAAGCTAAGGAAATAAAAACAAAAAAGGGGGGGGGGGGAATCTCCAAGAAAAATAGAAGAATATAATTATTTTATTTCTTATGGAAATGAAGTGAGAAACATGACTGAATTGTTTTGACCACACTACTCTCAAGTTGGTGCGAAGTGTCTATTATGCCTCACTTGGCCAGAATATCACATAAGTGATGTTGTGAACTCCAATAGTTGGAACATCTGGAAGCTATTTATATATTTTAACATTCAGGTGAATATTTTTCCTGATCTTGAATATTATTTTCCTTTATGAGCGTTGTAACACTTGTTGATGCAACGATAAGGCATGTCATTGTCTGCCCCACTGCAAGGCAAGCATGGCGGGGCTAACTGGGCCAGGCTTGGCAAGGCATGCCACGGCCTATCCATGCCACAGCAAGTCATAGGCTGCCTGTACCAAGGCTTAGTATAGCACAGCTTGCCCACATGGCAAGGCATGGCATGGCTGGTCCACAAGCCAAGGCATGACTTGGCATGGCCTGCACACCACAAGGCATGGCATGGCATTGCAAGCCACGCTACAGGTTGCCTACGCCATGGCATGGCATGTCACTTTTTATTTCCAATCTTTATTCTTTTCACACACTAAAGGTTCTGTTTCTGGACATACTTGTGGTAGTAATGTCATGCGGCTTCATTCTCATCATACAATGATATCTCAATATGAATTACTGTCTAGCTTTTGTTTTTATTTTGCAGCAATTGTTGATATCTTCTAGAAATCTTGAGTTCTTCACCAACGGCTACCGGTACCTGATTCAGATTGTTCCTGCTGCAGTTGTTGCTCCCATGTATTTCTCAGGAAAAATTGAGTTTGGAGTCATAAATCAGTCTGTATCGGCTTTTAATCATATCCTTGGTGATTTCTCCCTTATCGTGTACCAGTTCCAGGCTATCAGTGCCTTTTCAGCTGTCATTGATCGACTAGGTACCATGTTTAGCACTTCTCTCTGTGTTTATTTAATTTGGCTAAGTGAATAAAACTTTGTAAAGAATATGGTCAATTTCTGATCTTGCCATAAAGGGGCCTGATCTTGCCATGAAGGGGATCTATATAGAAGGATGAAAGATAAAACAAATTACAACTTTTGCAGCTCATATTGATCTATTTTTCTATCTGTAACTGAGATATTCACCACTTCTGAACATTGAATAGTATATTTTTGAGAGCTCATCTTGGTTCAGTCGTGGGTTTTGCAATCCGGTAAAGATTTTTAATACCACTTTGTCATCGTTACAGACTAGCTGACTGCCAATG
Organism: Hamamelis virginiana; assembly: GCA_017140935.1. Classification (NCBI taxonomy): domain Eukaryota; kingdom Viridiplantae; phylum Streptophyta; class Magnoliopsida; order Saxifragales; family Hamamelidaceae; genus Hamamelis; species Hamamelis virginiana. The sequence goes on along the minus strand of JAESVK010000317.1, from coordinate 369,329 downwards.
TGATCTTGATGTTGTCACAGGTTTCAGCCGTGGTCTAGCTAGGGGGAAATCCTACCTTCCTCTGGAACCCATTTGTGGAGCCACAATTTAGTAAAATTGTTTATCAATTTCATTCTATGTGGACACTATTTTCTATTTTCTTTTTCTTTTTCTGGGTTCATGGGGACATCCCCTTTGGGCACTGTCAAGTTCAGCTATGATGACTGCTTTCTTGGAAGTCCAGGGCAAATGGGGATATTTAGAGATGAAAAGAGTGTCATTTTGTATACTTTTCTGTGTCTTATGGTTAGGCGATGCTGTAAAAAAAATTCTTGGCTTTATAAATGGGAGTGTGAATCTTATTGTCATTGGTTGGGTTGGGTTCTGGAAACTTTAGATATTTGCTCTTTCATGAGCGATAAATTCATGCGAATTCATACTCAAAAGTAGAATTCTATATTGTAGGATGGTTTTGCCATGTAGGGAATCAAGGGATATTTTCATCCCTTCAATCTTGTCTCTTTGAAACGTTTGTTGTGTTGGTGGTTGCTTTTGTTGTATTTGCAGCCTGCAGGTGGCTTCTTGTTTTTCTTAAAGGACTTCTTGTCGACTTTTGATTTTGATTTTATTTTTTTTCATTTGTATGTTTTTTTTTTTTTTTAAATATATTTATGTTTCCTATCAAAAGAACAGGTTTCTTCTAAAAATTACAGGTGGGTTTAGAACTGTTTTTCTAACATTTTATTATCTTATTGAATTCTAGCTCTTCTTTCTACTAATTGTTTGGGGCATGGAGCATTACCACTTGCCTGCCAAAATAAATTCTGCTTAAGAAATCATTAGTGTTAGTAGAAGATCCAAGCAAAATTTTAATTGCATGCAGACCAAATTTCTTTCTGCACATGCTTCTCATTTCTGCACATTAGTATTTCAAAGTAAGCTTCTCTAAGCTTCTCTGGATCTTGGTTAAATACACCAGCATGACCTAATAAATGTGTTTTCTTCCTCTCCCTTTATGAGTCCGTTTTATGATCACCTGCAGTGTTGTCCTTTTTGTGAACCATCATGCTTTTCATGCTGGAAACCTAACCTCAGGAATCATTTCTGGAGTAGATGTCTTTACTTTTTTACAGCTATTTACCTATATTCATTAATTTTGACACCTCCCACTTATGCAGGTGAATTTGATGATATTCTGGATAGCAGTAACTCAAAATCTCTCTCTGACTCCGTAGAAGAGATTCGTCTTGTATACTGCAATGTGAAAAATTCAGCCTCGTTGGAGTTAAATGGATCTATGCCCCTGGACAAGTGTCAAAAGATACTGGATATTGAGAATTTGACCCTGCAGACACCAACAAGTAAAACTACACTGATAAGGGACTTATCATTAGAGATCAACGACAAGGATCATTTGCTGGTTTGTGATTCTGTTTGTATCTTTAATTTTTTGAGTTTACATGCTAAGCTGGTAAGCCTGTATAGGCTGAAGATATCACTGGTATATAATTATGTAAACAGGTAACAGGACCCAGTGGGAGTGGTAAGACTTCTTTGTTAAGAGCTATGGCTGGTCTTTGGAGTACTGGAAGAGGAAAAATCACATTCTATGTGAAGGATGCAGAAGATCCTCAGCCACCCATTTCTTTGGATATTTCACCTCTTCGAGTAATTGGTAAACATGATACATATGAGGAACTTGAAAGACCCAGATACAGAAATTCAAGAGACATTTTTTTCCTTCCTCAAAGACCATATATGGTTTTGGGAACACTACGTCAGCAATTGCTTTATCCTACATGGAATGAAGTTGCAATTCCTATGTCAGATAGTACAAAACCAGCTGGTATGTAGTTTTTCAATTCTTTGCCACCTCATGTCCTAAAAATGTGAATGCATTTTTTCGAAAGTATATTTCTACAGCATCATCTGCCGAAGCAATTGTTAAATGTGGGCCACATGTTCCATTGTATTTATCATTGGGAATTCCTTGTTTGAATTCACAAGAAAATGGAATGTCAATTGGATGTTTTGTTTTAACATGTGGAATTGTTCAAAAATTTTACTGGTGCATGTGAAGAGTTTGGTAAGTTTTCTTTTCTGTCCAGTCTGATGAAGATAAAGAAGCAAATTTATTTAATTCTCATGGGCCAGTAAGATTTTCACACGTTTCTATGAGTACCATATTAATATATTATAGATATATGCTTGTGTTCTATTAATGTTGCTGTACAGTTCTATTAAACAAAAAATGACAATTATGTATCTAACAAAAAAATGTTCCTTTTCATTTAATGCATTGCCCCTTCTTACATATGCCCATTTATTTGACTGTTAGGGAGGGCATCGGGTGATGGGAATATCATTGGGTTGATCCCATGCTTTCCACCTCACAATAGTAAGCTACATCAGTTAGCCAAGAGACTTCATATCACAAAAAAATGGTGGAAGGGATTTTTATCAGTGTTGTTGTTGGGAAATTGATGAATAGAAAAAATTTCTTAGAAAGTCTTCTTTGTGTGTGTATATGTATATAACTTGGCATCTACTATGAACATTTGGTTTCTTTTGCTTCAGATCCTAAACATACTGATTCATCCAATCCTGTGGACATTATTAGTTAATAGTGGATTCACTGTTCTTTTAAGGCTACTTTCCTTTGCTGCTGTAGCAACTTGTTAATTTATCTTTACATTCTCTGTGTGTTTTCTTGTGCATCTGCATCTCATTAATGTTGTAGTAATAGTGACTGAACTAGAATTTCAGGAATTTCTAGTCATACTTGACAATTGATAGTATCATTGATTATGTTTCACAGGTTCACTGCCTTTCTTGATGCGGGTACCAAACTCAGAAATTGCAAGTGAAAAGCCTAGGAATCCAACAACAGATGATCTAATACGGGTTTTAGAGGATGTCCGTCTTGGTTATATATTGTCTCGGATAAGCAGTCTGGATACTACATGTGAGTGGTCTAGTGTTCTTTCCCTTGGTGAGCAGCAACGCCTTGCATTTGCACGTCTGTTGCTTTCGAAACCCAAATTAGTTTTATTGGATGAAGCTACCAGTGCTTTAGATGAAGCCAATGAGGTATTTATATCTTATTCTTCTTTTCCATTATGCATGACTTGTAACTGGGAGAACCTGGGCTAGCAATTGTAACACATTTTACTATTTCACTTAAATATTGTCATTTGAGATGTATTTTTCCCAATACTGTATCCTCCTAGTTTGTGACAAATAGATCTTCTGAACTTCTGGTAGTAGAAGAAATTAATTTTCAGGCATCATGGTTAAATTATGGTACACTCCATGGAGATGAAGACTGACAGCTGAAAGTGAACACTTTGTTCAGATTGTTTGCAGTCTGTACAATCGAGACAAAAAGTCAAGTTATAGGTTATGCATTTACTGCGTTGGATGAAATGATTTTAGCATAGGACCATGGCAGTTGACCCCAGAAATTATTGCAAGTGCTCCACTCACGTGATCTAGATAATATTTGATTCTTATGGATTAGTTATCTTCATGCACTTGTTTTTAAGCAATGCCAAAGAACACTGTTGGTTCAGTATCTAGTGGACAGTATATCTCTTCTATTTTAGGTGCTCACAGTAGTGTTTCTTTTTGCAGGTTCATTTATACCAGCAGATTGAAGAAGCGGGCATAACATATATTAGCATTGGCCATCGAAGGACTCTTTATAATTACCACAACAGGATCTTACATATATCCACAGTAGACTCGAGAAGTACCAAGCGCAATTGGTACATCGAGTCAATTGATCAAGACACAATATACAATTTGTCTAAGCTATAGCTGCAGTCATCTTGGAAACTAAATGGCACAGTTTGCTGTCAGTGTCCATATCCAGCTAGGTTATATGCTCCACATGGGGAAGGAATGGGGATCAAGTTAGAGGATAAGAAGAGAACCCGGATTAGGAAATATATGCTGCTGCAGGATAGCAGTTATAATTGCCCAATCATCCATATTCGTGTTCAGTTGCAACTAAATTCTTCATATTTGTACGAACATGTTCTATAATTTCTTTGTTTGGTACTTTGATATGTATTAATAAATTATCAAGTATGGTACGGCTTTAACTCCAAGCATTCCGTTGCATTTTTATCTTGTCGAAACTCGAAATCTCTAGCTTAAATTTGGCAGGTACTGTTCTGTAAAGTTGCATGTGATCAATTCCTTTCAGACTCTCTTCATATGAATTGTGAAGCAAAATACTAGTGCCTTTTCCTTGAAAGTTTTGGATAATGCGAATTTCACTTCATTGTGACCCAAATTTTGCCAGCAGTAATGTGCATGCATGCGAAAGAGGAATGAAGTTATTTCCATCACTAGAATTTTGAATCCGCTAGAACACTGATGTCTTCTGTAGAAACCAGTACCAGAGAATGAAGGTGAGTTATGTACTTTGAATTTCCAAAATTGTTCCCACTGATTAAGATAGGATTCGGTCTCAAGTTCTTGATACAATCACCTAGAAAGCAGGCAGGCTAGTGAGCACCTTTGCTGCAATGCTGCTCTTGCATTTCCCTATAAGGTTTTTCTCCTGTAAATCTTTTGAATTTACAAGATCCACTCCAATTGCACCAAGGTGACAGCACTTGAAGGCTTAGATGTGGAAACTCAAAATCACAACCAACTGTTCATGTGTGATTCTCCCGTTCAGATTGATGTCAAACGATTTTGTAAAATTGTAATCCTTGATGGATTAGAATTATGGAGCATGCTTTGTCATAGCATCAACTCAATTACATTGCCACCTGAATACATGCTATCTTTGGTGTGATGTCATATTAGTTTTTTGTGAATTCCGTGCCAAAGAAATCAATATAATCATCACCCTTTTCACTTAAGCTACATCCAAGCATTGTTTTACACTTTTGTCATCTCACATTAGATTTGTGATTAAATTTTTACTCATACGTGATACAAGGCCTAAGCATTGATGATTTAGTCCGGGGGGGAGCCCGGCCACATCATAGGGAAGGTAGAGCTCGAGGTAGGTAACAAACAAACCATGTTATTTTAGTCATTGAAGTTGTGTGTGGTAAGGGAAGAGAGTAGTTTGAGTCGATAAGAGCATTTGACTTGCGTGACTCTTTTATCTGTTTCGCTTAACCTAATTAACTAACTAACCAGTCTCACTGAAAGGCCAAGTCCCTTTGGAGTCACATTGGGCAAAGCCAAGATAAAAACAATAATGATAATAAAAAAAAAGGGTGGTAAGATGTAACCTAAGTAAAGGGATAATGTATTTTATTCGACAAAATCAACATTTCTATTTTGTACCTAAAGTCGTAGGTGTGATCGAATGGCTGATTACGTGTTACATATATTATATATATATCTACCAGGTTTATAAAAGTTTTCCATCTTTTCATAGGAATTTACCAATAAAAGAAAAGAAAAAAGATCTCCTGCCAATTGCCAAATACCAAACAAACAAGAGAGAATATGAACGAAACCCTAATCGAAAAGTTAAATATATGTCTGCACACGTAAGAGTAATAACGATAAAAGGGCAAAAATGAAAAACAAAAAAAAATCTTTTTTTCTTTTTTTCTTCTTTCTTCATACGTCTATAAGTAGACGTCTCCGCCACCCGCCGCCTGAAACAAAACAGGGCTTTGGAGGTGTGGGGGGTTTTAGCATATCCTACACAAATACAGGCCTTTAATCGCCCCCTTATCACTCATTATTTCATTAATTTTGAGGAAATCCTAGTATCGTTACTTTGTTCGAGAGAGAACCCACCAAAGCCGAAGAAGAAGAAGAAGAAGAAGAAGAAGCAGAAGCACTAGAAAGGGATAAAGAGAGATTGAGAGAGAAAAAAGCGGCTTTGCGGCTTTGTAAACACCGTCCTCTATCCATCGTCAACAAGGTTTTTCATTATTCTCTCCGTTCAAAATGCCTTTTATCTTTTTTCTTCATCTCATTTTTCTATAATATCCATGTGTCTATATCTATGTCTATCTCGCATCCTCTTTGAATATCACCAACATTTGTGTTTCACAATTTTTTTTTATATTTATTTATCCTTGGGTATTACCAGAAGAAGATTGAGGCACATTCTGCTATTACTACTGTTAGTGCTGCCGCTGCCTCTGCGTCTGCGTTCGTTGTTTGGTTTTTAAATAGCAACGAGCGATTCCATCTTGTAGGAGAGGAGAAATGAAGTACGTATTGGTGACGGGTGGCGTTGTTAGTGGTCTTGGTAAAGGGGTGACGGCCAGTAGTATTGGACTGCTCCTCAAAGCCTGTGGACTTCGCGTCACTTCAATTAAGATTGGTATTCTGTTATTATCCCTCTCTGTTTCTCTATCTAAATACAGCTTTTGTTGGTAGGAACTGTTATCTGCATTTGTGATTGATTCTATGTTGAATTTCTTGTCATTTTCATCTGGTTTCGAATGGCCCCCTTGAATATCCCTGGATCCTCCTCCAAATATTTACATTCATCTTGTACGGTTTATCCTTTGCATATTCAAATTGCTACAAGTTTAAACCTGATTCGGAGAGTTACTTAAATGTCTGTAGTCATCCCAAAATGTGCCCCTCTATTGGCTTCTTAAATCCTTCATGATGTTAATTCACTATTTGAAATGTCAGATTTTTCTACGGAGAATTATTTTAATTTCTAATCAAATTCTGCTCAGCTCTTGAACCCATTTAAGCGGAATGAATTCACCATCTTAAGATTCACTATTATCATTATTCTTCGCAGCCTATGTCTTCCCTTAATGGTTCTTTTTCCTTTTATTTTGTTCTTATTATTTTTTGTTTTGTTGTTCCATGTTTGCAGATCCTTACCTGAACACTGATGCTGGGACAATGTCTCCTTTCGAGCACGGGGAGGTGTTTGTATTAGATGATGGCGGTGAGGTAAACTAACTTAATATCTTGTTTGTTGTTTTGGCATATTTCACGCCATGTGGGGGAAGCTGTGGGCTTGTCAAAAGTTAGCATATCCTGTTTGGGATTTGAATTGGGAACCAGAAATGGTGTTGACATTACGCCCAACACCACCCACCACTTTTACCATCATGCATTTATTTCACCTATATGGTTTTTCTGTGTTTTTCTTCTTATCTCTGAATGCACGCTTGATTTTCTGACTTATGTGCCTTTTTAAAACAATGAATAATAATAATTTAGAGGTTGAATAGGAAATCGTCATATTTTAGAAACCAAAGATGACTTGCTTTTGTGTTTTAAAGGTGGACCTGGACCTTGGAAACTATGAGCGGTTCTTAGATATTAAGTTGACCCGTGACAACAATATCACGACTGGGAAAATTTATCAGGTAATTTAGTAAAATTAGCATCTCCTCGCAGTAAAGTCTTGTTTACCTATACCAGTAGATCGTGTGACTTCTTTGTACCCCAAAGTCACTGGCATTTTTACCCATTTTTCTTGATGTTTAACAGTCTGTTATTGACAAGGAGAGGAGAGGAGACTATCTTGGAAAGACTGTCCAGGTATGTTTCAAATGTTGAAATGGATTATGCTCTTCTGACAAACCTTTCTGTAATGTTATATTATATGATACCTAAACATTTTTTATTTCCTGCCTTCTCTTTAATCTAGGTTGTTCCACACATTACGGATGCCATCCAAGAGTGGATTGAGCGTGTAGCAATGATACCAGTGGATGGAAAAGAAGGGTCAGCTGATGTTTGTGTCATAGAATTGGGTGGAACTATAGGTACATTACTCTTATTGATGTGTGGTACAATGAGCTGTTTCCTCCATTTGGTTGGCTTCAAAATTGTTTCTCTTGATGCAGGGGACATTGAATCTATGCCATTTATTGAGGCGCTTGGCCAATTCTCATACCGTGTAGGTAAGGTTACTCAGCACTGAACCTTTATTTTACCAATTCATGTAAATCAATTTGCTTTTAGATGTCTTAGAGAAAAACGAGTTCTCTTACCCCAAATGTTCTTCCATTTAGGCCCTGGCAATTTCTGCTTGATTCATGTCAGCCTTGTGCCTGTTCTCAATGTTGTTGGTGAGCAGGTATATCTGGACAGTTTGTGTTTTAAATGCAAAATATGTATATACTGTACATACTAGATCTGAGTTCCATAAATATCAAGCAGAGTGAAGCATATCCTGGTAGTTGTCCTTATAAAACTTGTTGACTTGTATGCTCAATTACTCACTGGCTCTTAATGAATGTTGTTTTCAAATTTTCAATTTATAGAAAACAAAGCCTACTCAGCATAGTGTTCGAGGACTTAGAGGACTGGGGTTGACACCAAATATTTTAGCTTGTCGCAGTACAAAGGTCTCCCCCTCCCTCTTCCACTCTACATACTTTTGTTGTTAAATTCATGTGCCAGGGGTAGTCTCAAGCATCAAATTCTATTTATCTTTAACAGGCACTTGATGAGAATGTTAAGGGAAAACTCTCTCAATTCTGCCATGTGCCGGTACTACAACATAAATTCTTTTCTTCTCTTGGTTTCCTTTATGTAAATAATTATTTACTGTTCCTAAGCAAGATGAGTGTTCAAACCTCCTATTTCCAGGCAGAAAACATTGTCACCCTCTATGATGTTCCGAACATTTGGCACATTCCTTTGTTATTAAGAGTAAGTATTTATTTAGTACTTCTGAAACTATTTCCAGCTGCACTTTTCATATGCAAACTTGAAAGTCTTTTTATTTTTTCAATTTTTTCTATTGCAAATAGGAACAGAAAGCACATGAAGCAATTTTGAAAGGACTCAACCTTTTAGGGTTTGTCTTACTCTTCATTTGCTGTATAATCTTTTTCACTGTTCATTTGTTGCTCTCTCTCTCTCTCTCTCTCTCTCTCTCTCTCCATATTAGGGTATGAATGTGTGGACTAATTTTATAACAACTGCTTACTGTTTCTGCAAGTCCTTTTTTTTAACAATTTGTGATATGCAGTGTTGCTAGGGAGCCTGACTTAGAGGAATGGACTGCTAGGACTGAAGTTTGTGACATGTTGCATGACCCTGTGGGTCTCAAGCACCTCTATTTTGTGAATTGATTTATGTGTACGCTCTCAAGTATCATACTCTTAATTCTCATATATATTACAGGTCAGGATTGCCATGGTTGGAAAATATACTGGCCTTTCAGATTCTTACCTCTCTGTTTTGAAGGTAAATTATTCTGCTTCTTGATAATTATGCAATGTGGCCTCCCCTTCCTGGTATAGATTTGTCTTATACAAAGTCATTTCAAAATGTGCTTATTATTTGTATTTATGATTATCTTTTTCCACTAGCTTCTTGTAATATACCATTTGAACTTCTTACACAGTTTGCATTATTGCTTTTAATCTTGTGTAAAATATAAGTTTTTGGTATGCTTATTTTTTGCTGTATTTGCAACTTCCGTTCACTGGTTTCCTAGTTAAGTCTGAAATGATGGATATTCCAGTGTTTTGTTTGGCCTATTGTGTCATTGAGCTTTTGCATTTTGAGTTCATTGTTTTGTGAGATGTGGTAATTTTGGACCAAGAAGAAGTTGCATTTTACTTAATTTTGTAGTTGGCATCCAAGTATGGTTAACATTTCTTCTTTAAAAAGAAAAAAAAAAAGGCTAAGGCCAAATCTTTCCTCCCTTCTCTCTCTCTCTCTCTCTCATGCATTGCCATCTTTCTCCAAAAAGTCTCTCTATACCTAAAGCAACTACTGCTCTAGTCAAATCCTTCTACCATCTTGTGTTGGCTTTGAAGGTGGGTGGGTGGGTGGATCGTTAGATTAGTAGAAATTGTGTGATTCCTTATAGGTTTAGCGTATGCAAGGATGTGGAGACAATGGACCCTTTGGTATGTTGGCTTTGTGGAATCTTTTGCTCTATATGTTTGGGTTTTGGTGGTTGGTTTTTAAGGATGCTAATGGTTGTCTGTTGAGGTGGATGATGTCTCCCTGATATGGTCCTTTGAGGCTCCTTCAAGACAGGGTGGTTTTATTTGGAAAATTGCCCCCTTTGTCCGCTTTTGTTTTGAAGGAGGAAAACAAGAGGATTTTTCTTTTCAAGTCAGATATGCTTTGTTTCCAATTGTTCTATTTAATTATTCAAAGGTTAAAAATAGGTAAAATTTTATACTATGCGCTTATAATTCATGAAGGTTTGGATAAATTTATGTTTCTCTTCTAACCTCCATGTGGAAATTATTGACTTAGAAAATGAATTTGATAGGGTTCCTGAGGAGATAATTTGGTGGGTTTTAGAAAAGTAAGGAATATCGATCAATTATATTGATGTAGTTGAGGACATGTACAACTATGCAATAACTAGCTTGAGAACCATTTGAGGGGAAAAAGTGAATTTCCTACTATCTTATGCTTACATTAAGGATAGGAATTGAGCCCGTATCTTTTTTGCGTGTGTTATGAATGAACTTGATATATTCGGTAAAATGTCCCATGGCGTGTGTTTTTGTTGATGATATAGTTTTAGTTAGAACTATGGGTGTGTGGATGAATTAATAAATTGAGATAGAATATATGGAATGTAATTTTTGTATAACTAGAAGTGGAAATGATGGTATCGTGAAAATAGATTACCAATATATACCCAAAAGTGATATTTTTTCATTATTTTGGATCAATTAGATGGAATTTAGAGGATGAAATTGCTTATAAAATGAGAGTAAGGTAAATGAAGAGAAGCGATTCTAGGGTGTTGTCTAATTGTATGATACCCTATCAAGTAAAAGGAAAAATTTAATAAGATAACTAAATGTTGGGCAGTTAAGAAAAAACTTGTATAAAAAAATGATTGTAGCTGAAGTGAGGGTGGTAAAATGGATGAGTAGTGATTCGAGAAAAGATGCAAGAGCCGAATGCATTCTTAGGAAATCAAAGGTGGCATCCATTGGGAGTGAGAAGATTGAAGAAAGTTACCCAATATGTTTCAACCATAAGCAATGAAGGAAATTCAAGATAAAGGCGCCAATAGGAGCAGAGGCAGGTTAATAGGTGTTTGGCACTATGCTCGCATCAGGTGCATTTGGAGTGCAGGCTGAGTGGGTGCCTAGATTAGCAAATGAGAAGCCACTTCCCTAGTTAAAAAGGGGGACCCACAACCCTTTTAAGATTTTTGGATGACATTTTTATCCTCTTTTAGCCTTTGAGAGATACTATATTTTGATTTTGATTTTGATCATGCATTTGCTTTTATCTTGGTTTGTATTTTGGAGTGGTCCTCACGCGTCTGTGCTTTCCTGAACTCCCAACTTCTCTATTTACAGTAATCTATTGAAAAGTATGTATGCTTTGGCTCATCAATGTGCACCTTCAAAATGAGTCTTTTAAGCATGCATCTGCTTCAACAAGACAATTTTAACCCTCTCTCTCTCTCTCTCTCTTTCTGCCTTGCTGCTGTCTCACCCCTTTTAGGCTTTTAGTTTTATTTTCTATCATATGTATACATTTTAAGGCTAAAAAGGCTTGTCAATAATAGGACTTCAGTGCGTAAATCAGAAATTATGAAGCTGACTTTTCCACAGTTGAATGTTGTCACTGGTGTCCTTGGTAGTTCTGCTTTGTTGTAATGATTTCTGTTATAATGAGAAACAGTACACTCTTCTATGCAGTATGCATCTGTGCTCACTATATGAAAATGCATGAATTTGTGTATGTCTAATGCGCTTTTTTTTTTTTTTTTTAATGTAATATTTGATAAATAGAATGGTCCAAGAATCATGACCGGCCATATTGTAAGTCTTAGCATGTTGTGTGCAGGCTCTTCTACATGCTTCTGTTGCTTGCTGCCAGAAACTTATCGTAGAATGGGTTCCAGCCGGTGACCTTGAAGATGTAACTGCAAAAGAAGTCAGTGCAGATTTTAACTTTCCTTTCTGCATATTTTATTTTATTATAAAATATATTAACTTACAATTTTACTATTTACTCCTTGCAGGCTCCTGGTGTTTATAAAGCTGCATGGGATCTGTTGAAGGTGATCCTATTTAATGATTCGATTGCCTTGAATTAGCCTGTTGAGTCAATGCATTTTAGTTTTAATTTATTTACTTTTATTTTTTAAATACTTATTTTGCAGTTACTCACTTACTCTCTTCATTGATCCTCTGAACCCTTTTTCAATGCCAGGGTGCTGATGGTGTTCTAGTTCCTGGAGGGTTTGGTGATAGAGGTGTGCAAGGGAAAATTCTTGCAGCAAAGTATGCTCGAGAAAACAAAGTTCCATTCCTTGGCATTTGTCTGGGGATGCAAATTGCTGTCATTGAGTTTGCACGAACTGTTCTTGGTTTGCAAGATGCAAACAGCACAGAATTTGATCCTGAAACTACAAATCCTTGCGTCATATTTATGCCAGAGGTATGTTTATACATGAGTTTTTACCAAGTTAACATTGAACTCCTTTATCTAATTTTTGTTGTTTTCATTGGTTAAGCTATTTTCTGTTTTACGTAATAGGGTTCAAAAACACATATGGGAGGAACTATGCGTCTTGGATCTAGGAGGACATACTTCAAAGTTGCCGACTGCAAATCTGCAAAGTTGTAAGGACTTAGGAGCCCCTTAAGCTTACATGCACATGGGCACATGCACACATTCATGCATCTATCGTCTTACTTTTAGGAAACATTGCATTGATGAATGATGATTGATATCCTTTATGGTTATTTATTGGTATCCATGGTAATGAAATTATGAATTAACAATTACACCCTTAAGAAGACATGACGGTACTGAATGGATCCTCATGAAACACTGACGTACCTCTATGCTTTCCGATATTTGTGTCTAGGTATGGCAATGCAACCTTTGTTGATGAGCGACATCGGCATAGATACGAAGTAAGTGGTTTCCATTAGCAACACACATGCACTCGCACACCCTTCAAAGAAAAGGGGAAATGCTCTTTCAGTTCAGTGTTAATGAGATAAATTATTCATGATATGCAGGTTAATCCTGATATGATATCACAATTTGAAAATGCTGGTCTATCATTTGTTGGCAGGGATGAAAGTGGTCAACGCATGGAGGTAACTTCCCTATAAGAAATACTAGTTGTCCTGTATTTTGGGATATCAACAATTACAACAATGTTCTCCTTGAATATGCTATTCAGCAACTAGTCATTCTGAGCTTTTTTAGTGTCTTTTGAACTGCAGATTGTTGAACTGCCTGCTCATCCTTATTTCGTTGGTGTTCAGTTCCATCCTGAATTTAAGTCAAGGCCAGGAAAACCTTCTGCGCTGTTCTTAGGTATTCTTTTTTTTTCCTTTTCATTGTGGAATCCCTTTGATTATTTTTCTGTTTGAATTTAAACTAGTAATGTAAGAGCTACCTGTAATTACTTTGTGATCATGATTCATGAAAGAGTTAATTCAAAATCTACTGGTGTAGCATTTCGAAGGAAAAATCAAAGGTTAAGGATTTCAGATTGGGTTAGTAAAAGGGTTTGTTGGATTTAAAATCATTGCTGTAAAATGCTGAGAAAATAGAAAAAAGGCTATGGATACTTTGAAAGAGATGAGAAAAGAGAGAGATAACTACAATTGAATGAATTGATGCCTATGGATACTTTGTATCGTTATGTTCTGTATCACGTCTCATAAGATACTGGGAGCTATGCTTGTGAATTTTCCTGAGGGATAGATTCTCACCTGGTTGATATACATCATCATATATATATATATTTTTGAAGTTGTGGTTGTTGTATATGCATCTGTCTGTGTGTTTGTGTTATAATGTTGTCTTCTATAAATCTAAAGCTCTATTGGTGTTCATCTGTGATGGTAGTGGACTTCGAATTACAAAATTGAAGTTTAATTGGACTAATTTCCTTTTGTGGTCATAATAATCCTTAGAGGCTATATCAATCAAGTCTTAGTTAGGAAGGTTAGAATCGTTAGATACAGGACAATTTTATTGTTAGACCTGATTATGGAATAGCATGGAGCTTTTTTTTTTTTTTTTTTTTTTTTTTTTT
>JAESVK010000317.1:297925-355278 GCA_017140935.1 Hamamelis virginiana | reverse complement strand
TTTTTTTTTTTTTTTTAAAATAAAGAAAAAAAAAAAAAAAAAGATTAGGAACTATGGGATGTAGTGCATCAGATATACCCCATGAAGAAGAATTTATCTTGAAATTATGAGCTGTAATCTTTCCCCGACACTAAACTGAGTGTTCCTTCAGCAGATACTACGATACTTGAAAGTGGATATGGGAAGACCTCATTTTGTGTAAGTTAGCAGTACCGATCTTCAGGGAAAGCAGCATAAAGAGTTTCATTTGGCTAAATTTTCATTTGGTTTGAACCCTAATCTCCAATCTATAAGATGGCTAATATGCACTAAAGATGGCGGACTTCCCTCTTTTCATATTGTTACTGGTTTTACAGAGAATCTCTCTTCTTTTCTTGTTCCTCCTGTTGAGTTTGTTATGGATTGTACTATATTGGTCTCTTAAGTTGTTAGAGGTGAGTCTTCTGCAGCTAGTAGGATGATTACTATAGAACGTGATGGGTCTGGATTGTGGTTGAATGACAATACTGTTTATAACTGCCAGGATAAGCATGATAAACATACGCAGGATTTGGGAACCAGGAGTTGTACATTTCAAAAGTGAATGATGTTCAACAAAAGGTAGTGAGCGATTCCTTGTCTTGGGTTCTTAGCTAAATACCTCAGGATTTTATCCTATAGTGTTGTCCAAAGACTTATCAATGGTCCCAAAACATGGATATATCAACGTATGTATTAATCGTATCGAAAGTATCAAGATTGATTTAAAGATATGATGGATATTATTAGTTAAACATGGAAATTTTCAGTAGTTCCTAAAAACAATGAATTAGACTATAATACACAATTTAGAATCGAAACATTGCAAGTTAAATGTAGATAAGACAAATTTGTGTGTATGCGGTACTACAAAGTGTGTCGTGCTTGGCAAAATAAATTATAAATTTCTACAAATTCTACATTAGAATGTCGCATAACATTAAAAATATAAAATATATATCAAATACACAATAACAAATGAATAAATCTGTAAATCAATAATCGTGCATACAAAGGAATCCCAACATCTAATATTTTTGAAATATTGGATATTTATATATATTTTCGATATATCCTTGTATATCGGTTGATATTTTAAGGAAAAGATATATAAGTCTAATATCATATCAATACCCTCCCTCACCGAAATATTCGATATTGTTGTCCTTGGTTCTGTCCCATGGGAGCTCTTAACTTTATTGGAAAATTAGCATCATCCAACTACTAGTGTGCAACAATCAGAGTGTCATTGTTGTATATAATGCTCTCTCTCTCTCTCTCTCTCTCTCTCTCTCTCTCTCTCGTGCATCTAACATAGTATTAGAGCATTACTAATTGTACTCTGGGAATTGCTCCTACTTCTTTTCCATTATTGTTGTTCCATTGCACCTTTGGTCTCTTTTTATTCAAATTTTTTCATTTGACATAATTATTTGATCATCTTAAAAATGAGGAAGCTTCTTAAAGCTCCATTGCTTTGCTGTTGGTATTATTTCTTCTGTTCTTCAATGTTGGAGAATCTGCATGGTTGTTCCGATTAGTTTTTGAGCCTCAACTGTCAATATATAGACAATATTTTGATCATTGTTAGATCTTTGTTTATTGCCAGAGTTGCTTTTCCAGAATTGTGGATTGTTGTAGCTTTTATCATTGGAAATCTTGTCCATTGGTTTCTTGCAGTGTCATGCATCAGTGTATGTTTGGAGGACTTAGAACAAGTTTTCAGCAGGATTTTATAGTCAGAAGCTGCTTAAAAAAATACCTTTTTATGTTTCGTATTTCTTATGCTTTATTCTTGAGGTTCTTGTGCTTTGAACAGTGTGTTTGTTGTCATTTATTGTAGTATATTAATAATTTGGGGATTTAGTCTCTATTTTGGTGCCTTGATTCATTGGCTAAAATATTTACTTGACAGGAAAAAAAAAAAAAAAGATTAATTAGCTAAAACATTCAATCCTTCATGAGGGCTATCCCTTATGAAAGTGAAATTTTTCTCATAGTTTCGCATCTAGATTAATTGGCTAAAGTATTTGTTGCCAATCTATATTGTTGACGTCCCAATTTAACGAGGCTGTACCTCATAAAGTTGCATGTAGATTAATTGGTTGGAATATTTATCCTGATCTAAGTTCCTCATATGTAATGATCTACTGTTACAGGGCTTATAGCAGCAGCATGTGGGAAGTTAAAGGCAGTCCTACAATGCTACGGCCGGGAGTCAGAGACAAAGAAACATGTGATGAGTAATGGCCAGCCAATGAAAGCCCACCAATATGGAAACACAAATAAGTCTTGCAATGGATCATTAAATGGGGTGTATAGCAATGGTAATGGCGTCAATGGCAACGGCGTGCATTCTCAAGGAAATTGGTGATTGTATGGCAGCAGTCTTATGATAATGCTACTGGTTCTTCGAAGGGTTTTTTGGTAGCCCTCCGGATCTTCTCTGTACAGCCGTTGAGCATGGGTAAATGTTTTAGCTCACTTGAGGGACTTGCTTTTGGTACGACTTGTATTTTCCAGTGTTTCAAAGAAATACCTGCTGAAGGTGTAGTATTTCCTCTCTGTTGGAGAGGAAGGTCCTCATTTATGTTATGGCTTAAGCCTACTTTTCTACCATCAGCAGTATACAAACTGGTAATGCTTCGCGCAAAATACTGTTTTAATGACAGACATGTCTACGGAGGCTGAAATTCTATTTTATAAGATTAGTATGCTCAAATAATTGCTTTGGTCCCTCCCTTCCTCTCCTGTTTTCATCTGGTTTTTTGTCTGTTTGAATTGAGCACGGTCAACAAACTGATGGGTGATGACATTTTGAGTTGTCACAACTGTAAGCAGATCCAATTTATATCAATCTGGCTTCTTTGTTCTTAACATATATGCCATTGTATTGTATCGTACTCGTAGGATGGTTGAGGATTGAAGAGACCATCATTCTTTAATGGTTGTGAAAATCTTTTGATAGATCAGGAAAAATGAAAAAATGAAAAAATGGGATATACAGTAGGGGAGTAGCGTGGCTATCTTTGATTGGACTGGAAAGGGGTTTTAGTCTGGTGGAAAAAAAAAAAAAAATCTATGACAGCATAGTGATGTCCAGAATTGTGATTTTTATTTTTATTTTTTTTTGGGTCAAAACACGTGAAATGGATTCCAAATTTGCTCATTACACGATATTCTGTTTGATGAAGGTTTGATACTGCAGTCACAATCAAAGAAGTATAAACTTGGATTCTTGTCGTACAAGACCAGAGTGGGCTCAGTGCGAGGGCTTTCGGTTTTGCCAGATCTAGAGAGATACTATGAGTCCTCCTCCCTCCCATATTCTAATACTATGTTTGGTTTGAGGGAAAGTAGAAGGAAAGGAGCTAAACACAAAGGAAGAAGGAAAGCTACCTTAATTTCCATTCATCCCACATCCATCATACTAAACACATAGGAAGGAAAGTGGGTCTCCCTCTCCTGAAGATGGAAAGTCGATTCTTCCTACTTTCCTTCCTTCCACTTTTTCTTCCTCCTTACGAAACGGAGCATAATGGTTCACCGGTACTACCAAATATCCTCATGCCTACTTTATTGTTTCTAATAGTTTTATTATTTTGGACTACAAAGAACTTGGTGAACCAATTTGAATTGAGGGTGAGTAGACGGATGATCCTGACATCCTGTAGTCATTTAGCCAGCTTTTGAAAGAACTATTTCAACCCATCATTTCTTATTACGAAAAAAGAATTAGATATTAGACCATCTCCAATCATTTACTCAAACTCTTACTTAAATTGAGTAAAAATTTGAGTAAAATGCTCCATATGACAAGGAGCTCTCCAATCATTTACTCAAATTTTTACTCAAGCATAGTCAAACATACCCAAATCTGCTATTATTTGCACAATCAAACAGTTTTTCTTCATCTTCCCTTATTTGCACAACCTAACACTCCCCTTTCTCATCACAGCCGTAGATTATAGGGAATATCTGCAAGCAAGCTTCTCCCATCCTTATGCAGGAGAGAGAAGAAAGGAGGGAGGGAGGGAGGGAGGGAGAGAGAAAGCTAGATTCACCGGAGAAGAAAGAGAGCATTGCCAGGGAGAGAAGGGGTTTCACCGGGAAAACGTAGGGACTGGTTCGCCGGGAATACGCAGGGCAGCCATGGCTGTGGAATGAAGACGAAAGCAGGGGAGAAGGAAGGTAACCTTCCAACGGTCATATTTTCCTTACTCAAAATTTTGAGTTAGAACTCAGTATAGGTTTAAGTTTGAGTAAAACTCAAATTTGATATAGGTTTGAGTCAGGATTGGAGAATGTTTTTTTGGCATTTTTTACCCAAATTTGAATTTGAGTAAGAGTTTGAGTTAGGATTAGAGATGCTCTTAGAATAGTACGTTATGACAAGAATTCAATCTCTATGAATATGGATATAGGAAAGAAATATACATAAAAAATTGCAGAAACAGAATAATTATGCAAGGACGTACCAAAAGACCTACCTTAGTTATATGAGAAAAGAAGCGTAGGATGGTAATCTCTAGCCAATAAAAGGAATGGGCTCTTTGCTCAACTACCAATATAGGAAAGAGGCAAACTTGGTGGTTAAATTTTATTGCAGTTAGAATACATACTGTTGTAGGGAAGGTCTTAGTAGAAAAATAGCAGATAAAAAGCTTAACACCTCTCAAGATCACTAATACAAAGTAGTCTCGATTTGATAGAAGAATACACTTGACTTATTCGCAGTAGCACAGGGTAAGTAGCCCGTTTGATGACTGAAAAATTGACTTCCGTCTTTAGTTTATATTTATCGCTCCTAATTAATGTACTATCTTGGTGATAAAGCAATGCATTTGCTAGATCATCCCCTAAGACGGGTTCGATTTTCAATTGTTGATTTATGGCATAAGTTTGCTAATGAATTTATTGTTGGAAAATGTGGTGGGCTTACTCACACAAACACAAGTTTATAGATGGTTATGGAGGATGAGAAACTAGAACACTTTCACTTTTCTGCTCAACTTGATTCCAAATGCTTGGTTCCATAGGTATTTATAGGACTTAAATTTAGACTTCCTAGACTACACATTAAATGACCCACATTCTCATCAAATGTATCTCATGCACAATGTACCTCTAAATACATGAACATATTAAATACTCTACATACATGAATGTCCCTTCACATACATACATGAATGGGAATTATTTAGACCACTCTAGGCATATCCATAACCTTCTAGAAAGTATGTTTAAACTTTTAACATCCCCCCTTAGACATAACTTTTAGAAACTCCAAGTAAAGTTCGCAATTTGTTGGAGATGTCAAACTTGAGTGGTTTGGTGAAAATATCTGCAATTTGATCTTGTGACTTCACATACTTGGGTAGTATCTCCTTCTTGGTCACGCATTCTCGAATGAAATGATACCTTGTATCAGTGTGCTTGCTTCGACCGTGGAACACAAGATTCTTTGCTAAAGATAATGTTGATTTGTTGTCCACAAAAATCTCCGTTGGTTTTTCTTCCAAAATTACATGCTCTTACAACAAGTTTCCAAGCCAAATAGCATGACAAACACATGAGGTAGCTGCGACATATTCCGCCTCACAAGTAGATAGCGTCACAATAGGTTGCTTCTTTGAATTCCATGTGAAAGCGGTATCACCCATGGAGAAAACAAATCCGGTAGTACTTTTCCGATCATCCAAATCTCCACCCCAATCACTATCACTATATCCCACAAGCTTGAAATCACTAGAGGATGAATAAAATAAACCAAAATCAAAAGTACCTTTGATGTAGCGGAGAATCCTTTTGGCAGTCTTCATGTGTGTCAAACTTGGTGCTGCCATGTACCGACTAACAAGTCCAGCACTAAAGAGAATATCCAGTCTTGTACATGTCAAGTAATGCAAACTTCCAACTAGGCTTTTGAAAACAGTAGGATTCACCATTTCACCTTCTTCATGCTTTGACAACTTGACTTCGCATTCGATAGGGGTATTAACCGGATTGCAATCACTCATCTTGAATTTCTTTAAAACTTCTTTGGTATATCCTTTTTGAGAAATAAAAATGCCTTCTTCCATTTGCTTCACCTCAATCCCAAGGTAGTAAGACATAAGCCCGATGTCCATCATCTCAAATTCTCTTGCGATTGCTCATTTGAATTCTTCAAACATTCTTGGATTATTTCTCGTGAAAATCAAATCATCAACATACAAGCAAACAAGTAACATATCTCCATTCACCTTCGTGTATAAGGCATGCTCATAAGGACACTTTTTGAAATTATTCTCTAGGAAGTACTTGTCAATTCTATTATTCCAAGCTCTTGGAGCTTGATTTAATCCATATAAAGCCTTCTTCAATCTTAGAGCTTTGTCTTCGTGGCCTTTTACAATATAGCCCAATGGTTGTTCTACATATACTTCCTCTTCAAGAATTCCATTCAAGAAAGCGAATTTGACATCAATTTGTAAAATCTTCCACTTCTTTTGTGCCGCTAAAGAAATTATCAATTTTATGGTTTCCAAACGAGCAATGGGTGCAAATACCTCATTATAGTAAATGTCGGGGCATTGCTTGTAACCTTTGGCGACTAGTCTTGCTTTGTACTTCTCCTTTCGTGTTCTTCTTTTCCTTATACACCCATTTGACTCCAATTGTTTTGTGCTCCTTAGGAAGTGTGGCGAGTTCCCATGTATCATTTTTCTTGATAGCTCTAATCTCTTCATCCATGGCATTCCTCCACTTCTTCTCTTGAATTGCTTCCTAAAAGCTTATAGGTTCACTATCGGCAAAGAGACAAAAAAGAGTAAATCTTCTAATCTTTCCATTACCTCATAGAATTCTTGGAGACTCCTTGTGTGTTGTGGTCTTTCACTAGAACTTTCTCCCGATGATGGATCTTTATGGTTAGAAGGTGTTGGCGATGGAGGTAGAGTAGTGGGCTCTTGTGGCACTTCATTTTCTTGATCTTCTTCAAAAAATGGAAAGAAGTCATACTCTTTTTTTTCTTGGACATTCTAATCCCATGATGTCACTTCATCAAATTCAACATCTCTACTAACTACAACCTTCCCATTGCTTGGATTATAGAGATTGTAGCCTTTAGAGCTTGCATCACAGCTAATGAAAACAAATTTCTCACTCTTGTCATCTAGCTTGGAGTGTTGTTGATCCGGCACATGAGCATAGGTTATGCTCCCAAACACCTTTAAATGAGACACACTTGGTTTTCTTCCACTCTATGCTTGTTGAGGTGTCTTGCTCCAAACACTTCTAGTGGGGCTTCTGTTAGACAAGTAGACGGCACATTCCATGGCTTTGGCCCCAAATTCTTTAGGCATTCTTTTGCTCTTTAACATACTTCAAGCCATGTTGAGAATGGTTCTATTCTTTTTTTTTGGCAACTCCGTTTTGCTGTGGAGTTCTTGGAACCGTTAAAGGACGACGAATCCCATTAGCATCACACAATTCTTTGAATTCTTTTGAAGTAAATTCGCCTCCTCTATCGGATCTCATTGCCTTCATCACATAGCCACTTTCTTTTTCAATAAGTACCTTAAATTTCTTAAAGGCCTCAAACACCTCCGATTTTGCTTTCAAAAAATAAACCCTAGTCTTTCTACTAAATTTGTTAATGAAGATAAGGAAATAATTGTTTTTACCAAAAGAATTTGGCTTGATGGGTCCACATACATTGGCATGAACAAGTTGTAGTCACTCACTTACTCTTGTACTAGCTTCTTTTGGAAAACCCTTTCTTGATTGCTTGCCAAAAAGACATCCCTCACACAATTCGTCAGGACGATTAATAGAAGGCAATCCATTCACCATTCTTTTTTTTTTCGCTAACAATTTTAGTCTTCCAAAGTTCAAGTGCCCAAGTCATAGATGCCAAAGCCAAGAGGAATCTGTAAAACAAGCCTTCAAGCATTTCGCCACATCATTTTGGATGTTTAGCAAAAACATTTGATTTCTTGTCATTAGAACTTTTGCAATCAAGTTGTTCCAACGGTCTCTTGTTGAAAGACTACAATCTTGCATGGAAATGAGATAGCCTTTCTCCAAGAGTTGTTCTTCATATCCAGCACATAGTAGACATTGGAAATAAATTGGTTTTTTCCATTTTTCAAGCAAATCAAAATTTTACCTTTCCCCTTGACCGGAACTTTGGATGAGTCACCAAAAGTAACATTGCCGCTTACCGATGTCAAGATACCATTTATTTGCCTCTTCACATTCTTCTCCTTTGCAAGCCAATAACAAAATAGGCTCCACATCATGATCTTGATCTTTAGCATAATTGGCTTTCCCTTCAACATTAGTAGTGCCGCTTATACACTCCCAAGAATAATGGCCAAACTTTTGACAATTGTAACATTGCACTTGGGAATTGTTATACCTTCTTCCATATGGCCTTGAGTAATTTCTTCTTCCACGACCCCTTGTTGGATTAGGGTGTTGGATACTTTCTTCATAGTTGGACCTTCTTTGATCTCCTCTTCCTTCTCTTCCTCGACCATGACCATAACCGCGTCAGAGTCCTTTGCTTCTTTGGCTTTTTTCGTTGCCATCTTCATTTTCTTTCAAAAAAAGCTTTGTTTGAAGAACTTGATCCATCAACTCTTATTTCTTCTTGCGAAACTTTTCTTCATGAGCTTGTAGAGAACCCATGAGTTGATCAACAGTCATGGTATCCAAGTCTTTGGATTCTTCAATGGCTACGACAATATAGTTTAATTTTTCATCCAATGATCGAAGGATTTTTTCAATCACCCATGTATCATTCGCATCTTCACCATATCTTCTCATTTCATTCACAATGGCCAAGACTCTTGAAAAGTAATCTGAAATTGTTGGACTCTTTCATTCGCAAAGCTTCAAATTCACCTCTTAAAGTTTGGAGGCGCATCTTCTTTACTTTGTCAATGCCTTTGTGGGAGTTTTGAAGAATCTCCCATGCTTGTTTGGCGGGTGGTTACATTTGCAATCTTCTCAAACGAGCTATCTTCAAGAGCTTGATGGATAAGCGTAAGAGCGTTTTGGTCCTTCTTTCTTGCCACTTGCAAAGCATCCTTTTGATTTTGGGATAAGGAAACTTCATTTTGTGGTTCTCCATAACCTTTCTCTACTACCTCCCATGCATCTTGCGAACCAAGTAAGGCCTTCATGCCGATACTCCAACTACCAAAATTGTCTTTGGTAAGTCGAGAAACTCTGAACGGAACATTCGCTATCTCTTTTTGCTACCAACACAACTCACTATCTCTGATACCACTTTGTTGGAAATGTGGTGGGCTTACTTACACAAACACAAGTTTAGAGATGGTTATGGTGGAGGCGAAACTAAAACACTTTCACTTTTGTGTTCAACTTGATTCCAAATGTTTGGTTACATAGGTATTTATAGGACTCAAATTTAGACTTCCTACACTAGACATTAAATGACCCACATACTCATCCAATGTATCCCATGGTACAATGTACCTCTAAATACATGAACTTATTAAATACTCTACATACATGAATGTCCCTTCACATACATACATGAATAGGAATTATCTAGACCACTCTAGGCATATCCATAACCTTCTAGAAAGTATGTTTAAACTTCCAACATTTATTTCTCTTCACGTACTCTATTGTATATATATTCTCGATACATTATCAAAACCGAAACTCTTGTTGGGGAAGGAACGAGCAGAGAAAGACAATGAAATAGAATCTTGTCACTGCAGGTAAAAAAAAAAAAAGGAGGTTTTCGGTGGTTCAATATATATATATGTTATTAAGGTTGGGACCGGGACCGTTGTCATCTATTGGTTTTCCGACCAATAAGATCACTGATCGAGATTGACATGGAAAGTCAGCCACTATCCTTATTGAAAGGGCTTGGGCGGTTGGGAACTCATACTTTGAGGCGAGCTCCAAAATTCCTTTTGCAAAGTATATATTGATGGGACATGCTAAGCCTATTTTTCTCCATATACAAGTGCCATGGGCGCGCAAATAGAGATGTGGTCAGAGGAAGCCTAAAAAAGCCAAGGTCACAGGATTTGCACTGATTGTTCCCATAAACAAAATTGTTCCATTATTATTAACAACAAAATAGAACAAATATTGAACTTTTTTTTTTCCAAGATAATCCACTGAAAAGGGGAGGAACAACTACCATTATTATTAATTGGTATCAAACCAACAGTGTTTCATACAAGCTAAATCTTAGAATCGATAATTGGACCAAAGAAAGAGTATTAGGTCGCATCAAGGTGGGCGCAGAGAAGCTGGTAGTACTATAGCCGAAATATCTTTTGATTAACTACAAAAGGATCAAGCTTCCTCTTTAAGCTAGTAATCTAAGGTCTTTATGTGGCACGTGGCAACCTCCATAAAATATAGTTGTCTTTTTGTCCAATAGTTGTTATATCCTCGTTGTCTATTGAATCTGTTTTGAATAATCCCCTTTTTTTATTAGATCATAACTGATGCAAACACATAAAGCTATTTTTCATGAATTTTAGATTGCACCACCATTCTATGATATTATAGTTGAAAAATAGGAATGGGATAAGCTCTTTACTTCCACTTTTTCAATTCATAACCAGTAAAAACAGGGTGACTCTAATTTGCCACTTTCTTGTATCTTCATCTTGAGTTTCACGCCTTTTATATAAATTTGGTCTTTAAAAAAAAAAAAAAAAAAAAACCATCTATCTTGTTACGAGTTTATTTCCTCTTTTGCAAAGTACTCGAGTCCAATGAGGATAACGAGTTAGCTCAAAAACTTGTTAGGACTAGGTTTTGGCTTGTCCCTTCCTATGCTATTAATAAAGTACCAACGCCCTATTTATAGTAAGTGGCCTTTCTAATAAGGTTTGCTCTATCTAAAATATTTTATGAGCCCACAAATGTGGTTCTACCTTGAGAGGACATTCTCTTTCTCGAGCTTTCTTGGAACCTTACTCTCTTCGGGGAATAAGGAATCGATCATCAACTTCTTTGGTTCCCGCCAATTCATTTTCTATAGGAGTAAGAGGTAGCGAATCCCCTCTTTTTATAATGATTCGCACTTCACAAAGTAATAATATTGTCCATTTTGCCTACATGTGCAACATACGTACTCATACATGCATATTCACATCACAAGGAGATGTACGTCCTCCACTTAAGTATAAGATCTTTAGACTATTCGCTTTTGATGTAGGACTTAATAAAACCCTTCTCTATCAATCTCAACCTCACCTTCACCCACTCTCAAGCATTGTTGGTACTGTTGGTCCTGCTAGGCCAAGTATCACTTTTTTGCACAAAAAATGCAAAGTTACCCTCAATTCTATTACCATCTATAATGACATGCACGAAAACAACTTTACTTTCTCAATTTTCTCCTTAAAATATATTATTATAAGGAAATGCACGGCTTTTACTTAAGTACGAGATCTTTAGACTATTCTCTTTCATGTGGGATTTAGTAATACCCCCTCCCTCAACTTTAACATCACCCTAATCCACTCATAAAACTATTGGTACTATTGATGTTGTTAGTCCTATTGGGCTAGGTATCATACCTTTTTAGGATAGGGCATTAAAACCGAGTTCCTACCTTTTTCGATTTGAGACAGTAGAGGTTATAAGACAAGCGAAAGAGACGCCTGAGGTATAGAATTCTACTGGCAAATAGATTCATAAAATCATCAAATTAATCTCCAACTTTTACTCAGATATAGCTCGTTTATCGTTTGGTATGAAATGGAGTAAACCAAAATACCCAATAAACATTAGCTCTCCATGAAAAGGAGGTAATTCCAATAAACGAGATGGGAACTGATTGATTTGTGTATTAAATTGCAAATTAAAAAGAATCGCTGGTATTGTATAAAAACACCAAATTACTTTCAAGGTGAAAGTTATCCTATAGATGCTATACTTATGCTTGCCCGCTTGTAAACGAGATGGGAATAGGCTTCCCAAAAAGCTAACCTATGTTGGGGTTAACATAGAATGAAGGGGACATGATGAACCTAATGTTGTGTTGGTAAAGCTAACTATTTGGTGAGTAAGAATTTATTTTCATGTTGTTTTGGTCTGGTAAGTCTAAGCATGCGATCATAGTGTATGTAGTTGACAAGATGCACCCTTGTATATTGGGGAATTATGGACCCAGGAAAGGCGTAGCCATTCTTTGTGGATCCTTGTAAAAATAAAATTATTTACTTGCCTAATGGTCACATAACCAAGAAGTCTTTTTGCATGGTTCTAGAGAATGGTCACATCACCCCTTCTTATACTCTCGACAGTTTTAACAATGCGTGGGGGGAGGGGAGACTAGAGGAATTAAAACTTGATCGAGCCTAAGGTTTTTAATGGTGCTCAAAATGACAACGGAGGCCTTAAACCTAGCTCGCCTCATCTTCAGACAGAGCTTAACTTATATTTTCAAATAAATCAAGATTAGTAGATGTCTAAAATGGAAAGTCAATATATCTAAATGTGTATAGATATCTTAAAACTAATAATATCTTCTAAAATTATTTGCACTCCTTTTATTAACACCATGTAATTGTAGACATCAATTTTTGACCATGAGTATGGTCATGAATGGTTGCTTGTGATTAGAGGTGAAATAGGGTGTCAAAACCCTAAGTTCCCAATTTTACCCTTTGTAGGTAATTAGGTAGAGGTCATTATCGCATGTAGGTTTTTAGGTCAGATTGAGTCGATTCTTTTTGCATTAGGTTTTTAGAGAATCTAGAAACATCCCTGCAAAATTTCATGGCATTCTGAGCCAGGCTTGATAGAAAATAAGGCCTTTTGTGACTTGAAGGGCAGTACTGTCATTTGAATCACAAAAGCCCTGAATAACTGTCGATCTTGTCTCGAATGGTCTCGAGGCCTTGGCATAGATATTCAAAGTGTGTTTGGTAGCTAAGTTGATCAATGGCAAGGTCTGTAGAGCCTTCTGGCTCATGATTGGCTTTTAAGGCTCAAAATGCCCTTTTAAGCCCAGATTAGGGTTTCGATCGGAAGCGACCGGGATTCGATATTTTTATCAAATCAAAGCCTTCAAAGGCTTCAAAACACTTTCCTAAAACATTTTAAAACTTGTTTCAAGAAGAAGAAATGATTTCGAAAGCAATCGGTTAGCAAATTTCAAAACCCTAATTTGGGCCCAGCAGGCCCTAAACAGCTAATCGGTCGAATTTTCCCTAAACCTTTGACCTTGGTCAATGTATTTTCACTTCAAACACTTCTTAAAACA
The DNA here is from genome assembly GCA_017140935.1 of Hamamelis virginiana. Classification (NCBI taxonomy): domain Eukaryota; kingdom Viridiplantae; phylum Streptophyta; class Magnoliopsida; order Saxifragales; family Hamamelidaceae; genus Hamamelis; species Hamamelis virginiana. Next base: position 341,999 of record JAESVK010000317.1, on the reverse strand, counting down.
TAGAGAATCAAATCACGATCATTTCGGCGCTTGAATCGTCAAATTTGGACTTAAAACGGGCCCGAAAAGCCGAAAAAAACCGAAACCGGATCAAAACGGGCTGAGATAGGCCCACATAGGCCAAAATTGGCATGGGAGATGGATGACCATCCACCAAGGGACGGCCAACCGTCCCAAGGTGGATGGTCGTCGATCCTTTTAGCCAATTACTGCTAATTTTCAATGTTATTTCTGCCTGGGACTCTTCCAAGCCCTGCCATGTGTCCAGTTCGGCCATGGGGACTTTGGGATGAGTTCAAACACCTTGAAAGACTGGTTTTGAGCCCTTGGTTCACTCCTAAGAAATTTAAACTCAGCCATTGATCAAACTCAGGCCTCCCTATAAATAGAGGGCCCTGAAATTAGTTTTAACACACAGAATAAGCTTTAGAGAGCTAGCTTGGAGAGTAGAGGCTTGAGCAATTGCACAAGCTTCCCCCATAGCACTCTAGCTTAAGTTTTAAAGTCCTTGAGGTCCTTGGAGTCCTTGGAGCTTGAGGAGAAGGCTTGGAGCAAGAGGGAATGAGGCAAAGAAAGAGGTTAGTAGCTTGTAGTTTAAAGTTTTGTTTTCTTCTTTTTCTTCTTCTTCTTCTTATTCTTTAATCATGCTAGATTAGGTTTTATTTCTTTAAGTATGCATAGGATTTATTTTATTATTAGTATGTATGCATAGGATATAGTTCATTGTTAGCATGCATAGTTTAGGTTATATTTCTTTAGTATGCATGATAGGTTAGTTTATAGTTTCTTTAGAAATTATTTTTATAATATGTACGCATATTTCTCTTCTTCCATTCTTCTTTAGTCATACCATAATATGATTGGATATTTAGGATTAGGTTCATGCATGTTTAAGTCTTTTAGGTTAGTAATCATGTTAGGTTAGTTTATGCAAAATAATCACATGTTAGTATTGTTAGGATGAGTTTGCATTGTTCATATTAGGTTTGTTAGTTTATTTTTATCTCTTAAAGTGTGCTTAAAAATATCAATTGTGTTCGAGGGAGCATGCAAAAGGTAAGACTCTACCCTTGTGTTTATTTCATATGAATAAAGTGTTGTTTTCAAGCATATTGTATGGAATAAATTAGCATATCATACTAGGTTGCATATTAGGTCATTTACACTCTTTTTTATTCTTTTATTTTTTGGGTTTTAAACCACTCTTTGGTTGCATATAAATCTGTCCATGGATTTGAAGTGACCTAAAAGTGCACTAAAACTCATTTTTTTTAGGTCCAAACTAACTTAGAAACATGCCTAGGTTCCCATAGCTAACCTAGATTGCATTTAGGACATTTACATGCATTATTCACATACTTGGTCGCATTTTTTACCGATTTTCCAGAATTTTCCAACATGCATATTTTAGTATTTTAGGTATTTAGACTAACCTAGGATTAGCTAGAAACCCTAGGATAAGGGGGGTCACTTGACCCCACTTAGGACTCTTCTTTGTTGTAAGAATTACAATAAGAATAGAGTTTTATTTTACCTAGGATTCTACTTCGAGAACAATTCTAAAAGTGATTTTGAAAGAATTCAAAATGGAATGAAATTCCATCTCTCATAACAAGTGTTTTGATCAAACTCAAACTCTTGAAGTTAGAGTCCAAGATAAGATAGAATCTCTACGATTATGTGGTTTATTACAATAGGAGAGTCCTAGGGTAATCGAACTACGTGGACTTTGATCTTTGTCAAACAATTGATAAGGTACGTAGACAGTCAATAGGGCGCAAGTCCAATCTTAGGTTGAGTTCTAGTCTCCTAAGATCCTTAGGATTGTGTATACTTTTGTACTATATATTATTATTATTATATATTATTATTTATATTTTGTGGTTGATTAGATATATTAGGATTGTTTTGAAAAGATTTTGATAAAGCCCAAACTTAATTAGGAGACCTTTAATTAGGGCGAGGTGGGTGCCTACAAGGAGTTCTTTGGAACCTTCCCACTTAGTAACCTAGCCCCCGAATCCAACTTTGATTCAAAAGACCATGCTTTTCCAAAATATGGGGTCAATGTTTTATTGAAAATAAACTCTTTTTGTGGTTTCCTTGTTCCCTAAAAATAAGGTGGCGACTCCTAGTTTTTTTACAAACTCTCATCCCTTTTTCAAAAACCCAATCTTGAGTGGATAATAGAGAAGGATAAACGTGGATAATAGAGAAGGATAATAGAGAAGGATAAATCGAGATGGATAAACATCATCCACAATCCACTTAAGAAAACACCCCCAAAGTGAACGAGAGGCCTCCCGATTCAGGTTGGCTGGTTCATAGTAATGTTCCTATAAATTATGACATTTGCCTAGAATGTGAGCAAATATATCATGTCGACTACATACTCTCCTCACTTTCATTTCTGTTGATAAAAACATATTAGAGGCAAAAATTACAAAACATAATATCAGTCATTACACCATCAATCAATCAACTAATAGTGCCTTATCCCAACTATTTGGGATTAGAAACACAAATCTTGCTCTCTTATCTAAGCATATATATATAGAGAGAGAGAGAAGCCGGATCTCCTAATCGGGTGGGCACATGAGCAACGGGCCATATCCCTAAAAATGGCTTCATCCAATGGGCAACATGAAAGACTATCTTCTCACCACTTTAATTTAATTTCTCTCCAAAATATCTCCTCTCACCTCACCCTCAATCCACGTGGCTTACTAAAGGCCACAAACACATCTGCCCGTTACAAAGAACCCAGTCGAAAGGAGAAATGGCAGCTAAAATGATTACTTTTTTGGCAATAAAAACTCTTCACTCCATCTATAATGGGAATTTTTTTATTTCTAAAACCAATTCAAAGAGCCCAGCCGCTTGGCCATCCAGCGGTTGGGTTTATACGTTGGACTCTTCAGGGTACACTAAAATAGGAATTTAATTATTTCCTAATCAAATCAAGTAGTCCAACCACTTGGCCAGCCATCGGTTGAGTTTATACCTTGGATTGGGAAATTATTTATAATTCATGATTATTGTCTACTAGCTATATTAGACCCGAACTATAAATTTTGCTTCAATAATAACATCATTAATGATAATGTTAATTATAATAAATTGAAGAAACTATGAGTACACTGTGAAAAGAGGTATTTATTTGAAAGGATGTGATTAATGGACTCGCAATGGAAGAACATATGATAAAATCTATTTTAAACATGAATCCATCATCACAAAACAAGCCAAGAATCATGCACAAGCATAAGATCATGAATTAAAGCAAGAATACTAATTAAACAATTTAATCATACTTACTTGATTGCCTTTTGATGAAACTTCGAAATCAAATCCAAGCTTCAAAGTGTATGAAGCCTCTAAAGTATCCACACGAACACAAAACTCCTTAACTTTCTTGCACTTGATCAACTCTTGAATCAAAGCAATCAAAGCAAGCTAAAGAGGGAGAGAGAGCAAGTCACAGCCTTGGGGAGGAGAGTAAGCTCATGGCCCTAGGGTGGAAGTGATGGTAGCCTCTCTTCTATTTAGGGTTTAAGTGGACTTAGTGCGAGCACGCACTCATCTCCTTGTATTTATAGATAAATAAAAGGATTTATAATATTGCAACTTAGTCCTCCTTAATTAACAATTAATTAAAGAGACCACATAAGTTACATAAATTAGAAACTAACCCCTCTCTTAAATTAGAAAGCTCTATTGTGTTCTTTATGTGTGTGACCCTTTGGGTTCACCCCAACCTAATAGTGGACAGAGACATCCCATGTCTCCTAAAAATATAAACTTTTTATTTATGGTTCAATTGGAAGAATTTCAATTTTGCCCTCAATGATAACACTTGATCATTAGGTCTTCATTAGTCATGAGTGACCTTTATCAACATATCATGACGTACCCTAGGTGTGGGTGAATAGTAAGAATAAATGAACCCTTCATGTTACTTAATCCTTCATCCCCTAATGTCACTGTTAAGATAATCAGGTATGGTTATAAGTCAAACCGTATCTTAACAACTTATTATATGTTCCACAAAATATAATCTCAATAAGATGAACCCGATGAAACTCTTTTCACAGTTCACCTATCACTCTGGCTAGAGATTCAATATGAGAACTATCTTTGTGAATAAACCCTGACATTCTCTCTCATCAAAGTGAGAGTGATGATTCTACTCATGGAAGTATCAGTAATTGATACTACTTATTTAAGAAGATAGGGTGCCTTACACATCCAGTAGTAGAGAATCCTGAATAAATCTCTGGGAAATGATTTAGTAGTGTAAATCCTGAGCTATACGTCGTTCGGAGGAGTCCGGATTTGCTGGTGAGCACCCTTTTGCTCACTAGGTGGTGAGCAGCCCTTAGATGGGCGACACGGAAGCTAGATGGTCAATCCAATGGCTGAGGAAGAAAACGCAAATGGGGATGTCGTTTTGGGGTGTTAACTCTGTCAACGTTGCAAATACTACCACATCATTAGTATACTATCTCTCACATTAGTCTACTATCTCTCCATCTTCCATCGTCACAACTTTTACATTAGTATACTATTTTCTTTTATGTTTTCCCAGCAACCAAACAGGTTATGAAAGATTCATAAAATCTGAATTTAAACCCACAATAATTTCAAGCATCCCTAACCCTTGATTTCCCTTGATCTCCTTATTAACGTACCCTAACCCTAACCCTAAATCCACATTCCAACTAAAGAAAAATCCATCAAGGTTTGGGTATTCAGAATTTTTTTACTTTTACTTTTATTTTCTTTTATGTTTTCCCAACAACCAAACAAGTTATGAAAGATTCATAACATGTTATTTTTGTTTATAAGCTCCGTTTGGTTGTCGAGAAATAACAAGAAAAAAAATCTCAACTACCAAAACAACAACTAACGAAAGATTCAAACTTTCAATTTCTTTTTTCACTTTTCTCGGGAAACAAACAAAAGGGTAAACCCTAAGCATTTCATTGCTCAAAATCCACATTCTATGCTCGAAAAATTCTTTAGGGCAAAGTACCTAAACCTCGTGCATCCAAAAATGGAGTGTTTGTTCTTCGGTAATTTGAACCAGATAAGTCTCGTGAACCACAGCGAGTGTCCCAATTTTGCTATCTTGCATTTGCAGAGATGGCGAAGCGTGTTTGGATTTTGCTTTGTTTGGGATTCTCATTTGATTGCGGAGTAAGTGTGTTTCAGGTGAGAAAGAATTGCAGATTCTCGAAGGTAAATGCTTTCTTCGTTGTGGGATTCTCATTCTAGCTTTTTTGGATCGGAGGAGATTTTGAGAAATCTGTGTTTAATGCCGTTAAGGGTTTATTTTATACCAAAACGACAGCCCAATTGTGAGTTTTGCAGCCCAGCCGTTAGATCTCTATTTTTGCTTCTGTGTCGCCCATCGCATGGCTGCTCACCACCTAGTGAGCAATGGGATGCTCACCAGCAAATCTGGACTCCATTCGGAGCGGATATATGTCAAATTTTTGCTTTTACTTTGATATAACTAGACGCTCTGCATTGCGGTGATTCGCAAACCTTCCATTGATTCAATAGATATTTGACTTGAGAGAGTAAAAAACTGTTAGTCATAGCCAAATAGCTAATGGGTGGACATTGTTTAATGCTACGGAGTATTAATAATTAGAGGTGATAGATACTTACAACAATAGATTAAATGAAGGTAGTTTCAAAATTTCTTATAAATACCAATACCTTTCATCTTCTCATTGCGTGCTAAATATAACTAATGCTAGAATACACAGTGAAGAAGAGCTTTGCTTTAACATAAGCTATTGCATTGTTTGCAGATAAAGTAGGTTTTGATGCATTTATCGTCTTCATATCTTTCTTTCTTGCAATGTAGAATTGTTATTGAATTTGTTAAATATGGTACTGTTAGTAGTAAGTGGGCGATTGTTGTTAAGGAAACACTTAAAAGGATCGAGTGACCCATCTTGAGGGCAAAGTCGACCATTTGGGCGAACAAGAGTAGATTATATATGGCAGAAAAGCAAGAGAAATGGAGGAAAGTTCAAGCCAACCTACTCCCAAACTGCAGAGAGATCGAGGATATATATATATATATATAAAAGAAAACCACGCCCATCACTCTTTCCTTTCAACTGCTACTACCTACGGTTGAGTTAATGTTGCATTTTCTGTGCTATAAATATAAAAGTGAGACATTCCTTTTGAACTGGGGTGTTTTACAACAATCATTATTAAACTTTTTAAAAAATCGATGATGCTAAATTGCCATTAAACTTTTATTACACTTCCATGAAAAAGCTGCTTCTAGTTATAGTTTGTTAGTCTTTCTTGTGAGTTTTGTGACATTGTTAGGCTTCAAAATACATCTCATAAATAAAGGATTATGATTCCAATTGGGATTTGGGATAATATATTAATCATAATCATGACGCCCTGACCTTAAGCTAAATTATATTGAAACTTCTTTACCATAACTAATTGGCAATGAAAAAGAGAGTAAGGTTTCTCCTTATTCCGCTTCCAGTCTTTTTTCTAGTTGGTTAGTTCCATCACCTATTTCCCATTTAACATGTGATCCATGCTTGGATGCATTCATTCATTCATATACTTAGTAGTTTAGCAATTAGGAATGTCAACGGTCAGGTTAAAAGGGTAACCCACCCCAACCATATTGGCATGGGTTTAAAAAAAAAAAAATTGAAAACTTTATAAGGTTTGAAAAACTATTTTCATTCACAGGCGGAATTGGAAAAGGAAAAAGCGTCTCGTCTCGCCCCGCTGACATCCTTAGTAGCAATAGCTTAAATTGTCACCATTATGCTTGTGTGCCAAATGTTTTGTAATTCCGCATGTATCGCTAAGGATTCTGTTCACCCCACCTCTAAAATTCATACCTATGCCAACAATATACACACATTAAAAGGTATTTTAAGCCTACTCTTACCAAAGTTTGAGCCTAAACTAATTTCCCTACAATCTCTAGTAATACACAGCTATTTGCAAGTCCATAGATTTAATAATAAGTGTTAGATTGTATATAGTCAACTATTCTAGCTGTTAGTTACCTTAGATAATTTAGTTTCCATATACTGTATTTGTATTGCTTATATAAGGCCACCCAATTGTACATTATTATATACATTGAATATATACATTGAATATACAAAGACTAAGGTCTTTCTTCATGGTATCAAAGCAGGTTCTCTGAAACCTCTCTTCTCTTCCACTGCTCTCACGGTTCAGGCCATTCGGCAACCGTGTAGAACCTTTTATCATATTTTTCCGGCGAAATAGCTCCTGTTTGTCACCGATTTCCTATCTCCGTCAGCCTGAAACTCAAGTTCAAGGCCACAGAGAGGTAGCCACTGTCAAGACGAGCACGGAAATATAAAGCACTTCGTCGGAGACCACCACACGCGCCGCCACGCGCCTCCAGAAGTCCTCATTTTTTTCTCCCGCACCTCACGCGCCGTCCAACAGCTAGCGAGTCAGATCCACGCTCCAGCTCTTCTCAAGGCTGACGTCAGCGCCACGTCATACCGTTGACTTGTTGACCCGTGCCCGCGACCCATGCCCGTATTGACCGCTGACCGTTGACTACTGATCACTGACTGTTGACCGTTGACCGTTGACCAAAAATTTTGATCAGGTGCCTTCTGACTTATTTTCGCGTCCTGAATCCATTTTTGCTGTCTGTTTTTCGATTTGAAATTTAGATATGCCTCATGATGAGTGCTTGCGCGTATAAAGTGCAATTCAATCCCAAGCGTAGGATCTACCGTTGCAAGCATAATATTTCATGGAGTCCCATGGTTGTGTCCACAGAGATAAGCGGTCATTGAGAATCAAGAAAATCCTTTCCCAAAGGTTGTTTAAAGTATATCAAAGAAAGAAAATATATGGTGGGTTGAAATTTGATTTTGTGTAAAATACACAAGGATTGCTTATAATCTTACTGAAATAGAGACAAACTGGAATTCAGAGTTCAACTCAACTATATATTTAGTATTAATTCATCACAATTTTTACTCATCTTAGTACACTGAAAAGTTACCTCAATGGAAAATTTTACAATATAAATTTAACCAACTATTCAAGAAATAGGATATTCATTGTAAACAACAATTTAATGACATCAACGCACACTTGGAATGCCTTTACTGCTAAGAACTACCTGTGGCAAGCACTCCTGTCAACAGATGGTAAAAGCTGACAGTTCCTTATGGATCATAGTTAAATTTCATGTTTATTATGAATATCCGAATCTGTCTAGTTAAGTTATTTGTGTGAACTAATACATCAGATATAAATCAAGCATCCCTCATCATTCCAGTAGAGAATTAGCTACTCATAATGATTGAAAGAAAAATTCAATTAAAACTCAAGTATAAGTTAAACTAAGAATAATGAAATTAACTTCAACAACTGAATTTAGATTAAACTGAAAGCTTGTTACAGATTAAAACAAAATAATAACACAAGTACAAGATTAAAACTATCACTAAACAATAACTAACCTATCTAATTAAGGAGAAGGAAGAAGAAAAACCTTGTAGTTCTATGCTATGCTAAGGAAAAACAAAAAATTACATTTTCTCTAACAAGAGCAAATATGCTTATATACAAATACAAGAAAAATACACTTTTGCCCTTCAAAAAGTCGAAATATAAAGATATTTTGGCTAAGGCGGCGCCCATTACCGATAATTAGGGCTACAATTATCGGTAATGGCTCTTCTGGCAAGGCTTTACGAGTATCAATTATCGATAACTTGATATACACCTATCGATAGTTGCCTTCTGCAGGAAAATTGGAACACCATAACTTCAAATAGTTATCGATAATTAGAGGAACAGATATCAATAATGAGCTTGAACTGGAACTGGGCTTGAAATGAAATCACATGATTATCGATAATTAAAGGTGGACTTATCGATAATGGTTGCACACAGCAACAAACTGGACTGCAACATCATTTGACTTATCGATAGTTGAGTTATGCTTATCGATAATTGCAGCAAGCTGAGAAATGAAGGCTGCATCACTGAACCAATTATCGATACTTGGTATATTCCTAACGATAACTGTCTTCTTCTGGAAATCATAAGCTGGCAACTTTGACTCAATTATCGATAATTACAAATATAGTTATCGATAATGGCTCTTGGCAGAGACTAAAAATTGTACTTTGCTGCAGCTGATTGAGATAACTACCGATAATTTACATATATAATTATCGATACTTATGCTTTTCTGGCTCTTTTTCACTTGACCATCGACTTTCAACTTGCTTCAAAACTTACCTTGCATTCCTTAAGTTCTTTGTACACAACAAACATGTATTTTATCCTGCAAGGTCAAAAACATTGACTTCAATTTAAAACACTTACATTACCCTACCTATGTACACTTTATTTAACAAAATGAACTGTATTAGCACACAATAAACTGCATGATTGCATAACAATCAATGAGATCTCTCGTCCTATTCATGTTATTTTTTATGGATATAACTTTGCTCAGTGGTCTCAAGCGATGTGTAGTTATCTCAAAGGCCGCAAGTTGTGGCTTTATGTCTCTGGTGACCGTCCTATCCCAGCCAAAGAGGAAACGAAACTGATTCTGCCTATGTCATTCTAGTGGAGGATTGGGAAAGTGCTAATCACCAAATCATCACGTGGTTTCGCAATACTTCTATTCCCTCCATTGTTGATGAGTTTGGCAATCTTGATATTCCAAAAGAAGTCTGGGATTTACTTATTACTCGGTATGCTAGACCGAGTGATGCTCGCAATTTTAAGCTCACGCGCAAACTCTATTAGATTCATCAGGAACCAGGTGAGCGCATCATTATGTACCACAGTCGGATGAAATATATTTGGGATCAATTAACTGCATCTGAACCAGTCCTCTCCAATTCTGCTGACGCCAAATTGGTTTACGTTCACCGTGAACAAGGACGACTGTTTCAGTTTCTGATGGGCCTCCGTGATGAGTTTGAATCCGCCAGAAGCCATATTCTACATCAGAATCCTTTACCAACAGTATCCCAAGCAATTCATGAGTTAGTTGATGATGAGACACGTCTTCAGACTGACTCCATTTTTCAGACCATGGTGCTTGCTACTCCAGCCTCTGTTTCGCAGACTGCTACTCCTATTTTTCCTTCTGCAGGTGCTTCTACTTATGTTTCAAGAGGCAAAGGGAATAATTCCAGACGGCACAACAATAAGAAGCCTCTTATTATTTGCAGTTTCTGTAAGAACAAAGGTCATTCTGTTGAAGCCTGTTACACTCGTCAGCGTATTCTTCATAGCACTGCTGCATTGACTCAGTCTGAATTATCTGCTGTCGATTCTTATTCCGCGTCTGGTTCTACTTCATCACTATCTATGGGAGATTTACAGGATATGGTTAATCAGGTTCATCTTCCATCTTCCAGTGCATCCAACACTGCTCTTTCTACGACATCAGGTAATTCTCCTACATGGCTACTTGATTCTGCTTGCTGCAATCATATGACTTCTTCTACTGATGTTGTATCTACACACACTACCACTTCTCTTCCTACCATATACACTACCAATGGTTCTCCTATGCATGTCTCTCACCTTGGTACTATCTCTACACCAGCTTTATCTGTTTCCAATGTTTATCAGATTCCCCAACTTACTCATAATCTTTTATCTGTTGGGCAACTTACTGAACTTGGTTTTTCTTTAACTTTTTCTTCTACTAGTGTTGTTGTGCAGGATTCTCTGACGGGGCAGATCGTTGGGACCGCCCGTAAAGTCGGAAGGCTGTTTGAGCTCGTTTCTCTTCATCTCCCTTCTTCTCGCCTCTCTGCTTCTGCCGTTTCTGGAACGAACACTTCTTCTCTTGCTTTATGGCATTCTCACCTTGGTCATGCATCTGTTTCTAGGGTTAAACAACTAATTTCTAGGGGTTTGTTGGGTTCAGTTTCAAATAAGAGTTTTGATTGTATGTCTTGTCAATTTGGCAAACAAACTGCTTTACCTTTTAACAACAGTGTTTCTCATGCTATTTCTCCTGTTGATCTTATTCATTCTGATGTATGGGGTCCTTCTCCCATTACTACACAGGGAGGGTCACGTTATTTTGTTATTTTTGTGGATGATTTTTCTCGATATACTTGGATTTATCTTTTCAAAAATCGTTCTGAACTTTATCAAATATATCGTGACTTTACTAAAATGATTGAAACACAGTTTTCTAAACCCATCAAAGTTTTTCGATCTAATAATGCCTAAGAATATAAAGCAAATGAATTTCTGGATATTCTACATCAATTTGATACTCTTCCTCATTCTTCTTGTGCTGGCACATCTCAGCAAAATGGCAGAGCTAAGCGCAAACTTCGACATATTCTCGATGTTGTTCGTGCTACCACTATTGCTGCTTCTACTCCTTCTCACTTTTGGGGGGAAGTTGCTCTCACTGCCGTTTACACCATCAATCGGTTTCCTTCTCCTATTGTTCAAAATCAAACTCCTTATGATCTGCTGTTTGGTTCTTCTCCATCCTATGACTTACTCAGAGTCTTTGGATGTGTCTGTTTTATTCTTCTTCAAGATCATGAACAAAACAAACTTCAGTCTGGTTCTCATTTATGTTGTTTTCTTGGGTATGGAATTGGTCAGAAAGGTTATAGGTGTTATGATCCAATCAGTAAACGTCTTCGTGTTTCTCGACATGTGATCTTTTGGGAACACAAAATGTTTTACAAACTGCCTCATGTCACTGTTTCCTCTGTTGATCCTATTCCTGATCTCTTTCCTCCTTTTCTTGAGGAGTCTCCCCCTTCTATTCCTGATATACCATCTACTGCGTCTGATGAGTCTCCAGCACCGATCTTCGACGAGCCCATTGATACTGTTCCAGCTGTGGATCCTGCTGGTCCTTCTGACCCTCCTGCACCTCGCCGCTCTCATCGGGTAACTACACTTTCTTCTCATCTTCGTTACTTCCATTGCTTTTCTGCTCTTGCCTCTCTCCAGGAACCTCAGACTTTTCGTGAGGCTTCCTTTAACCCTTTATGGCAGCAAGCTATGAAATAAGAGTTGGATGCATTACATAAGACAAGAACATGGGATCTGGTTGATCTTCCCTCTGGTAAATCTGCTATTGGTTGTAAATGGGTTTATAAGATCAAGACTCGGTCAGATGGTACTATTGATCGCTACAAGGCTCGTCTTGTTGCCCGGGGTTTTACTCAGGAGTATGGGATTGATTATGAGGAGACTTTTGCTCCAGTGGCTCGACTTTCTTTTGTCAGGACTCTTATTGTCATTTCTGCAGCTCGCAAATGGCCACTCTTTCAGATGGATGTCAAAAATGCTTTTCTTAATGGTGAACTCTCAGAGGAAGTCTATATGAAGCTTCCTCCTGGTTATTCTCACCCTCCGGGGTCCCCTCACAGAGTCTGTCGACTACGGCGGGCACTTTATGGTCTTAAGCAAGCTCCTCGAGCCTGGTTTGCCAAATTCAGTTCTACTATCTCTCAGCATGGTTTTTCCGGCAGTTCTTTTGATACAACTCTTTTTTTGAGATGGTTTGATCATGGCACCACTATTCTACTCTTGTATGTCGATGATATGATTATTACAGGTGATGATATGCAGGGTATTCAAGATCTAAAGCACTTTCTTGGTCGATAGTTCGAAATGAAAGATCTTGGTCCTCTTAATTACTTTCTTGGTCTAGAAATTTCTTCTTCTGCAGATGGTTATTATCTTACTCAGGCCAAGTATACTTCAGATCTGATTTCTCTAGCCAGTATCACTGATAGTAAGATAGTCGACACCCCTATTGAGTATAACTGTCGCCTCAATTCTCATGATGGCGAATCCCTATCTAATGCTACTCTCTACAGACAGCTTGTTGGGAGTCTAATTTATCTCACTGTTACTCGTCCTGACATTTCTTATGCAGTTCATGTAGTCAATCAGTTTATAGCTGCACCTCGATCTCCTCATTATGCTGCTGTTCTCAGGATTCTTCGATATCTGAAAGGCACCATTTTTTATGGTCTTCATTTTTCTTCCCATTCTTCATTAACTCTTCAGGCATATTCAGATGCAGATTGGGCAGGTGATCCTACTGATCGTCGATCTACTACAGGATATTGCTTTCTTCTTGGTGATTCTCTTATCTCTTGGAGAAGCAAGAAACAAACAATTGTTGTTTGTTCCAGCACTGAAGCAGAATATAGAGCACTGGCAGCTACCACAGCTGAACTTATTTGGTTACGTTGGTTATTACAGGATCTTGGCGATGATTGCTCCACTGCAACTAAACTTCACTGTGATAATCGAAGTGCTATTCAAATTGCTCACAATGATGTCTTCCATGAACGTACTAAACATATTGAGATTGATTGTCACTTCATTCGTCATCATCTGCTTCAGGGTACACTCATACTTCAGTCTGTTTCCTCTCAGGATCAGTTAGCTGATATCTTCACCAAACCTCTTCCTCCAGGAACTTTTCGAGCTTTAACTTCCAAACTCAAAATGGTTTCTCTTAAACCACCATGAGTTTGAGGGGGGATGTTAGATTGTATATAGTCAACTATTCTAGCTGTTAGTTACCTTAGATAATTTAGTTTCCTTATTATGATAGTTTCCATATACTGTATTTGTATTGCCTATATAAGGCCACCCAATTGTACATGATTATATACATTGAATGTATACATTGAATATACAAAGACTAAGGTCTTTCTTCAATAAGGAAGCAAAGACTCAAACTACGGAACCCAATTCTTAAGTCGTGGTTTTTTGCCATCTGTTTTACTTTTGCAGGTTTTTTATTTATAATTTAAAATCATAGTAAGTGTACATTATAATAAATATATAATACAATGGGTAAAGTTTAAAGTTATTTTTAGAAAGTAGAGAGGAAAGTAGGAAATTATTGTATAAGACGAGTGGGGGAATTTGTCTATTTATCAAAATTTTACAGGGTTTGTTTGTAATTTTCCTTTCTTACAACTCTCCCTGGAGAGGTATCACACGCCACATAGTTTCATTTTCTAGGGTTTTGTTTGTATGGCGAACCAGCTGTACGGCTACAACCCAACATACGTAACACCGGCGGCAACAGCTAATCTGTCTAGCATCTACTCATCTCGATCCCTCAACGATCCGTACCTCTCCGATTCTTCCATTCTCACATCTTCCCGCTATCTCTCCTCTGATCCCTCCACCTACTCTGCCTCCATGTACCTCAACCACAACTATTCTGCCTCCGATTACGGTGCTTACTCGGCCGCCGCCTCTAGAGTTCCCGGTGGCGTCGATGCAGCATCCTTAGTGTCGCAGTCATCATGGTCTGCTGTTGATGCTGGCGCTGCTGCTGTCGATCCCCTCGTTGCCAGCTTTAAGCGCCCCTCCGAAGGTGGTTTGCCTTTTATAGGTTTTTCTTTCCCTTTAACTTTCTTTTTCGATTCATTATTTTATTATTCTGCAATCTGGATTTCTGTAACTACTAGTATACTCCTGGGTTAGGGGACTGGCTAACATTAGCTCGCCCTTTTTTTTTTTTTTTGGCGCTAAATCTTAACGCCTTACCACAAATGCAACTCATTAGAGTGATAATATGTCTATATATTTGATAGAAACTTATCAAAGCTTTGATATTAGACATGAGAAACCCACAGACACGTGCTCTGATTCCATCTTCTCGGAATTTGAGCTACAGAATTCTTTGTCCTAATGTTTTTAGTTATGCTTTTTCTCTTTTTGTTAAGGGGTATAAATTATATTTCTCCTTTTTTTTTTTTTCCTTTTGCAATTTTTACATGATTTAATCTATCTTTTATTAATAACTAGAGTAGTTACCGGTGCAATGTGGTAGAGAGATTATTTTTGTAACCAACTTTATTTACATAGAGATAGGGAGGTAGTTATGATATAGTGGGAGTGGAAGTGATGGATTCTGGATGATTCAGCAAGGACTGATTAGTTGTCAACAAATTTGATTAATCTAGGAATTTCTATAGAACATAAGTTCTCTAATTGGTATCCATTGGTGGGACTTTTTTTTTTTTTTTTCCTCTTTTGGATTATGGTTGTCAAAATGCTTCGGCAAGCTTGGGTGATGGCCTTGTTTGTAACCTTAACAGTCAAGCACTGCACCCTTAACATTTCATACATTGTATTTGTTGCATTACTATTGGTAAATATAGAATGTGGTTCTAATATGGTAATGATAACAGTGTCCGTCAAACCCTTTTAAAGGACATAACTACTACTCAATACTTAGAGGAATTCTTTTTTTTCTCCCCTTCATTTTGAAGAACTGTTGTGGAAGCTATATCGTTAGCGTGTAGAATTGTTCCATGATTACAAAAAGCATTCTGTACTCAATGGGGCTTCCCTTGTGAACATTTTCCTCCCTCTTAAGTGATACTAGTGACTAGTCATCACGCATCGCATTGTACTAAATGCTTGGTGGGTTGTTTCTTTCCAAAATCATAATAAAAAGATTCATAATGAGGATGACAGCAACTTGAATTAACTCTTACTCACAAAGTGTGGTGGCATTTAGTGAGTGTTTTAACTTTCCACAATTCTCATGTAATGCTTTGTTACCTGACTTATCATCGAAAGACCAAACACACCCAAAATATGGATAACAAGCCTCTCTCATACTGGGCGTTGCACAACTCTATAATAATCCTGAAGCACCAAATTACTTTCCTAATCATTAACCATTCACAAGCTGTATGCACCTTCCATTCGAGGTTTATCAACTTCTTTCAACTTCCAATCTGGAGAGAACAAAACTCAATGCTTTGATTAAATTTATTTGAACTGCAATCTCTTACAATGGGATTGAGAACAGGATCAAGACTCTATAATCTCAATCCCATTTGCTGAACCTATCTTTCTGGACCACCATCTCATGTCCACAAGAATCCTTATATGAACCCTATAATTCAAGCTCATTTTATCACTGACATTATGTCACATACTAAAGTACCCTTAAAAACTAATCTGCATATATGATATAGTTAACTAATTTATTTTCGTATCTATTTATGAGCATGTGATCTAGTTACATATTTATTTTTAGTTGTCATGTCAACTATATAAAATTGGTAATTTAAAATTTGGAATGTGACATTTTACTGTTTTTTGTTTGATATAACTGCAACAAATTTAGTGTATTTGTGCCTTTCTAGTAAATATATGTTGTTACTCCAAAATTATTTTTGAGTGATACTTATATAGTATAATATATGTTTACTGTGGTTCTTTTTTCTCTTTTTGTGTATACTTTTCTACTATCTACTATAGCACTCTACCATCAGACTGTTCTGGGTGCCCATAACACGATTGGGCAAAGTGAAGCTTGGCTTTCGGCCAACTATTTAGCCAAGCGTCCTAGATTCGAGAGTGCAAGCAATTTGCCAGTTTATCCACAGAGGCCAGGAGAGAAGGACTGTGCCCACTATATGCTCACAAGAACCTGTAAGTTTGGAGATAGCTGCAAGTTTGACCATCCTATTTGGGTTCCTGAGGGTGGAATCCCAGATTGGAAAGAGGTGAAGGTTTATTGCTATGATTTATTTCTATGATAATGATATCTTATTAGGTTATAAATACAAAACATTATTTTGTAATACAATAGCTTCCTAAATTCTATATTATGATGGATTTATGCATTTCAATTAATTATAAGTCGATCTTATGGTATAGTTATGCATTCGCACCAAGTTCTAGAACTGTTAATGCGTTGTATGTTTTTTCAATAACTCTATTTTTGTTTATAATTTTAGTTTTTCATATTATTTTGAAACTTTTGGTTCTGTTAACTTTGCAATTTGTATCTTTAATATATTTCAGTTTATCTGCCCATTATTATGGTGGACAAACTACTAATAAGGAATAATGCTTGCGTTGCTTGCTAAGTCTTGTAGAAAATATAGGAAGTATGCTAGATATCTTCTTCATTTTTTTCCCTCTTTATTTATTTATTTATTTTTTTTCACATCTTCCTAATTTTTTTAGTATCAAAGTTATTATTTCATTATAAAGAATTGTTTTGGTAAGTAATATTAAATTTATTTTATTTTGATATTGCACAAATATTTTCAGTCTTTTAAGATTCAACAATAGAGTCAACCACAACACCCCCCCCCCCCCCCCCCCCCCCCCAAAAAAAAAAAACCAACTTTGAATTGAATATATCTTATTTCAGTGCTTAGTTGTGAACATCTTATACAATAATTGAACTGTTGGGAAGAAAAGATTGGTATAGTACTCAACTTTTCATAAATTACCTTGTTCTTTTTAGTTTTTAAAAAAGATTATATGATATTTTATAAATGTTAGAAGGTTTCATCATAAATAAATATGTACTTATTGATTATTTCAAGCAAATCCATCACGGTCACGGTTCAAAGTGTCTTGTCCGTTGTTTAAACGTCCCCCTCTATCCTTCCTCCCCCACCAACTCCAACAAAAAAAAAAAGGAAGTGCTTTTCGGGACACATTAAGGTGTTTGGCAACCTATTTGGAAAGTCCTTTTTGGCAAAAGTTACTTGACAAGGAAGTCCATTTTGAAGAAGCTAGGGAGGGTTGATTCCAAACTATGTTTGCTGCAAGCACCAAACCATTTAAGTGATATTTTGCACTTGGGCATTTTATCTGTTTTTTATTGTGCAAAGACAATATTAAACCTCTCTTCTTCAATTTACTGTACTCTGGTCATATCTTCTTCCTATCGCTTCAGCTTGCATGACATGTACAACATGATGATCGTCCTTATTCCTCTTCCCTTTTTCTTCTTTCTATCATTTCTTTTACTGATGGTGGTGTGACTCGGACCATGGAGGATGGATGAAATATACAAAAAATTCCTACTCTTAAGGGACAATTTTCGACAGCGCTACAAACTATATCTATTCTCTGATTTTCAGTCCCAATCCCCTTGAGGTTGAATTTGCTTTCTATTGCAGGATAGTACATAATCTGAACCCAACCATGTTGTTGTCAAGAAAATTCCAATTACTCACAACATACTAATCATTATGGCTTCTTTCTCTCACAAACTTCAATTTCGAATACCAACCTTGGTCTTTTACCCAGATCGAATGAAAGGGGAACTTAATCTTGACGAAAAGTTCAACAAAAGAAAATCTTTCTAAGGCAATCAGGCTAGCAGTCTTTGCAAGTGTACAAATTTCATTAATATTTTTTATGGAGATGGTTTTGTATTTAGAGCCCCGATGGGTCTGGTATTGGATGATATGGTCATCCTTTTCCTTACGTTTTGTAGTTTCTTTGAATTTTTATAAATTTCTTAATTTATTTCTTCTTGTTACACGATCTATTTTACTTTGTACTGTTTCAAGGGGAAAAAATAAGTAAGTTTAAAATATTCATGCTATCTTAATATTAATTGGCTGAGAAAATGAAAATAAATGAAGACTTGCACGTTCTCTGGGTTTTAAAGAATGAAAGAAGTTTTCAATAATCTAGATTTCTTATCACCAAGTGAAAATGAATGATATCTTTCTAACAAGTGGGGTCCAAAAAAAAAGTTCAAATTATGTCAATTATTCAATCATTTGCATAAATAATAAATGCTTTTTACTTTATATATTTTATATACATTAAAAGATAATGGTGTCAAATATATACTTCAGGTATCAATTTCAATTGGATGTTGACAAAAATCTAAAGTCACTTTAAAAATTTGCATTCACCAAATACTGTTTTCAATCTGAAATTCAGTTTTAGGGAGGACTTCTTATAAAGCACATTTCCATGAAGCACTTCTTTTTCTGGGAAACTGTGCCAAAGAAAGCCTTTAGTGACGCAACTAGTTTCAATGTGAGTTTTTATAGAAATTCTAAACTTCAGTTATCAATCATGAATTGCTACAATATTAACATTTTAGCTTTAGTCACTCTAATGAACAAAAAGGTTATTTATGTTGTCTGGACTATCTATTGATTGGAGGTTTTATTAGTTTTATGATGGTGGCTAGTTTTCTGTTAGCTTATTGGCAGATTCTATATGATAATCTATACATAAACACTAGGGCTGCAAATGAGCCGAGCCGAGCCAAGCCTTGGGCCGCTCAAGCTTGGCTTGGTCAAAAGCTTGATTGTTTAAGTTCAAGCCGAGCTCAAGCCTAAGTTAAACGAGCCGAGGTATGTTGGAGCTTGGCTTGTTTATTATCGAGCTTGTTCACGAGCTATTCACGAATGGCTTGATTAATTTGCAACCTTAAATTACAATAAGGGAAAGTTAAAAATTAATGTAGAAAGCTTAAAAAATGACTTCTATATACTTGGTTTATATTGGAAATAAAAAATTCGAGCCAAAAAAATAAAGTTATGAATATGTTGAGCTTATTCAAGCCTACATTATAATTTTTTTATGAGTTTAAACACAAGTTTTTAACGAGCTTGTTCACAAGCCTACAAACAAACTTGTTCAAGAACACAAATAAGCCGAGCCTAGGTGTGCTTGAGCTTGGCTTGTTTATTAAACGAAGCCTAAATTTAAGGCTTGGGCTTGGCTTGTTTACTAAATAAACGAACTCAAGCCGAACCCTTATCGAACGCGTTTGCGAGCTGCTCACAAGTGGCTCGGCTCATTTGCAGCCCTACTAAACACTATCTGTCACATTGGTCTTAGTTCGATATTTGGTAATTACCTATTCGCCTGATATTTTGACCCACCTTGTTTATGAGACCACCTTCTAATTATTTATGTAAATCTGTCTTGTTAGGCAAATTATTCTACTATAGCCCAGAAAGATCATTTTCTTTTTGCGAATACATCCAAGGAAACTACTTACAATACAAATTTGTCATATACTTGTTAGATCCACTAAGTTCGAAATTCTTGTAAGAATGGCATCCTTAAAATCATGACTCCATGCTTGTAATTCCCTGCTTTCATGTATTATCTTTTTCTGGAACTTCGTTCATTTGATCCCTATATTACTTTGAGAGGCCTTTTTTCTGTTTATGGGCTACAGTCAATCTGCATATAAATATTGCAAAAATAACTGTTACATTGTTAAAACACAGTTGCATGATTTAATTTTTTGGTCCTTTAGGTTCCACTTATTGCTACAAGTGAAGTCCTTCCCGAAAGGCCTGGAGAGCCAGATTGCCCGGTAAGCAATAGTATAATCTACTGTTGGTTGTGCGGGTCTCATTAGTTTCTTTTTCAGGGCTTTAATTTTTTGTACTTAGTTGCTTCTTCATATGTTCCAGTACTTTTTGAAGACGCAAAGATGCAAGTTTGGCCTGAGGTGCAAGTTTAATCATCCAAAAGATATAATGGCCTCTTTGGTAGGTGCTATTGGTGTGAAGTTTGACAATCCTGTTAAAGGTTATGCATATTTTTTCCAGTTAGGTTTGATGATTTGATGTTTACTCCTACTTCAGGGTGCTCCAGAAAATGTGGATGTTTCTGCCTTACCTGAAAGGCCATCTGAGCCTCCGTGTGCGGTGAGATTTTTGCTTGTCTTGCAGGGAGCATTATTTATTTAATATTTTCATTAACTTGGTACCCTGCATGCTATAATTTTTAATCAGTTCTATATGAAGACTGGAACATGTAAGTTTGGTGGGACCTGCAAATTCAATCAC
Source organism: Hamamelis virginiana (assembly GCA_017140935.1). Lineage (NCBI taxonomy): Eukaryota > Viridiplantae > Streptophyta > Magnoliopsida > Saxifragales > Hamamelidaceae > Hamamelis > Hamamelis virginiana. The sequence continues at coordinate 321,351 of JAESVK010000317.1, read as the reverse complement.
CCGAAAGATATCCAAATACCATTGGCTGGACAAGATAATGGTACTGGCGAACAGACTCAAACTGCATTTATGGGTGAGGGAACGACAGGAGATGTGAAGCTGGTGAAGCCCATTGTTTCAGTTCTTTCAGTTGCCCCAGCACTACTACACAACTCCAAAGGACTTCCTATAAGACTGGTAATCAATTTATTGATAGTTAATGAATAATGAATTGAACGACAAGCCTCTGAGTATCACTTGTTCATCATCCTGTAACTCTTGTTAACACATGCTATTAAAATGACAAGTTATGAATGATTTATTCTACAGTGTACACGTGCTTTTATTTTTTACCACTTTTTATTGCTCTCTCTCTTAGTCTCTTCCTCTTCTTTTAGTTCACTTTGTAAAAATGATATTCAGATGATATAGTGCTAGGCCAGCAACCAATAGATATAAGATAAATCCAGATGTTATGAGAAACTACTACAGTTTTTTCTTTATTTACTCTCGTCTCTATCTCAGCATCCTCTTTCTCAAACTAGTGTGGTTTTGACCTTCAGATTGCTAGTTGACTTTTGCCTTTGTATTTGTGCCCCCTTTTTATTCCAAATTCATAATCAGCTACCAATTTTCTTCTATTCGGATCACTTATCATTTGCCTCTAACAGGGTGAACCGGATTGTCCGTTCTATCTGAAAACTGGCAGGTGAATTTTTTCTTTTGTATGTAGATTTTATTTTTAACACAATAGGAGGGAAAAGAAAAAAGAAAAAGAATAGTTTTCAATGCTCAAATTTTTTTATTTTTTTTTAAAATCAGTTGCAAGTATGGTGCCACTTGCCGCTACAATCATCCAGACAGGAGTGGTATGTGTATGTTCTTTTATTTTCCCTACTTTAGATGCATGATTGAAGATTTTCCGAATATAATCCATGCTTCAAATTACATTGCTGAGATTTTTGCAGCATTCAATCCGCATGCTTCTGCAATAGGCCATGCCTTTGTAGCCTCCCCTGCAGCTAGTCTGAACATCGGAGTTGTTAATCCAGCCACCTCCGTTCTTCAAACTGTAGATCCCAGATTGGCTCCGACAACGGTAACTAGGATGTTATTAGTACTTTTTTTTACTAATGGGTTCTGTTCTCATGTAGTTCATCTCTCTCTCTCTCTCGCGCGCGCGTGCGCGCGAAGTGTCAGTATGTGTGCGTGCCTGCACTTACACATTGCGAGTTTTGAAATTGTGGTTTCAATGCAATAATTGATCTTTAGCATGCTTAGAGTCTCTTGCTAATTGTGTTCTCTGATTTAAGTCTATTGTTTCTCGTATGTACACTTAAATTTCTTTCAGCTTTTCTAATGTAGTTTCATCTTAGTTTTTGTAAACTGAAGCCTTGTTCTGGAAATGAATCAATTTTTCATTGAATTACACGTGGATTCTTTGAGAGTTGACATATTTACGGTGCATATTCATGTCTGTTCTGAACAAGAAATAACTATGTTTGGTTTGTGATGACATAATCTTTCTCAATGTTATTCGGCCACTATTTGTTCTCTCTTCACACTGAAGGCATAAAAAGTGTTATGGTGATTCTTGCTTAAATACTAATGCATGTTATTTGTTTGCCCGCTGCAGCTGGGACTGGGCCCAACTATCTACCCCCAACGACCTGGACAGATGGAATGTGATGTGAGTATTTATTGAACTTTAAATTATAGTTTTAATTGTTGTTTACATTAACAGAGAAGTGTATCCAGATGGCGTATGATCTTTCCTATGGGATGTCAGACCTGGATTCTCATCTATAACCTTAGATTGTATATTAGGGAAGGACCAAAAATGGTTTTTCTTAGAGTTTGGTTGTCGCATTTGCCTGGGCACATCTTTTTCTGCTTTCTTTTCATATTTTCCCTCCTAATTGATGCTGTTGTTGTTAATATTGTAAGAACATTCTCATTTGGGAGTTTTGATGAAAGATTCTAAATATGATGCAAGTATCATTTATTTTCACTTATTAAGGCAGAGATTTTAGTTTTGTTGATTGTTTATTTGATTTGAAATATTAAATTTATTTGTGGAATTTTCTTGGCAATTAAGCTTTTCCTTTCCTTCTTGTTGACAGAATACTCGTTGTCAAGGCAACTGTTTTCATCCAAGAATCAATGCACTTCCTTGACTGTTTTGTTTCTGTTTTTGTTTTTTGTTTTTTTTTTTTTTTTGTTTTGGTTTTTCTGTATTCACATTTTTTCTTTGTTGTAGTTCTACATGAAAAGTGGAGAGTGTAAGTTTGGAGAAAGATGCAAGTTTCATCACCCTGTCGATCGTTCAGCACCATCAACAACGCTACAAGAAAATGTGAAGCTTACTCTTGCTGGCTATCCTAGGAGAGAGGTATGTCTTTTTTCATAATTTAAGAAAAAGGATATCCATTTTTTTTAATACAAAATGGTGGAATCAATTTCTGTGTGAAAAGAAAATAATTGAATCACTAATTAATAAATGGCCTTCTTTCTCCCAATTTTACCAGTCTTGTGTTTTCTGTCATAACAAAAAGTAGCAACTTTCGTCCAGGGTCTGAACCTTTTTAAAATGTAGTGTATATAAGTAGCATGAGGCATGCTAAGGAAGCGGAGTTCCTTGTGTGGTAAACACGGTCCATCCTGAGTTCCTGACACTCAAAGCGTAAAGCATTCTAACTTGTTAGCGATTCTGTGAGGGAATAATGGAACTTTCATCTTTTGAAACCTTTAAGCTAGAATTAATGAACCTCCCTTGTGTTCAGATCTCCGTTCTCAATAGAAGTTTGACATAAGGTGTTTAAATATATGCACAACCTTGATAAACATGTGGCATCCGCTTCAGTAAGTAAATGGTTGTCCATTTTCAGCAGCTCAATAACTTTAGTTATTGATGGCTTAATGGACAGGCAATTCCCTATGCGCCATGCATAAGTGTGTGGGCATGCTTGGCTCATGGTTTGTAGTACATTTCTTATCAGTCTTTGCCTGGTTGATACACCAAGTTTGCTATATTTTAAAGTCATTTTAGTTGTGTAATATATATTACAGCCTCACTTAAGCACCTCATACTAGGTGAGAGTTGCTTAAGGTGAGTGCCTGGCTTTAGTCTAAATCAATGCTATGCAAGTGTATTTCACTTAATTATGGGCGTTATTGGAAGGTGAAAGAGTGATTTTGTTTCAGCATACCAGAATCTGCACTTGCTTTAATAAATTTAACTGTTAAGGGGGGGCCAAAATTATAAGATTTGACCAATTTTTTTAGTAATAGATTTTTTTTAAACATTCAAAATGAATTTATTATTTCAAAATAGCCTATTGGATTGTTTGACGATATCAATAAGATCCTAGCCTGCTGTATTGAGATATAGTTGGGGCTTTCTGTCATGCACTAAGTTTTGAGGATGGGATGAAATAAGAAAATTAGTCTCATATTCTCAAATCATTTAGATTTTTTATATACATGCATCCAACTTGATATTTTTGCTACTATATTTTATAGGTGGTATTTAATACTAACAGTTCACTATGGCCAGTGCCTTGGGCATCCAAGGGCCCTGGCACCCTTGAGGATGTCTTTGGCCTTTCTTACTATACTGAACATACAGCCTGTTCAGTAATTATGGTAGCAAAATAATGGGAGCATATATAAATGGTACTTCACTATTTTATTTTAAAGAAGTTATATGTGAGTAGTGACATAATGAATCTATGTACAATTCTGAATTCTGTGACCAACCATCTCATCTTGGTGTTCATACGAGTTTATGCATATATTTTGATATGTTAGAACATTTTTGGTGGAACATTTTGACAGGGTGCTATTATCTGTCCTTACTATATGAAGACTGGCACATGCAAGTATGGTACCACGTGCAAGTTTGACCACCCACCACCAGGAGAGGTAATGGCCATGGCAACGTCTCAAGGAACATCAACATCTGTTGGAGGGGAAGTAAAAGTGGAAGAGAAAGAAGCTGAAACTGTTTAAGACCAGCAGCATTGAGGTCTTACATGAATGATTGGAAAGAAAAACTCGGTTTCCTTTGCTTTGGTTGTTTTAGACCCTGTTTCGTCAATCCTTATAAAAATAGAGGGTATGTCTGATGTATCGGACAAATGATTACGCATATGGCCTATTTTTGGCAAATACAATGCTAGTCCCGCTAATCTCAACTCGTAGAAGCTTTATTATTGTGCTGGAGGTGTCGAGAGTCCATTTTCTTTTTTGAAGGAGATCTTACTGTGAGTCTGTGAAAGCTATGTTACTTTATTTTGGGTTTTATTGGAAATTATTGATGTTGTAGGCAATTTAAAGTTTAAATAGGGAAAATTATCGAAGAGTCTCTTTATAAGTTCACGAGATCCAATTTTATATTATGAGGTCCTTAAGATTTTCAATTTTGTCTATTTTTTATGTTAAAAATACCATTGGACTTAGTGATATAAAATGTTAATTTTAGGGACTTATGGATTGTATAATCCAGTATTTTCCTACTTATAGTGATTGTGAAATTTTGTCGACTTAGAGCCCGTTTGCATTAGCTTTTGCTAAAATCACTTTTGGAGAACTATTCCTTTACATATTTCACTAAATTATAATCAAATCATGTCTTCATATATCAAAATTTTCATACTAAAAGTAATTGCGGTGAAAGTTGGGGTCTCTTTAACTTTTGTCACAATCACTATAAGTATGAAAATTTTGCCATGCATCCTATCATTCCTCGAGTTGTTTAAGATCAAGTGAAATTTTAAGTTCTAAAAGTGATTCTAAAAAATCCTAATACAAACGGGCCCTTAGTACGCTGTATGTTGTGTAATTTGGTGGCGTAGACGAGACTTGAGATTATATTTGTTTTGGCTGCGGTGGTTAATATTGTCACTTTGGATTTATGCCAATTATTAGAAGAAACCCAAACCAAACCTTGTACTTCACCGCATTGCGGTGGAGTCGGAAACAATCTTAGGAGAGAACTTTTGACGGTGTTTTCCAACCTGTCTTTGATTAAATTCTGGCTGAAACACATTCAAAAATAATTTATAGGGATATGTTAATGTTAGGTTGATGCAATCAATAACACAGTCATGGGCATCTGACTTTCTAATCAACTCTACGAAGAGCAACGTACCAAGGGAACTGTCGTTTACAATCTTCTTTTTTTTTGTTTTCTTTTTTTTTTTGGTTGGGGTTGGGGGAACCAAGGGAACTCTACGAAGAGCAACCAACTAGCCTTCAAGATCTCAAAGATGTCATTGTATTGAAACCTTGAAAAAAATTTGGTGATGAATTAGTCGAAGGGCTGGGGGGGTTGTTCGCAGTGACAAGGGCAGATTCAGCATTTTAAGCTTAGCAGGAGGTGCTTTGATGATGGAAGCCTTTGCATTACTAGAAGGTTTGTGCTTTGGAATTGAAGCGGGTGCTCAACGCGTTGAAGTTGAAAGTGATGCCAAACAAATTTATGATTGTGTGGTGGAAAATTCCCCAATGATTGGGGAAATAGTAGTGAGGATGTCCGTGCTTATATAGCTGATAATTTGATGTATTGCCTAGCTGCAATTCCGAGGGATTGTAACAAAGTAGCAGATGTGTTTAATTCCTAAACTTGCTCTCTCCAGTGAGAAAACTTTAGTGTGGTTTGAAGAACCACCAGACTGGTGGTATACTCTCTTCTTACTTCCTAGAAGGGGGATATCATGGCGTGATAAGTTGCTTCATTCAATAATATTCGATCTTGTACATTTTGTGCCCAAAAAATAAAAAAAGACGACCTTTTCCTCCTCTCCACTTCAAGTAAAGATAGCTATGCTATCTTTTTACTGTACATGGCCAATTTCTATGCAAAAACTTGACATATAAGGGCATCTCCAATAGTATAGTCAAAAAAATCCCATCAAAAGTCAAATTTGAAAAAAAAAAAAGATACTTTATTTATTTTTGGCTTTGACCTTGATGAGAGTTGTCCCAGTAGTGCATCCATAAAATTTTGACTCAACCATCTTCTTTCCACTTCTACCCTCATTTTTTTTTTATCAATTACATCAACTACCCTTCATTCATCTCTAAGAATCCAACCACCATTAAGTGAATGTGTATGTCAAATTGTATGGTTTTTTTATTATTATTATCAAATTACAAAGCTGCTAATAGTCTTGTAGTATCACTTGCGGTGAATAGTTTGAAAAACTGACCGTTGAATTAGATATCCCTATCATGTATGTCATGCATACCAAAATGCATAGTAATCCAACAGTTGGTTTCTGAAAAATGTAACTTTGAAAAACTATAAGAGGATTTATGAAAAATGTAACTTTGAAAAACTATAAGAGGATTTAGAGTGTTGTAAACACAAATTATCCGACATACTTGACATTAAATTTGGTCATAGGAAGGAACGGATTTGATTAATTGCTATATGTAGTTGGGATTGAGGTGAATGTGATCGATCCACCCTGTCAGACATCACATCTGGTCGACTCTATCGGATTTTTATTATTATTTGACAACCCTTTAATACTTACGTATTATGAATGGATTTGTCGTCCTTTAAATTTGACTATTTTCAAAATTAAAAATAAGCCAAAATCAGAAAAGATGTTCAAAAAAGTAGACCATGCATTATTCAACACATCCAGGAGGATTACGTACTACATAACGTAAAGCTAGATTTTCTCACACACACACAAAATAGCCTGCAGAAAGACACGGAGGCAGTAGTTAGTAACTAGGCAGTGCCAGTAACACCCAAATCCTGCTTCTTCTGATCATCGGCAGCACCGAAAACAGGGCCACCTTTGCCAGCAGCGTCCTCCACCTTGTCCTGAAGTTTATCAACTTGAATCCCGCCCACATCTTCCTTTGAACGTATGTCCGTCTTCGTCTTGTTCTCTCCTCCCACCGACTCGTATGTTGTCGCCGTTAGCGACCCCTTTGGCTGCGCTCCCTGTGCCCCTGACATCTTTCTTTCCCTTTTCTTTCCAATCGATCAAATATTATTAATATTGCATTGAAATGGATCCACTTCCCTTCAACGCCCATGCCTCTGATTTATACAACTAATTAATGGTTTTGGTTTTAAAAATGAGCCAACATCATGCCTAGCTACGCCACGTTGCCATCGGTGACTACACGTGGCATCCATGACAAGAGACCCCAGACAAGTGCCCCCCACACTATTCTGCTACGTGTCAGCCATGCACCGACATTCCTTGCCCAATTTGCATCCTTCGTGTTAATGTCCATTCACCCTTGCATCCACCTCATGAATCAAGTATTTTTCACTGGTCCTATCCATCTATTTCATGAATCCTGCTGGGGACTGCTGTTTATAAAAACAGATCAATATGCAATTATTATTAAGGAGAACTTTGGGAAATTCGGAATAAAAAATAAATTTCAATCGTTGGGGAGGGGAAAAAAAAACAGCTGAGATTATAAATACAACACAGAAAAAATGGATTATCACATTTTGATATACACTGCCAAGCTAACAAACAAACCCAACAAGGCACCTGCTATGACTTCAATCTCAGTGTGGCCAATAGATTCTTTTAATGGTGTTGAACTCTTAGCAGCTATTGATTCTGATCCTTCTTCAACACCAGCTGCTACATGAGATGGCATCACCACTTGCCTCATTCTTTTGTTTGACCCAAGTAACAGAGGTGCCGGTTTTGGTGGGTAAGAAGTTGTTTCCTCGGACAAGAGGGTCCCCAAATCCGAAGAGGAGGATGTTCCTGGCTGAGAATTGATCAGATCATCTTTGTCCTTATAATAAATTGAGTTAACTTGTGTCTTGGGCAGTATCCTGTTTATTTCTTTTGCATGATTCCCTACTTCCCTTCTCACTCCCTGGAAAAGTAATTAAGATCCACCCATCAAATATATATATATATATATATATATATATCATAATTTCAGTTCAGACCACATTAATGAAGCAAATGCAAATCCTAAGAATGTATTGGAAACCTATAAGAAAAAATGGGTCCACAAAAACCACCCGTACGTTCTTCTAGCTTGACCTTAAAACATTACAACAGGTCTCGTTCTGTAGTTCAGTCTCCATGGAAACTAAACTGTTATATCTCACATCATGATTTCTAGGGAAACCAGAATGTATAGGCTTACACATGTTCAAAATGAGATGTCATTGAATTTTTGCCCCAGCAGATGGCTGAGTCATCCCAATGCCTATATACTACCATATGTCTTCATACCCTTTTTCAGCATTGACCAATTTGCTGTGTTGTGAGTTGTGATATGTGCCAACTGCCAACTGCCAACTGCCAACTGCCAATGTTGGTGATTGACAAGGAAAAGCTTAGCTGCTTTAGATCAAGGGTTTTAAATTTGTTTCAAAACTAAAATGCTTTCTTCCAAAAGGACCACAGGGAAAATAAAGTTGCAAGATGCTGGCCCCATGCCAGCAGGAGATTCATCTTTCTAAAGGCAGTGCTTGGAGTTTAATCCAATTTATTTACTTATTTATTCTTTTATTATAGGCAACAAAGAGCTATATTATGTTAAGGAAGAAACCACGTACAAAATAAGAAATGCAAAAGGACAGAGAAGTCCCAAGCTCTATGAAAATCCAAGATGTGGGCCTTAAACTATAAAACATCAAAAAGCTCTCAGTTAGATTTATGTAATCCCTCACCATCTCCAAGGACTCCTCGCAACCATCAATGAAGCAGTTATTATTCCCTCCCGAATGAGTCAAAAGGATAACAAAAGTTACGACAAGCAGCCCAAGCATTCTACATTTCACCTCCAAATCCCAACAAGGAGTCCATGACCGAGCATGGATCCAGCTAATATTAAGTCTGATTAGGAAAGACCACCCAGATACTGCAAGTGAAAGGCTAATGTAAGAGAAAATGATCAACAATCTCACGCTATTTTTTACACACAACACAATGGTAAGGATTGCCCACATCTTTAGCAAGTGATCAACCACAGGTATATTTGTCCACTGTTCCAGACCACAGGCAAACAAGTCCCCTTCAAAAGAATCAGGATGCGCAAACAACAGAGTATAAAGAAGAACCTCCCAAAACAAGCCAGAAAACTTTTGGGATTTCATTTCCTCCAATCAGCCTAATTCACCTAATATGCTAATTATATAACTGTGCTAGCATGCTCTACATAAATTTATATCCCAATCTTCAAGATAAAGAATCTGTCCAAAACTGACGGATGATCCATAACATAAGCTTTCCAGAAAAGATAAGGCAAGTCTTGACTGTATCTAATTTTTTTAGAGAGGATCTTAGCTCTGTATGAGGAACCATTACTTTAAATATAGTACTTCTAACTGAACCCTGATTTCTATTGTTAAATCCTGCCTCTCCCGACTCTTAATGCCAAAAGAAAAGATGAATTAAAAAAAGAATAGCAACAAAAACCTTTATCCTAGTTAGATTGTTCGTCCATGATCAGTATGCTACCATCACTTCTTTTATTTCTCTCGTCTTCATATATAAATGTCATGGCTAGGTCACATGCATACACATGCTTGATGATTCAAATTCTGATGTCTGGTTTTCTGAGCTGAGTGCTTTAGGCAACAACAAAAGGGAGGAAACGGGAGCAAACAAGTCCAGGAAGATCACAGGCTATACAAAATGAAGTGAATGCCTCAAGAATGGAGCTTATTTCCTAATGCACAGACAGGGGTGGATTCTTTACAGGCTGGAAACAGCTTCTGTCGATGATGCATTAAATTTTTTTTTCAAAGTTAGTGAATACAGAAAAAAGATACAACACCACACACACACACACACACATATAGTTCTTCTATCACACGGCCGACCGTGTGAGAAATATATCCGGTCAAGTATGGTGAGCCGTTAGATGCATTGAAGGGTTGAGATCGCAGCAGGCTTTCACACTCCCCAAAGCCCCGTAGCAGGCTTTTTCTCTCTCTCTCCTCTCTCACTCGCACCAGCAGCCCTTCTTCTCTCTCTCTCTCTCTCCTTGCCAAACGTGGTCACCTCGCCCCCTTATTCCCTCTCTCTCCTCGCCGCTCTCAGATCTGCATCCTTTTTCAAGACTGAGGAAAGAGGAGTGATAAAATAGTCATTTAGATACATCGTTGAACCCTCCCACTTCATGGCACTGCCCCAACACCAGGTAGCCACATGGGGTATGTTTGCTTGACTTATCCAGGTGCTTCAGTCATGGCAATAAGTGAACCAAGTCACACTCATACATTTTAAGATAAATTCACTTAATTTAAATGAAATTAAAACTGGTCTGAGCTTGCTTCAATGCAATGGAAATAAGAGAGAGTACTTGGTTTTGATATATTAATTCATTACAGAGTCATTTGGATGCATTACTGTTTTGCATGTTATGAAACAGAAATCCCAGCTGAGTTTGGAATGAGATGGGTTTACACCTTTTAAGTTTTAATTGTACAAACAAAACAAGACCTATGTATATCACCAGGTTAAAAATTTAAAAATAAATAAATAATAGAACTCTCTAACTTTAGGAAGAATTTCTTTTATTATTCCTTTCCCCTTTTCTTTTTAATAAAAGTAATAAGAATGCAATGGAGAACCTAAGTTGTGATGATTCCACTTCAAGAGTTGAGGTTATCATCCAACCCTCAGCTGCAATTTTTGTTTCCATATTAACCATCATCCAAATCCTTGTTTTGAAACTTTCTTTATAGTCAATATAAATTAGCCATATAAGTATCCATGCCTGCAGTCTGCACATATTACAAATGTATGTACCACATCCATGATCTTGTATGTGTGTGCATGCATTTGTATTTTAAGACAAATGACTGTAATGAATTAGTTGGAACCGATAGAGAAGAAGGGGGCGAGGCGAGGAGAGAGAGAGAGAGCCATCCGGGGAGGAGAGAGAGAGAGAAGGGCTGTTGGTGCGATTGAGAGAAGGGTGAGGAGAGAGAGGGAGAAGGAGAGAGAAAGAATAAGGGAGAAAGGCCTGCTGTGGGGCTTTGGGGAGCGTGAAACGCCTGCTGCGGGGCTTTGGGGAGTGTGAAAGCCTGCTGCGATCTCAGCCATCCGTTAGATCTAACGGCTGTAGATCGTTGGCCAAATATAACATAGACACGGCCGGCCTTAGCATAGAAAATCTATATATATATATATATATATATATATATATATATATATATATATATATATATATAGAGAGAGAGAGAGAGAGAGAGAGAGAGAGAGAGAGAGAGAGAATTGCTATTGGAAGTCTATGAGAATGTAGAGTACTGGGTAAGTTGAAGCTGTTAGTTTGTCCATTAAATGAAGGAAAGGAATCTTACTTGGAGTCTCAGAATAAAATAACACTAAAAAAAAAGGTACAAAACTCAGTAAACTGAGAAAACTGACCAATAAGCAACTCCTAGAAAACAATGATCCATGAAAAGTTATAGTTAAGTCCAATTGACGGATAAAAATAGAAGCGTGGGCATAATTGTAAAGGAAAGGGTAATTTACAATACAAGGATCATTTTTTTTTTACAATACAAGGTTCATGACTTGTGCCATTATCTGGTTAGGCTTCTGCTAACTAAATTTACTCAGTAAGATGTTGCAGCACTTGAAATGAAGATCTTACATTTCCGTTGCCTATATCTATATTACTGAGAATCTATTTTATGATCGTTCTATCATCCTTCTATGCTTTCTATAGTTATTTTTCTAATAATACCCTTCAGCCAATTGTTTATTCCCAGAGTGCCTCTGCTTGGACATAGATGCATGCATATATGCGTACACTGGCTACATATCTACATGTATACATCTATAGGAACACGCACACATATATGCCTACAAACATATTCGTGCATATAATGGTGAAATTTTTTACTATCAGATGCACAAGTTTGAGTCTTGAGAGCGGCCACTTTATACCCAAATTGTTGAAGGATAGGACAGTATCCAACTCATCCTTCCTAGTAACTCACTTAGCAAACCAGTGAGACCACACTAGGTAATGGACTTTCCATATATATGCATACATAATTCCGTAACATTTTAAGTGAATCTAATATATATATTCAATTTGAGGTAACTAACAACTAACAACCAATTCCTCGAAAGCAAAACTTGTTATGGTATATGCTAGTGCAACACTCTGCTGCCTAAAAATCCAAGTTCCAATATCTCGAGCTTTCATTATTCTTATTTAGGAAGCAGATCAAAGTTCATAAAACTTAACATAAGATCCCAAAATCCTTAATCTGGGTGGGTCTATATTTTACATATTACTCCTGCACTTTGCGGGAAAAAAAAAGAAGTAATGTGACCCAAATTTTGATAAGCAAACAATTTACATTGAAACAAATTATAAAATTCTATTATAAAGCATAAAGTTTTAGAAGCCACTAGGAAACAATGCTTGCTATGAGAGGAAGAGATGTGAAAAAATCCATGAAGGCACTCATAAACAGAATAACATACATACCTGGGCATCGTACATGATAAGGCCCGCGTAAACAACTGCCATACCAAAAATAGAATCCGAGAAACCCCTGCAATAAAAAACAATATCAAGACAATACCTCTCCAAAAATATATATATATATATATATATATATATATATATATATATATATATAAAATAAAAAATCATTCATTCATCAATCTATACTAGATTGCCATAAATTCATGAATTACAGAGGCAGAGCAATCAGTCATGAAAGAAGGAGCGAGCAGATGGAGAAAATGCTGTTTACCTTTCGAGGCCAAGAGCCGTTGCAGTAGCCACGACCGCCTATCCGTAGGACAGAGTTTAAAATTGTATGAGACGAAATCAACCATCATTAGAGATAATCAATTAAATTTCGAATCCACACATATATCTATATCTATAATATGGGGGTTTGGTAGGGGATGAAGGACTTACAGAGGAATGGGTGGAAGGGAAGCCTCCAGCCTGAAAGGCGGCCTTGAAATCGAAATTGTTGCCATAAAAAATGGAAGAAGTCAGAGGCTTTGAGAGTTGCCCAATTGCCGCAGAAACACCAGCTGCTATCAGAACCTTAAAAAATACAGAGAAAATAATGAATGATAATGAATGGTCCGTTTGATTGCCGAGAAAACGTAGGAAACTAGTAGGAGTTTTGTGGGGAAGCAAAGGGGAAAATAGAATGGGGGATAGAGAAAGTGGACCTTGTTATGGGCTAATTCAGCGATATCCTCCAATCCAAGTCTGAGACGAATGCAGGTGCATGATTTTGGCCTTGTGAGACTGATGGGATCCTTGTACAGAATAAGACTCTGCTTCTTTAGTGGTGAGGGAGCCAAGTTCAGAAGCAGGGCACTTGGGAAGGCCACAGACTGCAATAACATGGTCTCCCTCCCTCGCGCTCTCTCTCTCTCTCTCTTTCTCTCTCCTCTCTACAGTCGACCACGGTAAAAGGTGAATCCTCCCCCAATTCGTAAAAAGACAAAACAAAAAGGGTGCGTATCTGGGTGCCGACAAGACTCAAGACTCTGTCACTCCTCAATCAAACGACATCGTCGCTTTGGGAGATAGCATTGTTAACTGAAAAACACATTTCATGATTGACAAAAGGAAGAGGGCAAAAAACAACAAACTCTGATAAGGTGAATCCAATGGCTACAGTCGAGATCAAATAGTTAAATTTTGATGATACCAAATTATATATTATGTGCGTGCCAAGTATTACATGTCAAAAGGATTCAAGTCCTCAAGAACTCAAGAAAATGGCAATGCCTAAGAAAATAAGACCATTCAAATAAGTCCATCTATGTTAGCTCATCAAGTTTAGAGCAGGAGAAGCTTAATTTGTATGTAATTGACGTGACTTGGGTCATATTTTGTAAGAGTCCGGATTTGCTGGTGAGCAGCAATTTGCTTATCGGGTGGTGAGCAGCTCCACGATGTGCGCCACTGAAGCAAAAAAGGATATCTAACGGCTGTGCTGCAAAACTCAAAAATGAGCTGCCGTTTTGGGACTAAGATCAACCCTTAACGGCGTTAAACACAGATTTCTCAAAATCTGCTCCGATTCAAGGAAGCTCCTAGAACTCCTTCTCTTCTTCTTCAATCTTCAAACCCACGGAGGTCATGATCACTCACTTTTTCACTCAAATCCACCATTTGTATCACTTTTCTTGAAGATCTTAAACAAACCCACAAAAGAAATGCAGAACTATTGAGATCAGAACAGATGAAGCAAAGCTCAGTAACAGCCATTGATCTTTTCAGCGCACCACCTGATGCAGCGTTGTTATTGTCCTTCTTCTTCTTCACTTTTCCATTGAGCAGCTCACCTTTCTTCACTCTTTCTTCCTCTCTCATCTTCACTCTTTCTTTATTTTCAATATAATTGAGTATACTTTTTGTTTTCTGGGTTTTTTTTTTTTTTTTTTTTTAATTTATTTTTTTTTTTTGGTATTGTGTGTGTGGGATTTTCTAGGCTTTTACGGAAGGTGATGTTTGACTTTGAAGCTAAAGAGAGTTTTTTGTTTGAGGTCAAGATTGGGTTTTTTTTTTTTAATGGGAATGGGTGGGCTTCAGAGGTGCGTGTGTTAATGGGGTTTGAAGGGATTGTTGTTTGAGGTCAAGATTGAGTTTTTTTTTATGGGAATGGATGGGTTTCAGATGTGCGTGTGTTAATGGGATTTGAAGGGATTTTGGTTCAGGCGGGCATGAAGCTAAGGTTTCAAATAGTCTTAACATTAATGGGTTTTCTTGGGTTTGAAGGGTTTTGTGGTTTTGGTTTTGGTACAAATTGATTTTTTTTGTGGTTTATGCTTGATGGGTTTGAAGAATATATGTGTTTGGAGCTCTGTAATTCATATAGAATTGTTTGAAGAACAGTTTCTTGATTTTAAGTCTTGAAGAGAGAAAAAAAATTTGGGGAAGATGGAGAGATAGTAGACTAATGGGAGAGATAGTAGACTATTGGGAGAGATCCCTTAACAGACGTTAACAGTGTTTTAGTCCCAAAACGGCAGCCCAGTTTTGAGTTTTGCAACCCAGCCGTTAGATCTCTTTTTTTGCTTCCGTGTCACACATTGTGCGGTTGCTCACAATAGGGTCCCTATAACCTTAATTAATTAGTAAACTCTGTGTACTTTATAGGTTGACACTTTAACTAGTTTTGAATCCCTCTTAATAGTGGCAAAGGCATAAAATTGTTTAATTTTGTAAATTTTAATTTTTGGAAAATTTATATCTAGGATGGCTGTTCAAACGCGTGTGTGAGCCATTTTTGTCAAATTTTGCTTTTGTTTAAGCAAGGCTCGAGAGCCTATTTATAAATTTAGGTAAACTGTTCGAATGGAGAAGTTATATGTTCGAACGAGATTCAAAAATGTGCAGCCGTATTTATTTACCAACTTCTCTCATCGAATGACCATTCAAACAGAATCTGTAACTATTCAATCGGTACTTGCAGAAATACATTTTCAATTGCATTCAATAGCCTTGATCGTTGTACTAATTTAAAGGTGTTAGCTAGCCTACTAGTAAAGTCTCTTGATGGTTGTACAAGAGACCTGTGAGGTTACCTACAGTATTCATTTGTTATCAAATAAGAGCATTTGTTCTCCTTAATTTACTTGCTCTCTTACACTCCTTGCTTTGAGCTTTACTAGTCATACTACTTGAGGAGTCGAGATCTTCTGTCCCACTTTTTATCTACCACTTCTCGTCCCCTCTCACAAAAGTCCACCTTAAAAATATAAATATAAAATATGGGATTTTCAAGGTGGACTTTTGTGAGAGGGGACAGAAAGTGGTACATAAAAAGTGGGACAGAAGATCTCCACCCCTACTTGAGAGTTATTAGTGTGAGCTTAATCTTATACAAATCAGCTTGTCTTGGAAGCATTCATGTACCATATCTAACTCTTTTATATCCCTGTTCAATGTAGGTTATAGGTTAACCTTAAGATTGTGAGTAATTGGTCTACTACAATCTTAAGAAGAGTTTTGTACTCTTGGAATTTGTAAAATAATTTTCCACCTTGAAAGTAATTGTGATAGTGGGTTTGGGGATCTATGACCGGGGAGCTTAAGGTATAACGCCCCATCCTAACATCCGTACCGACCTTTCCGGATAGGTCGACACGTATTAAGATGGAAGTACAATCTATCCTGCTTATTCATATTTCCTCACGAGACACAATAAATATATATAACAAAATGAAATGTCATGTCCATATATTTTGTCACAATCGTCATTTATAAATACATGTAGAAAATCAAATAATAATGTCAACAACGTTGGCAAGTATGTTGTGCAATAAACAATATCAAATTCCAAAATTCAAGAAATATATAATACATATCTCATAAACATGCAATTACTAATGCAGAAACTACCATTAAGCTATCCAACAACCATCGCGCAGAGGATTGTGCCAAGCCAAGCATGCAACCTCAAGTCAACCTGCAATCTGATACGTAAAAAGCAGGGGTGAGCCTCGAATCGCTCAATAGGAATAATGTAAGATCTACCAATTAATAATAACACGATGATACATGTAATATTTAAATAAAGCTCAAATAAATCCAATGTTTCAAAGTTTTACAAAACAACTTTATAAATCATCATTTAAAAGATGTGTGGGCTTTCAATGAAAAACCATATCCATCAATATCGTGAACAGGGCATATGTCTCACATGTGGAATGCACCATCACATGTGGGCAATAGCCAAATTCCGTCATCATCCATAGCATGGTAGTGTACGTCACTGCGTAGGGTCCAACCCATCGATATGGAATCAGCTTGAGTGGCATACACGTCTCCTCGCAAGATCCATAACATATCCAAACTTGAATCGAATTATATTATAGGGATTTTTATTTTAGCTAACAAACCTTTAGCTCAACCGGGCTACTACTAAACCAGGTCGGAGATAAAAATGACATTCACACCCCATTTACACAGAGGTTGGAGACAATAGTCACATCCGCACCCAAAACATAATCAGGGCCATAGGCCCAACCCTCAATAACATCATCCGATCCACATAAATATATAGTACATTCATGTCCTAAGAGTTGTAATAAATATCTATCATGCAATGTCCACCGTGATGAGGTCGAGAGCGTACTCACACCTGCCACCTGCATCCACACGTGGTAGTATAACAGTAATCAGGATCCATCGTAAGGAGTTTGGGGAGTGAACTCACACCTACACCTCTGTCACCCATGGTATCCAATATACAGTAATCCATAAACCCTTAAGAAGGCAGACAGGCATTTCCATTTAAATCCAAATATTTTCAGAGTCTTAACTCAAACATTTATATAAAATAGATTTCTAAAACGATAGACTTTTCCAAAAGAATAGCGAATGGCCCAAGTGTAAAGCAATTAGCTTCTTTTATCCATAAAACCATTTAGAAAATAGGGCATACTCGACTATGAACAACACTTCCACTCTCTCTGTCCCCATGCATCCAGCCACTTCTTATTCTCCCTTCCTTCCTAACCTGACCTGCAGCCAAGCATTAATCAAATCTACTATCAACTTCAAGTCTCAAATGTGAGAAGAGCCCCATGCAAAAGATAAAGAACAAAATAATAAAAATAGACATGAATGGAGAGGAAACAAGTCATCACAAATTAAGCACAACACTTCAAGGGGGAAAAAAACATATCAAAACAAAGTAACATGCACTTTTTTTCTAAATTAAATTTCACCTAAGATCTGCTCCATTTCCAATAATAATAATAACAATGATGATGTATAAAGAAAAGACAAAATGGGCCAAAAATAGAAGGGGAAAAATAAAAAATAAAAAAAAGAAGCCACATCTCCGATTAGGAAGAAAAAACAGTTAACTTAGAAGGAGAGGAGATCGAAGAGAATCAGAATCAGTAAATAGAAAGCCAGGCAAATAAGATCATTTCCAATTGAATAGTTTAGGAACAATGGGCTCCCATTTTGAATAGAAAATCTACCTCCCGTAGCTAATTTTGGAACCAAGGGAAATTTCCATTGACAGCTCCAACATCAATGATCTCTCTTTGATCGATGAAGGGAGAATTTTCACTCCCCAGTGATGATATTGGGCAGACCTATTAAGTTTACACAACTTGCCCCAAATTTTTCCCTGCAAATCTTCTCCCACCTAAAGGGCTCAAGTACACAACGACATCAAAGTTCAGCTCAGGAACCTAGTGGGGCTGGAAGTGGATGAAAATGTTCCTCCATTTCTAACTGAATAGTTATTATTTGTTTATTTTATTTTATTTTATCATTTTTCAAGAATTTAACATAATTTTTTTTTTTAACTGTTCGGCTAGAAGTGGATGAACACTTGCATAATGTTCGGTGGTTATCCACCAAACATACTCTCTCTGTGTTCAGTGGATGCACCCACCGAACAGAGAAACAATGTTCGGTGGATAACCACCAAACATTATCTCTCTATTCTTCTACTTCCAAATGAACAATTCAAATAAAATTTTATCATTTTTAAAGAATTTAACCTAGATTTTTCTTTTGAACTGTTCAGTTGAAAGTGAATGAACATTTTTATAATATTTGGTAGTTACAAAAACTTTATGTTATCTTTCAATTGTTGGCAAGATTTAAAACAGCTTTTTCTTTCAACTTGTTAGTTGTGATGGCGCTTTTTTTTTCCCCCTTTTTCATGTCTCACCATAAACAATGTAAAAAATAAAATAAAACAAAAAATATATATTGCTCCCTCTTTTTTAAATATTATTTCTTCTAATTTGATTAATACTGTACAACTTTTTATAACTGTATTTCACATGATTGGATACAAACTTGGGAATTATGAAATGACATTTTTGGTTATGGTTTGATTTTACCTCCTCTCACTAATTGTAGCTTTATTAGTGCCTCTGCAATTTGTTAGTGGCAAGAAAAGCAGCATTTTTATTTCACATGATTAGGGATTACTTCTAAAGTGCTAATATATTTTATTCAAATGGGATAAATATAACACGACAATACGTCTTAGAAATAAAAATAAAAACATTTGCCTAATAATTGGAGATGACAAAATGGCCCTCCAAAACAAGGCCATCCACTTCATAAACAAACAGTCGATAAACCCTACACAAATATGTGAGTTGATTGAAACTATGGAATAAACGTAACTGTGTAAAGCCAAGTTGGTAGCTAGGAGTTTTACAACTTTGCTCTGTTAGACAATCTTCTTCCCAGCTCCTCAGCCACAGCATCAATGAACTCTTCAGTATTCAGATACTGGGCCCTAGTAACCCTACACAAATCATGGAAGTTTATTATGAACATATAATCAAGAGACCTACTAAAACATTCAGAGGGTAGAGCCTATTGAAAGTATGTACTTAGACCCATGAATAAGGAGTGCGAGATCTTTAGTCATCTTTCCTGATTCGACAGTTCCTACACACGCTGCTTCCAGTTTCTGAGTAAAATCCAACAGTCTAGCATTGTCATCCAACTTTGCCCTGTTAACATACATCCGATATTTCCCACAAAAATGAAAAGTCAGTTCTTAGATTCTAACACTAGCAATGGAAATGGCAGTATAAGCACCCATATATCCACTTACGACAATAAAAATCTGGATACCTGTGTGCAAGCCCTCGTGACCAAGCAAAGATTGATGCTATGCTGTTTGTACTGGTTTCGCCACCTTTCTGATGAACCCGGTAATGACGCGTGACTGTGCCATGGGCTGCTTCAGCTTCAATGGTCTTTCCATCTGGGCACACCTGGAGTACAATCCAATTCATAAATCCAAAGTGAGTATGCACATAACAAAACCCAATTGGAAGGGAAGACAACAATTAATACAGAAGACACACCAGTACTGATGTCATCAACCCAAGAGAACCGAATCCTGCATGAAAGGAAACAAAAGTGTGTGATAAATAATCATAATAACAAAAAGCATTAAATGCCTCACTACTAGAACAGAAACCCTGTCTACTTAGTTCCCACAACAGCAGCAACACAAATTACAAAGATCAATATTAAACTTACAGGTCATAACCAAGAAGTGGTACAAACCTTGAGCTAAGAAATCACTCTGCACATCTCCATCATAATTCTTGCATGCCCATACATAACCTCCTTCACTTTTAAGAGCATAAGCAACCATATCATCAATGAGACGGTGTTCATACCTACCAAGTCAACCACATAACTACATAAATTAGCAAAAATAATTCAAATTACATGAACAAGCCAGCAATACAGGGACAAAGTGTCTTACCATATCCCCGCAGCCTCAAACTTGGATTTCCATTGAGTTTCATAAACTTCTTGGAATATGTCCTTGAACCTTCAGGGAAAGAAAAAAAAAAGAGAAGAAGAAGCGATACATTAGATGAACAAAGGAATCACAATTTCCACAAGGAAGAAAAGAAATAGAATGACACAAAATTATAGAGCCACTTGGACTAACAGGGGTATCTGACTCTGTACCTGGCTTGGTCCCTCCCCTCTCACTCTGTGCATGCAAGCACTTGAGCATCTTCCCCATATGAGAAGATACACAAGGGGCCATGACGGTTTCTATTTGCAATAACTACCAAAACTGAAACAGATTTAAAGAAAATGCAAGCCAAGAATCTTAATAAGTACATGCATACCTTCCATCATATTTCTTAAGAATGGTATTTTTGGTGCTAAGATAAAGGGGCCACTTTTTCTGGTAAGCAGTGTTCATTGAAGCCTCAGCAAAGGCACAAATTGACTGTGCAATTTAAAAAAGATAATAATTAACCGCTTCTGCCAACTTAGTCGACTTCAAGCTGCCACCAAGGCTAAAAAAGGGAAAAATCCATTTAGTGAATCCAAACCTCATCAGTGTTATACATGGACAAAGCAACTCCTCCAGCACCAGTAAAGTTGAAAACCTCTAACTCCGTCTTCTCATCCTGTCCACCTGGTACTGTGGATATCGTAAAACACCATTTATAAGACAATATTGTATAAAAGCATTGGTGGTAATAAGAGATTAAAATATATATATATATATATATATATATATATATATATATATATCTCAGTTTATGAGCACAGTGGAAAGGGAAAAGTGAAATGTAAATAAGTCTTGGGATCCTCTCTGCTGCGAATATGATTTTACCAAATACCAATTTAAGTTTTCCAGCTCCTTTAATAACTGCATCAGTAGCTCGGTACTGATCACCAAAAGCATGCCTTCCAATGCATATTGGCTTGGTCCAACCTGAAAAGAATGCTAATTAATATAGTTCTATTGCACCACTTAAAAAATGGAACAGAAAATTTTAAAAAAAAAATCCTTGAAAAAATAAAAACCTGGGACAAGCCTGGGGATGTTTCTGCA
This sequence comes from Hamamelis virginiana, assembly GCA_017140935.1. Classification (NCBI taxonomy): domain Eukaryota; kingdom Viridiplantae; phylum Streptophyta; class Magnoliopsida; order Saxifragales; family Hamamelidaceae; genus Hamamelis; species Hamamelis virginiana. The sequence continues at coordinate 300,047 of JAESVK010000317.1, read as the reverse complement.
CATAATCGGTTCCCTGAAAACTGTACCTGTAGCACATGGAAACAACATTGGCCCATTACAACCAATCCACAATGTGGAACAAATACTCGGGAAAAAAAGGACCCAAAAGAAAAATGTTTGTTCACCATTTAAGATGTTCCTAATTGTCCCATTTGGACTCTTCCACATATGTTTCAAGTTAAACTCCTTCACTCGAGCCTCATCTGTCAATCACCAAACCAAATTATTACTTTGTTGATGTTCAAGAATATGGCAAGGTATCGAGCCAGTGAATAAACTAAATAATTCATTTGTTTTAGTAAAACATGTGCAATGTTTCCATTTAATTCAAGAATGTACACCTGGAGTTATTGTTGCACACTTAATTGCAACATTGTACCTGCAATTACAGGATAACAGACACAATTTAGCAAAGAAATAAAAGGTGTCAAATGAAGTCAAATGAAAGCAATCTCTGCAAAAAATGGCATAACTGCAAGGGTCTAAGAACACCATCACAAAAACAAATACAAGTACAAGCATACTATTACAAATAATAAATACAGATACATGCAAAAAACCTAATCTAGCAACCGCAACTTTATCATCTATTTGCTATTGTGCTGACTAGAAATACATACATTATTGATAAATAGACTAGCACCAAAGAAAATGGTGGAAAAGCTTATTTTTCATGCTGCAATTGATATGCTATACCCTCTATGTGATAGCTATAGAAATCAAGCAAGTGAAGAGTAATAGTAAAAGGATTATATTCTCAATTCCAAAACAACAACAAGAAGAAAGGGCCTTCCATTCTTCAGGGGCAACACATAAGAACAAAGGAATCTCTGAGGGAAAACAATAGCACATACTTAAGAGTAGCTTCTGCACTTTCAATTGTAACTTTATCATTGGTTGCATCACGGTTAGGGAGACCAAGGTCAAAGTAAATGATATCCAACTCCAGAAAAGGAAAAATAAGCTGTGAAAAATCCAAAAAAAAATTAAAAAAGAAAAGAAAATAAGATATACATGTAAGCAGTTCTCTCAAATATATGAATTGGCATACAAGAATACTAGAAGAACATGACATCATGAGGATTTAACATAAACATAATTACCTTGTCTTTTATTGATTTCCAAAATACTCGAGTCATTTCATCTCCTGCATCATAAAAAAAGTAACCATGTTTAGTCGTTTAGAGAGAGAGAGATTAGTTGAATAAATCTAATTCCTTCTCCACAACAACTATATAAAGACAACTAGATTAGATAAGAGGTGCACATCTAAAAACTCAGCTGTAGAATTATTGAGCTCAATATCTACTCAAAATTCACAGGCAAACTCTGTTGAACTTTATTTTTTTGAAAGCCTTTCACAGCACAAACTTCAGTGACTTCTAAAATCTTTTCATAGGAAGTTATATGATGCCTAAGTTGTCCAATTGACTTAGAAGAAATTACATTATTGCAAATATGATACTTTTTTTTCTCATTTGCTACCAGTTATCACACATAACATTGTTGTGAAAAAATAGCGCCGACTACATGAGTTCAGCTGCATAGCATTGCCAGGGAAAAAGGGCCATTCTCTTCTTGATTGGCCAATCACCATCGTTAAGGTCTTAATTAAGCAGCTCATTGTTAAATTTCCAACCTAAAAGCCTAAGCTTGTGGGTGGAGGGACTAATACAGGTATATATGAAGCTATAACAAGCCTTCTATTTAGGCAGTGTGGGATAGAGTGGATTCTATTCTTCTACACTCATACCAATATGAAGAATATTGGAACTTAGATGTTAAATCCAATTCCTCGTTATTAGTCACTCCATTTTGCTTCAGGGGATAGGAGGATATAAGGATAAGTGAAGATGAACAACCTGGTACCCGAGCATTTTCATTATGTGAACAGGCTTGGAGCTCATGATGAATTATTGAAAGCTCCACAACTTGTAGTTGAATTATAATACAAGAAAGTGATGTTGGACGCCAATTTTGAGTACCCTAAGCCACAATACGAACCTGGTATTAGGGAGTAATGGAATGATAAGTTAAAATTATCACAGTACTAGGTGGAACTTGGCACGTCCTAATGTTGCCCTGAATATGTATAGGCTGTTTGGGGGGGGGGGGGGGGGGG
>JAESVK010000317.1:286539-297825 GCA_017140935.1 Hamamelis virginiana | reverse complement strand
ATAAAATGTATTGGTTGGAAGCATGATTTGAATGTCCATAATTTGGATGAAAGCATGATGTGAAGCCCACAATTGGAATACAAGCACCCACATCAAGCTCCTAGAGAACACTCATTTTAAATGAAAAGCCTTTGCACTTCTTGCTCGAGCATATCAAACCATTTGAGTCTTCTGAATGTACATCTTTATCAATAATTCCCTTAAGACAAAGAATATAAATTTTTTGTGCTCTCCAATCAATACATGTGTCCTGAGGAAAAAGGACTTGTGCTGGATGGACACTAATCGAGAACTAGAACTCTTGAGAAGCATTATATGAAAATTTAATCTCCCCATCTAGTTATATCATTGGTTTTTCCTCTCCCATTTAGGATACCACATCCTTGTCCTAGGATGAAATTGTTGAACTACTATGGGTTTCACAACAGCCTCGAGTTCCTTCTGACATCTAGCACATAGCCTCCTCAAATCAGGTTTTTTATTTTTTCAGGTTCCTTCCCAAGGATTCCTTTTCCATTGCCCTTTTGCTTCCCAGTCTTGCTAGACTCAGCAACATCCACCTTTAGCTTTGACTTGCTAAGCCTAGACAAATCAACTGATCTCACATCAACCTAAGCATTTGCTAGAAACAGGTCACCACTTACCCCATAATTTCCTTTTCTTTCTTTGTGAACTTGAAATTCCCTTTGTTGATGTTGTCTTAAAACACATTCCGAAATATAACAGTTGTTAACAGAATGACTCCACAAATGGTATCATTGACAAAACTGCTTTTCGTTTAATTCTTCTAGTGAAAGAATTGTCTGATCCTCTGGTAGCTTAAAATTTTGATCATCCAAAAGATGATCAAATATTGTATCATCTGTTGTTAGATCGAATGAATATTGCCTACCATCCCCCAAAAATTCTCCCAAGAATTTTGATTCACAATAGTCTATTTGGTCGACATACTAGCCTTGACAATGCCTTACATATATGTGGTCCTGCTGCTTATAATTTCAGCCACATTAATCTCTAGGTCTCTACTGTCTGTATGGACCTCCAAATTCAGATCCCTAAAATAAGTTCCTCTATAAGAATTATTTCTCTGAGATACTTCCTTTAGGACTGATTTTTTATTTTTTATTTTTTTTAATCCATAAAATCCACTCCCTCAAAATTTCTCCTTGACTTAAAATCTAAACTATTTTTGAGCCAACTTCATATATTTAGGCACAGGTAAAACAACATGACATTTATTTCTTGCCCTTTTAAATTGGGCAATGAATTGTTTAGTCGACTCTTCAGACCTTTGTCTTAGTCTAGACAAATTAGCTATAGAAACTTGAGGCTTAGTTCTATAAAACTAAGCATGATATTGCTCCTCCATTGCCTGCCAATTATTTGTTTCATTTGGTGGCAAATTAATATAGAAGGTAAAGGCTGTACCAGTGGGTGAGTTTGCAAAAATTCTCAATTATTTGTTTCTTTTCCTCTTGAATTACTCAATTTTCTCGGCAACCAAACAGAAGGTGAACGTTCAGGAAGTAAAAGCACTAATCTTTGGTTATTTTCCCCTAAAAAAAGGCATATGAAATTGAGCTTTAGAACTTGGAATAATTCAGAACCAATGGTTATTTAAGACAAAATTAAACAAAAGAAGGAGTCAAGAAAAAAAGTAAAAGAAGAGTGAACAGACCGTCCATCTCAACGATGGGATTGGCCACCTTGATCTTCTCCAACACCATTTCTCTGCTATACTGATCCTCCCACTCCGACTAAATTGTAAGGAATTCTAAAAACGAGAGAGAGAGAGAGAGGAGAGAAGGTTTGATTTAGAAAATATTAAAATGCGGCATCTTTTAACAGAACGATACCCCTCCCCAGAGCCGGCCCTGGGAGTAGGTGGCCTTGGCGGCTAGGAGATCAAAATTTTATCAGTTTTTAGCATCGTCATGGGATAAATTCTCAGTATTCATGTATTGTATACGTGATTCCATTAAGATTAGTCCAAATTCAAAAGTTCTTAACTTCAGTTTTATAACTTAAAAAAAAAAAATTTCTTGATTTGAGATAAACAAATTCTATAATTTAACCTCTATTTTTGTTATTGCATTTTTTTCTTAGAATATTAATTTTGGTATTTTTTGGTAGTATTATTCTATTTTTGTATAATACATTTATGAAAAATATAGTTGAATTATATTCATTTTAATGGAATTATATTCAAGAGTTGTAATCGAATTTTGTTTATTAATGTAATTATATTTGTAATGATATAGGAGGTCCAACGTGAGCTTATTGAAAATCCTCATTGTGAATTGCTTGTTAATTTTTGCATGTCTTAATTATTTGTTTGATATATTTGAAATAGTGATAGAAGATTTGAGTTGAGTCTATTGAAAACCCTCATTGTGAATTGATTGTTGTAGGTTTTGTTTATTTGTTTGCTATATTTGTAATGATGACAAGAGATATAGGGCAAGTCTACTGAAAACCCTCATTGTGAGTTAATTGTTGTAGGTTTTATTTATTTATTTGATATAATTGTAATCATGATAGAAAATTTGGGGTGAGCCTATTGAAAAAAATACTCTTTTTGTGAATTGATTGTTGTAGGTATTCTTTATTAGTTTAAGGAAAATTTCATTTGTTCTCCCTTTTTGTCCCCTTTTCCATTATGTCTCATGTAATCAACATGGAATAAGTGTTTTAAGCAACCGACCATTAGATTTGATATTCCACTTATACTTATCATGAATGCAAAAGATCACATTGATCCAATGGTCGGTTTTTGCAATTATGAAAAAAAATTTAAAAAATTATGAAAAAATTATGAAAAATTGTCATAATCTATCCTTTGAAAAACCAACTGTTGGATCAATGTGATTTTTTGCATTCTTGATTCTTATAAGTGGAGCATCAAATTCAACGGTCAATTTGTCAAAACAACTATTTCAAGTTAGTTAGATGCACGAAGGAGGACAAAAATGGAGGATGAATATAATTGTTGTTAGTTTAATTATATTTATAACGTTGATAAAAGGTTCAGGGTCTAAATTGATTATTATTGGTTTTAACTTTTTTTTTTTAAAAAAAAGAATTTATATATTTGTAATGGTGATAGAAGGTTTGGGGTGAGCTTATTGAAAACCTTCTTTGTGAATTGTCTATTGTAAGTTTTAGGTTATGAGAAATTAAGGTTCAACAAACTAAAATTTTACACGCAAGATTTTTTTGTCAATAGATTGTAAGGGCAACATTTTAGAAGTTCGCCTAGGACATCCAAAATTCCAGGGTTGGCCCTGCCCCTCTCTTGTAAACATAAAAACAAAATAAAAATTGTTTGCCTATGATTGTCATACAATCATGCAGTTTAATGTGCTCTATTACTGTCCATTTTGCTAAATAAGTGTACATAGGTAGGGTAATGTAAGTGTTTTAATTTAAAATCAATGTTTTTGAATTTGCAGGATAAATTGCACCTTTGTTGAGTGCGCAGAGCTAAAGGGAAGCGTGTAAAAGTTTTGAAGCAAGTTGAAGTCATTTGTCAAATGACTAGAGCCAGAAATGCACAACTATCGATAATTGCATTTGCAGTTATCGGTAGTTCTCTCAATCAGCTGCAGCAAAGTCCAAATTTTGTCCCTGCCAAGAGCCCTTATCGATAATTATATTTAGAATTATCGATAATTGAGTCTATGATGCCAACTTGTGATGTCCAGAAGAAGGAAATTATCGATAGGTGTATTCAAAGTATCGATAATTGGTTCATTGATGCAGTTTCAGTTTTCCAGTTTGCTACAATTATCGATAAGCATGATCTAATTATCGATAGGTCAAGTGCTGCTGCAGGCCAGTATGTTGCTGAATGAAGACATTATCGATAAGAGTTTTCTTAGTTATCGATAAGTGTGTGATCTTTAATCAAGGCCCAAGTTCCAGTTCAAGCCAATTACCGATAGTTACTTCTCTAATTATCGATACTCATATGAAGTTGTTGAAGTTCCTGTTTCCTGCAGTAGTCAATTATCGATAGGTTCAGTTTCAATTATCGATAATTGATGCTCGTAATGCCTGATAAGAAGAGCCATTACCGATAATTGTAGTCCTAATTATCGGTAATGGGCGCCGCCTTAGCCAAAATATCTTGAGATTTCGACTTTTTGAAGGGCAAAAGTGTATTTTTCTTGCATTTGTATATAAGCAAACTTGGTTCTTGTTTGAAAGAATGTAATTTTTCTTCCTTAGTCTTAGAATAGAACTTCAAGGTTTTTCTTCTTCTTCTCTTAAATTAGATAGTTTAGTTCTTGTTTAGTGATAGTTTAATATTGTAACTTTGTTATTATTTCAATTTAATCTGTAACAAGCTTTCAGTTTAATCTAAGTTCAATTGTTGAAGTTAATTTCATTATTTTTAGATTAACTTATGTTTGAGTTTTAATTGAAATTTTCTTTCAATCATTATGAGTAGCTAATTCTTCACTGGAATGATGAGGGATGCTTGATTTATATCTGATGTATTAGTTCACACAAATAACTTAACTAGACAGATTCGGATATTCATAATAAACATGAAATTTATCTATGATCCATGAGAAACTGTCAGCTTTTACCATCTATTGACAGGAGCTCTTGCCACAGGTAGTTCTTAGCAGTGAAGGCGTTCCAAGTGTATGAAGATATCATTAAATTGTTGTTTACAATGAATATCCTATTTCTTGAATAGTTGGTTAAGTTTATATTGTAAAATTTTCCATTGAGGTCACTTTTCAGTGTACTAAGATGAGTAAAAATTGTGATGAATTAATATTAAAGATATAGTTGAGTTGAACTCTGAATTCCAGTTTGTCTCTATTGCAGTAAGGTTATAAACAATCCTTGTGTATTTTACACAAAATCAAATTTCAACCACCCATATATTTTCTTTTTTTAATCTACTTTAAACAACCTTTGGGAAAGAATTTTCTTGATTCTCAATGATTGCTGATCTCTGTGGACACAACCATGGGACTCCATGAATTACTATGCTTGCAAAGGTAGATCCTACGTTTGGGATTGAACTGCACTTCTTACGGCCAAGCATTTTTGGCGCCGTTGCCGGGGATTGGCAACAATTGAGAAACAGTCAAATCTGAAGTAGCTAGAGGTAACTTGCAATTTCATTGCAAGTCCGGTAAGTTTCTTCCCTTGATCGTTGTTTAACCATTGTAATTATCACCAGAGTATTTCTTCTTAATTAGTGCATGTCCAATTGGATTCGAGACGAATCCAATAGACTTGTAAGAGTTAATCAAGAGAACTCAGTAAATATAAGTTCTAATTTTTCTGTTAGTAGCATACTTGAATCTTTTCCAATGGAATTTCCTCATATGGAGAACCCTCATTTTGATCCTGAACAAGTTATAAATTCTCAAAATGCTGAAGGTAGTGGAAGTGGAATTGGTAATAATACTGGTATAGGTAGTGGTCAAAATCAAGGTACTAATGGTCAAAATTTTAATGAACCACCTCAAGTTGTTGGGAGAGTAGTTCATAATCAATACCCTCAGTACCAAGCCTTACACCAACCATTGGCCCCTCAGCGAAGAACTCTTAGAGAGACTCTTCATCCTCAGAGATATTCTCTACCTAGTTGTATCGTGCTGCCTCATGACGCAGTAGAATTTCCTATAAAACCTGATATGGTGAGACTCTTACCCTTGTACCATGGGTTTGAGTCAGAGGATCCATATGAGTTCATGCATGATTTTGAAGAAGCATGTGGTACAATGTTGTATACTGGCGCACCACACGATATAATTTGTTTGAGGATGTTTTCTTTCTCTCTTAGAGATCTAGCTAAGAAATGGTTGATGTATCTTAGGGAGAACACTATTTTCTCATGGACTCAATTGCAACAGCAATACTTTGATAAATTTTTCCCACCAGAGAGGACTAATGCTTTAATGAAGGCATTGCAATGTTTTACACAGAAAACCAATGAATCTTTTGCCAAAACTTGGGAACGATTCAAAAGTTTAACTTATGCAATTCCTCATCATGGCATGGAGTTAAGCCAACTCATAAATTATTTTCATCAAGGGTTATCTTCGGATACCAAAATGTTTATCCAAATGATGAGTAATGGCATGTTTTTTGAAAAAAGTCCTGATGAGGCTTGGGATCATTTGGATTTTATTTCTGCACGAGCACGTGATTGGGAAGTTAACACTATCCCAGAAACGTCTCGAACTCCAATAGCTAGTGGAAAATTTTCTGTAAAAGAACCAGATGAGACTCAAGCTAGATTAGCTCAATTGATAAAGAAAGTAGAAGCCTTGGAAATGAAGAAGGTAAATGAAGTTTCTACATTACCTATTTCTAAGGAAGCTGAATTCTGTAATCTGTGTAATATACAAGGGCATTCAATTGATGATTGTCCCTCGTATCCTACTTTCAAAGAGTCTTGTAATGACCAAGCCAGTGTGAATGCTATTTACCAAGGAACACAACAGAAAGTTTCAAATTTTTCTTATGGAGAGACTTACAATTCAAACTGGAGAAATCATCCAAATTTTAAATGGAGAAATGAAAATGCAGGTCCTTCACAAGGGAATTCACAGCAGTTCCATCCACAGCAGCAACAACAACAAGGGTATTTCCCTCAAGGGCAATTCCAGAATCAACCAGGTAATGCTCTAAATTACCAACCTCAAGCACAAGGGTTTCCTCAAAACCCTAATGCTAACTTTGCACTATCTCAGAATCACGCAAGTTTTGCTCCTCAGCAAAATCAGGTAAATCCACCAGTTTATCAACCTCCACACAAAAGAAACTTGGAAGATATTGTTAATCAATTTATCCAAAGTCAGAATGTTTCTAACACTGACCTTCGTAATTCTGTCAATGAGTTGAAAATGCAGGTTTCTAAACTTAACACTTCTGTAGGTACTCTGCAGCAGGAGAAAGGTAAGTTTCCTACACAATCCTTTCAAGCACCTAAAGGACAGAATAATGTTGAATCTGTGGGTACTAGTGAGGGAAATGTTGAACAAGTTCAGGCAGTCACCACTCTTAGGAGTGGTAAAACAGTTGACAAAACCATCCACCCAAAATTAATTCAAAATGAGCTTATTTTGGATTCAAGTCCACAAAAGATGGGGGATGACATACAAAATGAATTACCTGAACTTGAACATCGCATTTCTAAGGAACATGAGGAGGAAAAAGAACCTGAAAAGGTTGCTGAAAAACTCTATACTCCTCCTGCACCTTTTCCTCAAAGGCTTAAAAAGTTCAAGAAACCTACTGATAATACTGAGATTCTGGACATTTTAAAGGAGGTAAAAATCAATTTTCCTTTGTTAGAAGCTATCAAAAGAGTGTCAGCTTATGCAAAATTTTTAAAAGATTTATGCACTCAGAAAAGGAAAACAAATGTTCCTAAGGATGCTTTTATGACTGAGATGGCTAGTTCTATCTTGAAAGCCAATACTCCACCTAAGCTTAAAGACCCAGGGTGCCCTACAATTCCAATTGTGATGGGTGAACATAAAATTGAACATGCACTTATTGACTTTGGGGCAAGTGTGAACCTAATTCCATAGCATGTTTATCAACAATTGGATTTAGAAGAGTTGCAAGCAACCTCAATCAATCTCCAATTAGCTGACCGTAGTGTGAAACGGCCTAAAGGGATTGTGAAAGATGTTATAGTGCAAGTCAATAACTTCTATTTCCCTGTGGATTTCATTGTGTTAGAAACTCAGCCTGTACCAGATTCAGGGACTCAAATCCCAATCATCCTTGGACGACCATTTTTGGCCACTTCTAATGCCATTATTCATTGTAAAAATGGTGTTATGCAAATATCTTTTGGAAATATGACAGTTAACTTAAATATTTTCAATGTGTGTAGGCAAATGGAAGAAAATGATGATGCTGAGGAAATTCAACAAGTACACTTGATCGAGACCATTGTTCAAGAACACTTGGAACTTCTATCTGAATTGAAGTTTGAAGAAGAGAGTGATGATATGGTAAAGAATCAGGGTAGTGAGGTAAACATGAAAGATGAGGTAAATTCTAATTCCTCTGTTTTAAATAATGATGTTGTGATGGAGGTGAGTGGTTGGGTACCTCGTTTTGAGGAATTACCTCCATCAGAAAAGAAATTATTGCCATCCTTATTGAACCACCAGTGCTAGAGTTGAAGACTCTACCAATTGATCTGAAGTATGCATTTTTAGGAGAAAATGACACTTTTCCTGTGGTTATCTCTTCTCACTTGAAGACTGACCAAGAAACACAATTGTTAGAGGTGCTAAGAAAACATAGAACTGCTTTAGGCTGGTCTATTGCAGATCTTAAAGGAATAAACCCGACTGTATGCACTCATTTTATTAATCTTGAGGAAAATGTTAAACCCACTCGCCAGCCTCAAAGGCATCTTAATCCCATCATGAAGGATGTTGTTAGGAGAGAATTGTTAAAATGGTTGGATGTGGGCATCATTTATCCAATTTCTGACAGCAAATGGGTGAGTCCAATTCATGTTGTTCCTAAGAAATCTGGAGTGATAGTAGTGACTAATGAAAAGGGGGATTCAATTGTAACACGCACCACTACTGGGTGGCGTGTGTGTATAGATTACAGGAAGTTGAATGAGGCTACTAGGAAGGATCATTTTCCACTCCCTTTCATTGATCAAATCTTGGAACGAGTGGCAGGGCATGCATATTACTGTTTCTTAGATGGATACTCCGGGTATAATCAAATAGAAGTTGCTATGGAAGACCAGGAGAAAACAACTTTTACATGTCCATTTGGAACCTTTGCTTTCAAGAACATGCCTTTCGGCCTATGTAATGCTCCAGGTATATTTCAGCGATGTATGATGGGAATATTCAGTGATATGGTAGAAAAGATCGTCGAGGTATTTATGGACGATTTTTCAGTTTTTGGTGATTCTTTTGATGATTGTTTGACTAATCTGGAAAAGGTATTGCTCCGTTGTAAAGAAAATAACCTTGTTTTGAATTGGGAAAAATGTCATTTCATGGTAGATCAGGGAATTGTCCTTGGACACATAGTGTCCAAAAGGGGCATTGAAGTAGATAAGGCGAAAATTGAGTTAATTGCTAAGCTACCTTCCCCTAAAAGTGTTAAAGAAATCCGATCTTTTCTCGGGCATGCAGGTTTTTATAGACAGTTTATTAAGGATTTTAGTGCAATTGCACGACCTTTGTGCCGTCTTCTTTCAAAAGATATTCCATTTGATTGGAATGCTGATTGTGAGGAAGCTTTTAAAAAATTAAAAGAATCTCTGATTTCCCCTCCAATTATGCAATCCCCCGATTGGAATCTGCCCTTTGAATTGATGTGTGATGCAAGTGATTATGCTATAGGTGCGGTGCTAGGGCAACGCAAAGATGGTAAGCCACATGTTATTTACTATGCCAGTAGAACTTTAAATGATGCACAAATGAATTATACCACCACTGAAAAAGAACTTCTGGCAGTAGTATTTGCTTTGGACAAATTTAGGTCATACGTGATAGGAACCCCTATTGTAGTCTTTACTGATCATTCTGCTTTAAAATATCTGTTCACTAAGCAGGATGCTAAGGCAAGATTAATTAGGTGGATCATTCTCCTCCAAGAATTTAACCTTGTCATCAAAGATAAAAAAGGAGTTGAGAATGTAGTGGCTGATCATTTGTCGCGAATCATCTTTGACGATTCTTTTGAGACTCAGCCTATTTCTGAAACTTTCCCTGATGAGCAACTGTTTGCTCTTGTGACTTGTCCCTGGTTTGCTGACATTATTAACTACCTTGTGACAAAATAAATTCCAACTGATTGGAATTCCCAAGACAAGAAAAAGTTTTTATCTGTAGTTAAATACTTTTTCTTTGATGACCCTTACCTGTTTAAAAGTTGTGCTGATCAGATTATTCGCAGGTGTATTCCAGAGAATGAACAAAAATCAATTTTATCGTTCTGCCACTCCGAAGCTTGTGGGGGACACTTCTCTTCTAAGAAGACATCTGCGAAAGTGCTGCAATGTGGATTTTACTGGCCCTCTCTTTTCAAAGATTCATATCATTTTTGTAAGTCCTGTGAGAGATGCCAGCAATTAGGAGGGATAACCCGTAGAAATATGATGCCCTTGACTACCATATTGATTTTAGAAATTTTTTATTGTTGGGGCATTGATTTCATGGAACCTTTTCCTTCTTCCTGTGGGAATCTCTATATTTTACTTGCTGTTGATTATGTTTCTAAGTGGGTAGAGGCTATTCCAACCAAGACTAATGACCATTCCGTTGTTTTGAAAATTTTAAAAGAAAATATTCTTAGTCGGTTTGGAATACCTAAAGCAATCATAAGTGATGGTGGACTCCATTTCTGTAACAAACCTTTTGCAAAACTTATGCAGAAATATGGAGTTACACATAAAGTTTCGACTGCTTACCACCCACAAACCAATGGACAAGCTGAACTAGCTAATAGGGAGATTAAAAATATTTTGGAAAAAACTGTGAATCTCAACCGTAAAGATTGGTCGCAAAGGCTAATTGATGCCTTATGGGCTTATCGAACTGCTTTCAAAACGGTTTTGGGAATGTCTCCCTATCGTCTAGTTTATGGCAAGGCTTGTCATTTACCGGTTGAATTGGAACATAAAGCATACTGGGCCATTAAAAATTTGAATTATAATTTGACCCAAGCTGGCGAGCACAGAAAATTACAACTCAATGAGTTAGAGGAGATCAGAAGAGATTCTTATGACAGTTCGAGATTGCATAAGGAGAAACTCAAGGCTTTCCATGATAAAAATATTGTAAGAAAAGTTGCTAGTCGACTAATGAGCCCTTACTAGTCGACTAATTGATCCTGGAGAAATTTTTCCAAAAGATTTTTGGGCAATTTTGAAAACATTTTCAAGCAGGAATACTAATGCAACATGAGATGGAAATAGTTTTCTTTTGAGCTATGCAACATTGAGCATGAGAGAGACCTTACAAAAAGTTCCTAATCACTAGAAGAGCAACTCGACTTCAAATGATCTTCATAAGCTTGATCAAGTTTTCAAGTTGATCTTCAAGGATTAAACTTCTTGAATGGCTTCATCTTTAAGCTTTGAAACTTCATGAGCTTGAGCATAGACTTTGCTTGATGAATGTTGATGAGAGCTCCAACAAGATATGACTTAAAATCTATGGAGACATACAACACTTAACCATTTGTTAGATAAAATGAATGGTTTAATTAGTTATCATCAAAATAAGGTCAAAGACCTTGGGGCTAACAAAAATGATA
>JAESVK010000317.1:187448-246539 GCA_017140935.1 Hamamelis virginiana | reverse complement strand
CGTCCTATTACTGATGTCGTGTGACCGTCTCTATGCCGATATTATCGTCGGCTTTTGTCAGATGCTATTATCCCCATCAGACATGAATTCAAATTCTACCTTTATCAGAGTGGAAAAAAATTTAGATAAAGAGAGGACTACTCCATTAAGGATCATGTCTCTCTCTCCATGCACATGTTTATGGTTGCACATGTTTTCACATGATAGCCCATAATGCTCGTGTCTCAAGCATATAATTAACATGTCACATGGACCTTTTCGCGTGATAGCACGTAATGCTCCTAATGTCAATGGGATATACGATGATTGCATATAACAAGTCCAATCCAAAGTAAAAGATATTCTACCTCAAAAGTTCAAGCTAGACTTTCAGGTATAAAAAAAAAAAAAGAAATTATAATTTGCACTAATTAATCATTGCATAAACACAAGATAGATTACTCAGATGGATGAAGTTTCCCATCCCTACAAATATAATGTTTATTCCTCCTTTCCTCTAAAATGAATCAACAGTATTCTCATTTAGAGAACAAAACAAAAAACCAAAACCTTCAACAAATATCTCCCATCAGGATTTTTCTTTTTTCCTTTTTTTTTTTTTTTTTTGTGTCTTTTGTACAGCATAATTTGCCTTCAAAGATGTATACCATCATCATCCATATATATAAGGCTAAAAGTACTCAAAATCTATATGAGAAGAATCATTTGACCTACTCTTGTCTCCATCACCTCCAATATTTGCCATCTTCTTCTCTGCATGGGCTGCTTCTTTACTAGCAAAATGTCCAAAGTCCACTGGTTCGGGTACATGGGGTGGCAAGGCACTCCTAACAAGAGCCCAGTTCACTCCCTCAAAGAATGGGTGCTGTTTTATTTCTGTAGCACCCCTTTTGTATGCAATTCGCTTCTGTGGTTCTTTCACCAATAGCCCTCGTATCAGATCACGAGCCACAAAACTGATTCTTGGAGTATCAGGGAATTTCAATGGTTGGCCTACAACATTATACAGTGTGGCACGATTTCCTGATCCCTTGAAAGGGGTCGTCCCATGCAACAGCTCATATAAAAAGATCCCAAACGTCCACCAGTCCACTGCACTGCCATGGCCCTCTCCTCGTATAATCTCCGGTGCTAAATATTCATGGGTCCCCACGAATGACATGGACCGCACATTTGTGGGTTCTGCCATTAGTTCTGGGAGGGACCCTCCAACAAACAGGCCAAAGTCCGATTTAGATTTTCGATTCTTTTTTGTAGGTAGGATCCGCGGGAAAAAATTCGATGGCTGAATACAACCATGAACAGCAAACTCATCATCTAAAATGGCACCACCACTGCCGCCACTACTACCACCACCACTGCTTACATTTACAGATGAAGACTTGACAAGTGTCGGACTGACAGAGCAACGCAGAGACAGGTCAAAGTCAGAGAGCATGATATGACCCTCATCCCTTACTAGCACATTTTCTGGCTTCAAATCCCTGTACACAATGCCTAGCATGTGCAGATACTCGAGTGCCAACAATATCTCTGACGCATAGAACCTGTTAAAATGTAGATAATAATGAAAATTAGAAATCCGATTGCTATGTCTAAAATTTGCACCACAAACCCAATTCATTACAACTGACATAATTTGTGTAACAATAGAAGTTCACTGGTAGGCATTAGGGAGAAAGTGACGATTACATTCATACATGAAAGGAAAGAGTATCAATTACATTTGTAATTGTAACCAAGTTAATTTTCAATCACTTTTTGCAATAATAACGATTACAATAACAATCAATCAACTTTATCTTATGCACTTTTGTACCCAGTGGGAACCATTCTCTGCTGTGCCTCACACTGGAAGAGGAAAGGGAAAGGGCCAGGGCATATTTTTACCCTCAAAATACTGATGGGCATTTCTTGTAGCCAAACCTTATTAAAGTAAAAACCAAAGCCTATAACAGGATGAACAAATTACTGCTCATCTTCTCCAGATTTACAATAAAAAATAGCATCCAAATAACACCGGAAACTGAGAAGATTCCGCATCCCAGCCCATCAAGAGCCAAATATTTAGTTAAAAGCATGAGTATATAAAACCCTTAACATAAATATGGAAGTTTAAAAAAAGGAATAACCTAAGCCCTCTCTTCTAATCAGGTTAAACTAGCAGTGCAACGGTGAAGATGGTAGAATTCAAATACCAGCATGAAATCCATCATCACATGCACCAGTACAGCAGTAAAATATGATTAAATGAATGGTAGATATTGCAAGAAAAAAGAAGATCCAAGTCAGAGGAAAGGTACTGACCTAGAAGCTTCCTCACTAAAATACTTGTTGGGTTGCTTCTGCCGAAGAGAATGGAGATTGCCTCCACTGCAGAACTCCATGACCAAACAATAGAACTTATCAGTCTCAAAGTGAGAATATAGAGTGGGCAAGAATGGGTGGTCGAGAAGTCCTAGAATCTCCCGTTCTGTCTGTGCTCGAAGTAGCTTGTTTCTACTTGCAAGGGATGCCTTGTCCATGACTTTCATGGCAAAGTAGCTGTTCGTTCCTCTGAGTTCAACAAGATAGACACTTCCAATGTCTCCATAGCCAAGGCGCTTAAGGAGCCGAAAATGGCCGAGGCCAATAGGGGAATCTTTGGAATTGGCCATGTTAACAGCATCCCATCGAATGTCACCACCAGTGTGGGGCTTAAGGGGTGCACTGGAGCTCTCTAAGCTGTTACTACGGGTGGTATTGCCACTCCCTCGGCCATGGTTGGTGATGAAATTACTATTCTTTGCATCACTTGTCTTTGTGTTTAGTGGTGGTGTCAGTGCTGCCCCTGTCGGAGCAGTAGGTAGTTCAGAAATTGCAACCATCCTCGAATTTGGCAGCAGGCAAAAGTTATTATTCAGGTTGGCACCAATCTTTGTAATTGGATCCATTTTTTTGGGTTCACATGGTGGATTACTAGGTAAATTTGCATTAGCTCTGCAAGTAAGATCATTATATCCTGAAGCACCTGATGAATTTTGAGTTGAATTGACACTACTTTTTGCAATTTGATCTCTTTTTTGAGGGTCATATGGCAGGTCAATTGTTGAATTGGTACTACTCTTTGCAAATTGGTCCATTTTTTTGGGTTCACCTGATGCTTCTTCTGATGAAATGTAGCTCATCTGCAATAATGAAGAAGACATTTATTTCATTATGATGGACTATAAACATGTTCAAGACTAATAAATAGAATGAGGAAAACTGCAAGAACACTATTTCTAGTAAAATGTAACTTGATATTAATCAATCGACATTACAAAATAAATGGAAACTACCTAAGGTATAAATATAGTGACAATTTGGATGTCAATTCGCTTTGGATTATCTTGTTTTACTGTTGTTTATTAGAAGAGGCCAGACACAGAACATTTTGAAAACATAAAGGAGAATGCTTGCAACTAGGATATTGAATGGAAATATTCATTCCATACCGGCCCCTTTCAAGCAGCTACTAACGTTGCCATTAGAATCAAAATGACAATGATATGAAACCAGACCCATACGCCAAAAGCCTCAAGGCTGATGGAACGCGTCAAGTCTAAGTTCTTATACATTTAGGATTGTAACATACCACCATGCTTTTGCAGCCGATGTCCACGACGGCCCACTCTACTGACACTAACCTGATGGCAGCCCTTTTGGTGGCTTCACTCACCTATCAGTATTCAATGACCTAGCACTATGCCCTACATAATACCAAGGCATTTTAATCTAGCCTCTAGGTCGCCCCTTCCGCTAGTTTAACCCGAGAGGTGAGGCTAGCTCTAATACCAAATGATACGAACCCAAACCAACGCCAAAATCCTCAAGGCTGATGGTATGCATCAAGTCTAAGTTCTTATACAATAACACAAATACACCCTTGACCATTTCACGTTTTTACAAAAATCATCTAGAATTTCATCAGTGCCCCATTATTTGGACTTGTTTCTACTCATCCCCTCCACACCTTTCCTTACACACACACACACACAAACACACACATCTTAAATAATTTAGACTCTTCAATTAACTCCAAACAAATGTAGTAAAAACTTAATATATTAAGAGCCACATGATTGAATGACTGAAATTGTGGAAGGAGTAAGTGATTATGGATGCTTGCATAACACACATCAAAATCACTCCTATTACTACTTCATAACTAACAAATCACAACAGATTCATCTAATTAGGGACGAATCAGAGTATTGATGCTTTATTACATTGCCTTTTATGAGATGACTTATAGACCTTACATATTAGATTGGAATCAAAATCACTCCTATTACTACTTCATAACTAACAAATCAAATGAACGCATGTACGCGCTCATACACACAAATAAAAATCACTCCTATCATTACTTCATATCTTAACTAAAAATTGAAATTTAAATGTTCGAATTGAAGAGAAAAAACTGATCCAACCACACCCACGTTTGTCAATTCTCAACAACCTGCTCACATGCGTAGTGTATTCTGCCTTCTAGTGTTAAAGAGAAGTTGTAAATATAAGGAAAAATGCTACAACACCATACACTTTAACGCGAAATTAAAAACCACCCTAATGTGTCCTGTTTTGAGTGGTGTGTGAAAAAGATGAAATTAGTTTGAGAGGAGGGACCTCACCACTCAAAATAGGATACGCCAGGATGATTTTTAATTTCGGGTTAAAATGTCGGTGGTATAACATTTTTGAAATATTTCAAAACATAAAAGAGAGCAATTTCTATAGCACCCTGAACTGATTGATAACACTTGTGTCATTCTAGTCAGCATTTTTACGGGAAACAGTATAATATGAAAAGAACCTGCAGTTTTTTAGTGTATACTTATAGATTTAAATTACATGATAATTCAGATGATTCCAAGTAGAGCGGTACTGCTGATATATAAATATATATAATCTCAAACCAGAAAAGTACACTAATCCCACTCCTCCCCTTTTCTGCCCTTTTCTCCCTGGAAAAAAAGGTTGATCCATCCTATATACTGGATATTTATTATCAGCTTTTTCCTCAAAATTTCAACTTATTGTTTAGCTAAAGAGATTTAAATTTATGATTAGGGTTTCGAGAAGAAAGATGAGAGAATATGAATCAGTATGGATATGAAATATTTACCTTAGATAAGTCGGGTCTCTTGACCGGCTTTGATGACATCAATGGAGCAAAACAGCAATACCCCTCAACGGGAGTTCCTGATCAAATTTACATGGAAATCCCATTAGGAAACAGATAATGTTGTTCATATATATATATATATATATATATATATATATATTTGCACAAACAAATTAATGTGATTGAATGGTAGAGCCAGTGGCGCCTGTATTAGAACAGAATCCCCAAATGCATCAATGAACCTGCCCTCTATCTTGAGGGCTGTAGCAGTTTCATGAACATGCATCCACGCTATTCACTTACAAGCTCAAAATCTTTGTTGTTTGTAATATGGTGATACAGACAATGGATGCACCATTTATGCTGGAGAAATGGTGCATTGATTGCAACCGTTAAAAAAAGAAAAGAAAAATGCTTTGCATTGGGTATGTGCATTTCATGATCTTCCAAACCAGAGTTCATACAAATACAAATCAAAGTGTGGTGGGCACGTATGGGTACGGGACCCGCACCATATTATGTATAATCTATTAGATTGAATATATCCCAATTCCCAACCACCCACCTAGCTCTCAGCGAATCTATTAAATCACAATTCCAATCATATTATGTATAATCCAAATTTAAAAATCAGAATAAACAAATGAAGAAGAAGAAGAAGAAGAAGAAAGCAAAGAGCAGCTAGGAATCTACGATGCACATTTGAATTGAGAAAAGCAAGAGACCCAAATGAAAAAGGATTACAGGGATTAGAGGGACGAACCAATAAATCAAAATTAGCAGCAGCGAATGAGGGGCGAGGCCGAGAAATGTATTCTTAAAAATTAAAACTTTTGGTTTGTTTTGGTTTATTGCAGTGTTCCTCAAAGAGAGAGATGAATGAAGAGAAAGGAAATCGAAGATGGGGTAATGAGGAAGAGTTGGGATTTGATGGGGGTGTAGAGGAAAAGAGGTAATGGTTTTGAAGGAAGGGAGAAATTTGTGGAAGAGAACGGCAACGTAGGAAATAGGTATAAAAATTAAAAAACGCCGTATAATGAAAATGAAGGAAAGAATAAGAACGTGGGGAGAGGAAAGAAAAGGAGGGAAACGGTCTCACAGATGTGGTCGCTGGCATTCGCATTACAAGGACGGAGGGATCGCCGTTTAATCCTGTCTAATCGTGGTCTATGATACTCTCTCTCTCTCTCTCTCTCTCTCTCTCTCTCTCTCTCTGCACGTCCTCGTTCTTACTTCTCACTCTCCAAGCTTCCATTCCCAACAGCATCCAACGGCTTTTCATCTTTTTCTTTCTTTTAAAATTTATTTTTAAAAGCCCCCTCTTCTTTCCTTATGGGTATGGAGATAATAGACTCCTTTTGAACTTAGCTTGCTCGAATTCTATAGTTTTGTTGCACGTACAGATCCCTCCAAAGTCCTGAGACAATCAAATGAATCAACAACTATCCAAATTGCTCATCATCAGCTGCTCAATATATAACAAGTTTGTTAAGGGCTTCTTCACCGGTTAAATTAGTTAAATTCAATTGCTTGACAAGCTAAGTTTGAATTAAGTAACAACTTTCGTTCAATTAGACTCGAAATCAATTATGAATTAAATTATTATTATTATTTTTTTTTTCTAAAATTGAAAAGTGTGGACATAATTAAAATAAAGAGTGAAAAATATATATGAGATTTATACATGAAAGTATCAATAATTATATATCACCTGACACTTTAATTCGAAATTAAAAATCATCCTGACGTGTTATGATTTGAATTGTGTATATAAAAAAGAAAAATACTTTGAGAGAAGAGACCTCATCACTTAAAGCATGACACATAGGATGATTTTTAATTTCAGATTAAAGTGTCTGGTGCCATTGTATTTGTCAAAATGTTGGGGTGCCAATAAAAAAAATGGAAAATTATCCAGACCCACTTAGATATTGAATTCCATACCAGTAAGCCCAGAACACTATAATGTTTACCCATAACCCCCTCTAGGATTTTCTAAAGTTAACTTTTATTATTTAATGACATATTTACCCTTTTTATTGTTTTTAAGGAGAGTTTTAACCCCCTCTAGGATTTTCTAAAGTTAACTTTTATTATTTAATGACATATTTACCCTTTTTATTGTTTTTATGGAGAGTTTTATTACATTTTAAATAGTGTAACTGTTTTGCTGACATTATGGTAAGTTTTTGAGATTTAATTCAATTCAAATTTTGATTTTTAATTGTGATATTTCTGATTATTGCTTTAAATAAATAAGTAAATTTACCTATATTTATTAACTAGAAATAAGTAAACTTATTTGGAAATAAGTAAATTTACCTATTTATATAAACTAAAAATAAATAAACGTATTTGGAAGTAAGTAAATTTACCTATTTATATGTCTTTAAATAATTAAGTAAATTTACCAATGTATATAAAATAGAAATAAATAAACGTATTTGGAAATAAGTAAATTTACCTATATATATATTAACTAGAAATAAGTAAACTTATTTGGAAATAATTAAATTTACCTATTTATATGTATTTAAATAAATAAGTAAATTTACCTATAAATATAATATAGAAAGAATAATAATTTTACTTATTTGGCACGTTGTACTGTGCTCTTTCACTGGGGCATTTTGTCGAACATTTTAGGTGCTATTTCGAGGTTATGGAGGATTAATATCTGCAAGGTAAGCACGTAGAACAAGTTAGTGGCGTTTATGCATTTGGGTCCCAAAAACAACAATAGTCTACTATTGCTCCACTGCTCGTGATTAAACTGGGAGCTCAAATTTGGTGGGGTTGCAAGACAGCGAAGTAAATGGAACCGTCCATTTTGACACGTTTATTTTAGGGGATTTGTCGTCGTCTTCAATTTCTTCCCGCCCGGAGAGTTTCTTATTTACTAATCTTCCACTCTCCGTCGAGGTCGAAGACCACTTCTTGCTGCTGTAGAAATATGCTTCTGTACAACTCTCGTAACAGGGATATGATCCCTTCTCTGCCGCCTAGAAATTCAACTGGAGCTCATCCTAGCCATTTTCGTCCCAAACTGAAAATGGTTAAAAAGTTGAATTTTTAGTAATTAATTGAGGATATATATGTCAGATTATATTGGATAAATAAATATAAATTTTGACTTTTTAGAAAGAAATTTTGGGTCAATTAGCACTAGGAGGTTATGGGTTATATCCCAAAAAAAAAAAAAACCACGTTAAAAAAAGCGCGAGAGAGACAAGATGTGCACTCCAATAAGATGGGCGGCCGTGATTCGCACATGGACTGATTGGTGATGCTGTGGGAAGGGGAACAAGAAGAAGAAAAGGCCAAGGAAAGAAATCGAGAAAGGCAAGAGGAAAAATCAAGGTAGAGATGGAGATCGACGGCGGTAGCGGTGTTACGGCAGGAGCAGCCGTGCATCCGGCAGTTGCACCACTATCGTACCTGCTGGGGACATGGAGAGGCCAAGGAGAGGGTGGTTTTCCCACCATCAATTCCTTCAATTACGCCGAAGAGCTCCATTTCTCTCATCCTCCCAACAAGGTGTATCTTTATCTACTCTCTCAATTACTCAAATACTCAACTAATTGATGAATAATGATATGAATCTTTTATTTTTATTATACATTTATTACTCCACTATGTATGATTCATTAAATTAAGCAGACCCTTTTTCTTTTTCTTTTTCCTTTTTTTTATGTACTCGTATATGAGAGAGAAGCCTGTGATAGCGTATAGTCAGAAAACTTGGAAATTGAACTCTGGAGAGCCTATGCACGCCGAGAGTGGCTACTGGCGACCGAAACCTGACGGTACCATCGAAGTCGTTATTGCTCAAAGCACTGGCCTTGTTGAAGTTCTGGTGATCTTTTTCCTCTTATTTTCCCTTTCTATTTTAAACTTCATGCCATTCTCATCACTGCTTGTTGGTCTCAATATTTGATATGATATCCAAATTTGTTAATATGGGTCTGCTTAATTTTGGGTATTACTGGTTCAATCTGTTTTTAAGTTCCCTGCTGTTCTTTATTTTTGTATTTCTCAAACCATCGATTTTGATTCATCTTATCTTCATGTTGTACTAAACTCAGTGTATAGTGTATACCACACTACTTGTCTACTTCTGCAAATTAATGTCCAATTTTACAAGCCCTCCCACCTTTTCTCTCCACACTTTTTATTTACGAGATTTGGAAGGAAAAGGAGCCAGTTGTGCATTTGGAAGAGCATTGAATACGGAGAAAAAACTTATAATTGAAAAAGCAGTTCACTACTTCACTAAGACGTGTGATTTTTGGGGTAAAATTGCACATCCACCCAAATTAAATTATCATTCTACCATTATATCAATTTCCATTGTTGAACCTTGGAAATTGATTTGCTTTTAGCAACCAACTTTTAAGTTTGTTTTTATATATGCAGTGTCTTATATTCTTGGTTAATTATATATATATATATAATATTATGTTAATCTGTTACTATGGTTCTTCTAGAAAGGGAGTTATAATGCAGAAGAGAAAGTGGTCAGCCTTCAGAGTGAACTAGTGGGGAATGCTTCTAAGGTAATTTAAGCCAGTCATTTTAGGAAACAATAATGCAATTATTTATTTATTTATTTATTTATTTTATAGTCGTTCAGTTATCATTTCATGGCTGTTCATAGAAAGAAAGTACTCAATGAACAAAATCTCTCCATATGTACTTGGTATTTCTTTGTTGACTATATATTACACATTTCAGTATGATTGTGCCTGTAATTTCATGGCTGGCTTAAGGATAGTCTTTAGATGGTTAATAAATGAGCAGTATTAGCAAGTTTTTGTATTAGGTTTGAGTTTGTCATCGGCACATGTTTCATGCCATTTTGCTTGTTTCAGAAGCTCAGTAAGCAAAGTTAAAAGAAGGAAAAGGTGAAGCAAATATATATATTGAACAGCACAGTAACATTTCAGGTTGCATGATGCAGATCAACCAGAGGTGGTACTGACAAAGTTTGAAACTTGGCCTATACTAGTTATGTGCTGGTTGAGAGATTGTGAATCTTTTTCTATTAGACCATATATTTGATTTATCCTAGGCAATTGTATTGCTGTCGGACAATGTCTAGTTTCATGAATAGTATAAAAATAGTTTCATGAATAGTATAAAAATTTTAATGGTTCATGTCCTTTGTGCAATGATAACACCTATGTTTCATGTGATGGTGATGATATATATGTAACCAGGAGAAGGATATGACAAGATGGATGGGTAGAAAGGCAGCAAGATACCATTAGAGATGAATTACAATTCCAAAAATTTAGTGGGTGTTGAATTGATAGCACCTGTTAGGATGGCTGGAAATATGCAAAGAAAACCAATGGCAATACATTTGTACTACTGTACTAGTGAGAAAAGTTATCTACTTTGTGTTGGAGCCTCTAGATGGGGAAGAGGAAAGCCAAGTGCATGGAAAAGGTTAGTGAGAAGGGATTTGAAATTTACTTGCAAAAAAGATTGAGAAATCACTAAGGAGAACCCCTCTGGGTTAAGAACAATGGAAACATGAGAGAGGTGTAAAAGGTTGTATTCTTTGCATTTTTAAGGGCTAATTCTATAGGACACGTCAAATTTCTTACTGGATTGGGGGAATCTCTTTTATCAAATTGCACACGAAGAATTTTTATTTGTTCCGATTTTAATGAATGGGAATTCCTGGTGGAGAAATATAAATTATGTTCTCTTGAGAATTAAAATAACTATCATTTGCTGATTGATACTCTTGATGAAAAATATTTTTTATGTTCTGTACTGATCCTATGTTTAGATCAATTTTCTTCATCTGTGATTGGAAGTTGCTGTTGAGAGTAAACTGTGTGACCTTTTTCTTGGACAGGTGAGACAGATAAGTCGTGTATTTGAGTTGATTAATGGAGAGTTGTCTTACGTAGTTCAGATGGCTACCAACCTTACTAGTCTCCAACCACATCTGAAAGCCTTGCTCAAGAAGCTCTAATGCAGTCATGTCTTACACAAGATGGGTAAACGAAAGTATGTGAATCAGCAGGGTTGGACTAGTTTCATTCTTATTTATTCTCCCAAAAAGAACAGTTTCGTCAAGCCTTGCTGATTGTTTTGACACTGGGCAAAAAACCTTTATCAGAATTATGAACCCCCTTTTATTCTTGTTACGAAAAATATTTTGCTTAAATGAATCTGATGTGCACGTGAATGGGCATGTATGTGTGCGGGCTCACACACACACACACACACACAGAGGCATGTGCATACATGTAACTTCCAGTGGAATTCGTGTCAACTATCAATGAGAGTCTAATATCTGAGTCTAGGCAATTAGATTAGTAACAATCTGAGTTCTAACTAGATCTAACTTATTCTATGTCAGAAGTTTGTATTTGGTGTAGTTGAAATTGATAAGTGAATTCAAATGATATAGTATCTAAACTAGTTTGGTTTCACTTAGATCAGATAAGAATTTAATCTCAAAATTAATCGTAGCCTAGGTTGAACTAAGAAATCTATGGTTGGTGTTGAATGTGAGAGTGGGTTGAATTTTTATTGGAATTGGGTCCTGATCCAATCAATAGACATCCTGAGGGCCCATTATCATGAACAGAGTTAGGTTTCTTAATTTCTTAAAGTGACCCTATCGGCTATAGTTATGGATTGGGAATTACTGCATCACATGACACAGTTTTGGCTGCTAGAAACGTTTTTGATTGTTTGAGGTTGTAGCCATCTTCAGCATATATAAGAGGAAAGTCATTATATATGCTGCAGGTTTATGCAGATACAGGGAGAAAATGGAGCAGGGGAGAAGGTTTAAGTCCCTAAAGGATGTGCTTCAATTGTTGCAATTTTTTCTCCAAACAAACTGTAGAGAGAGAAGATATTTGGTTTTCATGATGTTCTCTCTAAGGTGAAAAGACAGGTTTCATCTGTGCTGGTGATTGGCCATCTCTTGCAAGGTGTATGCTAACTAAATGAAGATCAATAGTACCCTAATAGCTAATAATATATTTATAGAGTTGAACCTTGTCTCTTAATTATCAGCTAAACTTTTTAATTCTCAACTAATCTCCAAGCACTGGCCCCCACAGGGCAATGAAGAAAAATACAAGGATGATTCTTCATTAGAAGTTGTTATAAAATGACCTAATTGGCATAGTTTTTACCCCCCTTTTAACTCTATTATTGGTTTTGTTTGGTTGTCATTATCAATCGTTTTTATGGGTTTTCTTGTTAATTTCTCATTCCATCACCTCTGCATCTCACACCATTTTTCCAGCAATGAATCCATCGCGACCAGTCTGGCAACACTCTATTTTTATATTTCTAAAAGATTCAAAAATCAAAAGAAGAAAACTATGAGAATTTGACAACGACATCTCCATCTATTGATCAACTCTGAGGTGGCTGCAACTTATATTTTTTTCTCCAATTAGAAAATGTTCTCCATATGAGATTGCTTTTAAAATTTTTTTTTTTCTTTTTATTTGAAATGAGACTTGACGGAGCTTATGGGCTTTGGCTAAGTGGTTCATGTTTCTCTATTTTATAGAGTGAGGTTTCGGGTTCCATTTCCTATGAATGAGGTTCTTGGCTCATTTAATTGTTGTCCCTCTCTCTATTAACAACTAATTATCAACTCTACTGATGTATATATATTCTCTGGCATAAAAAATTAAAAAAACTAGGACTCATTGGCACAGTCTTATCACTTACATCATCTCCATGAATCGAAAGGCTCATACATGCTTTCCTGTTTTTAGTAATTAAAATGCTTAAATATTTATTTATATGTTTTGGGTGAATCATAATATTTGAATCCTTGACCGGCCCCCACGTTGTACGCTGTGCCAAGTGCTCACTCCCATGTGGTACAAAAGGTTAGTTTTTGCAATTATATATATATATATATATATATATTCTTTAATTGTAGAAAGAATAGTATCAAACATGTTGCATCTTGACTTTCAATATTCTCTTTCTTTTACTCCAAGTATGTTTTTGACTCTTTTGCACAAAAACAAAAAAGGAATGGGAAGGGGAACAATTAGGTTGCATTTTCACATATTGAGAAAGCCACAAGCAAGCCAGTGATCGATGCCATATTCTGTTATCATTTTATGTTATATATATACATGCATGTGTTTGATATATGTCTTAAAAAAGCCCGTTAATAGTTGTAGAAAAATATTATAGCACCATAAATTTTAATCCGAAATTAAAAATCATCATGATGTGTTATGCTTTGAGTGGTGGGATCTCTATTCTCAAAGTGTTTTTGTTTTTTTCGCACACCATTCAAACCACGACACGTCAGAGTAGATTTAAATTTCGATTTAAAGTGTCGCATAATATAGAATTGTCGATAATGATAATACTATGAATGGAATATAAATCGAATAATATTTACGCGGATAGAATTGTTGATAATGATAATACTATGAATGGAATATAAATCGAGTAATATATACGCGGAGAAAAGGGGTCAATTCAATCTCCATGTACCAAGGCAAGATTGCTGCCACTAACCCTCTGCACGCCTCAACATGCCTAGCTGTTTCCATTTCTCAACTCTCTCTCTCTCTCTCTCTCTCTCTCTCTCTCTCTGCATTCGAAACTGAACCTAACGGTGATTATTATTATTATTATAGAAATAATACTAGCTTGTTCAATTCATAATGATTGTTTCGTCATCATTATATTATATATTCTCTCATTCTAGAATGTGAAAATTTACAGCTCATTGAGATCATGAATCATGAGTAAGATTCCATCATTTCAGATTTTGGGATTTGTTCTATCCCCAACTTATAATTGCCCTCTCTCTCTCTCTCTCTCTGTACGCGGATTTGGCTATTTTCTTAACTTGTACAAGTACACCTCTTACACGTATGAGTTATGTCTTGTTCTTGGACTTAATTGGATGGTGCCAAAGCCAAATATTATGTTTTTTTTTTTCTTTTTTAAATTCTTAGGGTTTGGGGGTTTATTATTATACAAATACAGAAATACCAGCCCCTGCTTTCTATGATATTTATCTTCTCTGCCGTTCCCAACTTCCCATGCATATAGGATCACCAATCACAGATTACTAATGAGTACTCCTCGTGACGCGCGTACAAGGTGCACAAGCCATTGCAGTTGAGTCATTTTGATGAAAATTGCTGGGGGGCGGGTCACCTAATTTAGTGAGGATACGTTAAAGTTAATTGGGATGTCCCTTGGCGAAAATTGAGTGGTTCTTCTGTATTTTACATGTCTCTCATCGATATGATCTGCCATATAATGGATATATATGGGACCAGTACTTTAAAAAAAGAAAAAAAATATGATAACACAAATCTGTCGGTCTTTCCCCAATAATAACAGCCCTTTATACAAAAGTAATAATTGATAATACAATTCACATAAGATTAGGAGTTGTTGGTGTTAGTTTTTTCTAAAATTATTTTTGAAGAACTATTTCTTCACATATCTTTTTAAAATTATTTTCAAATCATATCTTCATATATCAAAATTTTCATACTGAAAGTAATTGTGGCAAAGGTTGAAGCTCCCTATCTTATGTTATATACAATTACTTTTAGTATAAAAGTTTTGCCAATCACCCTATCATCCTTTAAGTTGTTTGAAAATGTTTGTTATTTCATCTATTAGATCAAGTAAAATTTTGAACTATAAAAAATAATTTTAAGAAAAGTTAATGCAAACGGGTCCTTAATACATAGAATCATAGGATCCAGACTTTAATTTGCCACTCATGTACCAGATATCACCATATCTAATTCTGACCAACACGTACAATTTCCTAATTAAATTGTTGGGATCACTCTTTTCTTTTCTTTTTTCTTTTTTTGGTAAACAGGATCACTTAAATTAATCTAACCCATTATGCATATAAATATTAACTGGCTTTTGCTGTCAAAGTCTAGCATATATATATATATATATATATATATATAGGAAGCTGCGGTATCATTGCTGGCCGGGGCCGCGTTTCTGTGTCAATTCCTAGTGCTGTCCACTCATATTAACTTTCTCCAAAGGATGCTTTAAATTGCTCCCCACCTAAAAGCTTAAAAAGATTGGTACAGTATAATTAGTTGGAGATGATATTTTTAATTAGCACAATTCTATTCATCCTCCCTTTTTATCATTTTTTTTTGCCTTTCCTAATGTATTTGACCAACTTAGAGCAGTTATTTCGAGAAACTGACAGTTAGTTTTTTGCGATCCACTTATACATATTATGAATGCAAAAAATCGCATTGATCCAATAGTCGATTTTTTAAAAAATATACTATGATTGTTTTTCATAATTTTTTCATTACTGTTTATAATTTTTTTCAAATTTGCAAAAACCAATCATCGGATTAGTGTGATTTTTTGCATTCATGATAAGAATAAGTTAAACATCAAATCCAACGGTCGGTTTCTCAAAATAATTGTTCCAAGTTGGTCAGATACTTTAAGAAGGACAAAAAGGAATGACAAAAATGATGGACGAATGAAATTTTCCTTTTAATCAGTGGCGGAATCAGGAGTAAAGTCTAGGGGGGCCAAGCCCCTTACCAACCTTTCCTTATCATGCAAATATCACCCCACCCTAGCTTTTTGACTTTCCTTAATATATATATATATATATTAAGGAAAGTCAAAAAGCTAGGGTGGCCCCCCTTGGCTGTGCCTTGGTTTCGCCCCAGCTTTTAATTATATATGTACAGAAGTATTTAACGGCAGCCATATGAATGTTTACCGAATAGAGCATATATATATGTATATATAGAGTACTGTGCATATGAAGTAGCCTGTATATGATACTGGCATAATGCTAAAAGAACCTAATTGCACGAAAATCACTCAGTAACCACGAAACCCCTATTTTCAGCTCCACACACAGCTTTGGATAGATGCGACGAACACTGCAGTACGTACTCAGTAACATGCATCAATAGCTTTCACCATCTTCATTGCCACTAGCTATCATCACTTTATTAATTAATTATAGAAAATTTACCAGGAATTATTTATTAAGCAGTAGTCTCGATCCAGCTAGAACTAATCTGAACACGTATACAAAAGAGAGGAAGATGAAAAACTACTTATTTGTTCGATCACAACCATAAATTCCCTTAATTTGGCGCGCGGCCAGCTGGCAATGTAGAGCCAAGTCAAGCACGAACTTTCGTTCATGCACATTATGACCGACGCATGATTTAAAATGACTTTTAAGTTTCAACTTTCACGGAGGTAGTAGGTTGCTTTATTGAATTATATATATGATCATTTTGTCTATTATATATATATATATATATATTTCTTAAAAATATGAACGTTAATTAGAACAATCAAATAGATTTCCGGCCCCGGGGGTGTGGTGGGGGATATTAGCTAGCTAGGATAATTGTCATTTCAATTCAGGCCAATAATTATTGATCAACAAAAACATAAGATCTCCTTTAATTAAGGACCCACCATTATTTATTTCTTTTATAAAAAAAAATAAAAAAAATTCAAATGATCAAAGCAGTGATCAATGCTCAATAGATCGAGGTTCAAGTGAGCTAGCTAAGTAAGGCCGACAATTAAGTGGACCAATATTCCCTCACGGGATGCTATACTACAGGACAGAACACTCCAGAAGATCATGAGGTGGACTATACAACCTCATGTACGCGATTGTAACGCAATTCCGGCCATAGGGTCAGGGAACACCCAACAGTGCCATTTATATAATGGAACTGGTTTCCTTTTATCATTTTTTTTACCATTATTTCTACAATTCATTTTCAAATCACTAATGTAGGTTGATTATTTTATGAAATCGACCGTTGGATTATATATTATTCTTATACAAGTAGTACATGCCAAAAATCACATTGATCCAACGGTCAGATTTTAAAAAATCTCACCGTAAAAAACTGCAATGTTTCTAATTATAATAGTTTTTCACGGTGACATAATTCAGAAACCAACCGTTGGATCACTGTAATTTTTGGCATACATGTTATACGTAAGGAAAGTATCTAATCCAACGGTCGGTTTCTCAAAATGTTAAACCGACACTAGTGTTTTGAAAATGAATGATAGGAATAATGAAAAAAAAAAAAAAAAGGTAAGGAGAAGGTGACCCATAATGATGAGATATATACTTATATATAAAGTGGGCTGAATTCCATAACTCAGACACGGAGGAAGAGAGAGAGAGAGATGTGACAAATCAACCATCCAAAACAGCTATGATAAATAACAATATCAAACCATAAATAGACTCCTCTGACAAATCAACCATCCAAAAAAGAAAAAGTTATATATGATAATAAATTACAATATCAAACAATCAATAGAGTCCAAAGCCTCAAAAGGCGCTTCTCCTTTCTGTATACCTGACAAACTAATAATATGAATCTCTAGCTTTGTTGTGGGAGGTTTATAAAGCACAGCCACCCAAATCAATATTATGCCCCCAGGCCGCTGCTAATACTCCCGGTCTCCCCCTCCTTCTCACATTTCTTCCATATAGTACTAGCTAGTATTACATGATGGAGCGGAAGCCAATTTCTCTCCTCTTGCTCTTCTTGCTTTCCGTAATTGCGGTTTCTGCCTCCTCCAATAAAATGGTGAGGTTTGAGTTAATACACAGGCACGCTCATGATGAGCTCATCAACAAGCTGCCAAAAACCCAGCTCCAACGCATTAAAGAGCTGCTTCACAGCGATGGTATACGGCATCAAATAATTTCCCACAAACAGCACGCGAGGAGAAAGGCGTGGGAAACACCATCCATTGAAATGCCGATGGGTTCGGGGGCGGCGTACAGGGCAGGGCAGTACTTTGTGGGCATTAGAGTTGGTACACCGCCGCAGAAATTCACGCTCATCGCCGATACGGGAAGTGAGTTGACGTGGATGAAGTGCAAGCATAAATGTGGGGACAAGTGTATGCAAAAGAGGAGGGGTAGGGGTTTCAATTACAGAAGAGTGTTTCTTGCCGATAACTCTTCCACCTTTTCTACCGTTCCCTGCTCCTCTCCTATGTGCAAGTCTGATCTCATGAATTTGTTCTCTCTCGCTCGCTGCCCCACTCCATTGTCTCCCTGCGCCTACGATTACAGGTACCCTTCAATTCCCTTCAATTAATTTCCTTGCTCTTCCTCTTCCTCTTCCTCTTCCTGATCCATTTATCAACTCCTCAGAGTTGAAACTTCCATTCCACCGACTCAACTCAGTCTGTATATATCTCTATCTCCATCACCAGGGAATTAACACTTTTTGGAGAACTATTTCTTCATGTTTATCTTTAAAGTTAGGATTAAACTATGTCTTTACTGCATCAAAATTTACTAAAAGTCTAGAAGTGAAAGTTGGACATCTTAAATTTTGCCACAATCAAAAAAGTTGTCGAAAAGTGATTATCCCACCATTTCTAAAATCAAGTAAAATTTTGAAATTCAAAAGTAATTTTGAAAAAAATAATACAAACGGAGTAATTAACAATGCTTTTTCTTATTTTACAAATTGTACGTATTTAACCCAGATACATTTTTGTAAAACAGACATAAGAAATTCAAAGTATAATCCCACGTCAGTTTCTTTCTTTATTTCTTTATTTTAAACTCCGAGTGTGTGTATATATATATATATATAATGATTTGCCAGCTAATTAAAAAGGAAGACCTCTCTATTTAATATTTCACTAGGTATGTAGTTAGAAGATATATGTGCCAAATTAATTTTCTTTTTTTTTTTTTTTTGTGAAAGTCGTAACTCTTGATATATGTACAGAATCATGTATTGAGTTGAGTTGACTCGTTCTATTTAATTTACATGGATTGAAGTGTAGTTCCATCAGCTAACTAGCAATAGCTAGGGCCTCCTATTTATTGAAGAAGTTATTTTGGGGTGGTGTTTTATGGTATCTTGTTTCATGTCATTTTCGGAGAAGCGACCACCTCAGATCCTTTGGGGGGGTCGCTGGCTCACCCTCAAATCTTGGGTGCAGTTCATGACTGCTTTTTAGTTTTTAATTAATTGGAGATTTTTTTATTTTTTTTTTTAAAAAAAAAAAAACCAAAAAAATATATGAATTTAAACAGTCCCTATCTCTCTCTCTCTCTCTCTCTCTCTCTCTCTCTCTCTCTATATATATATATATATATATATATATATATATATAAATGTTTGTGTTTTTTCAGTTTTTGTCTATTAATTACTCCGTAATAGTTAATGGTACAATCGAATTGTGATGCACCTTAATTAATTAAGCATCTACTTGTTGACTACGTACTGCCCAATTCCATGGTCGATGTAATTACAACTCCTACCTACATCCTATACAGGAGTTATTGGCAGTACTTATAGTTGGTAGGTAAATCAATTAATTAAGCTTCACATGACCCACATTTTTTCGTATTAATGCATCAACTTGCCTGTACGTGCCCTGGCCTTGGCTACGCTGCTGCAACCCTTTTTTCATCAATTAAGACCATATGTATATAGCTAGCTAGGGACAAAGATGGAGTATTTTATTTTATTTAGAGCAATTTATGTGCATGCTCTCTCTCTCTCTCAATTTTTATATATATGCATATAATTTTCTACCCATTAACATGAATATTTTCAAACGTGTGCAAATCATGTGTGTGTGTATATATATATAGGGGGAGAGAGAGAGAGAGAGAGAACGGATAATTAGAAAGGGAAACGTAGGTACAAATTAATAAATCATATATGCGCTCGCAATATATATAGTGCAAGCTAGCTAGACAGAGGAACTAAAGTAAGTAAGCCGGCCTGTAAATTAAATAAATTAAAGTGAACTTTCATTTCAGCAAATTTTGAGATAATGATTAGTTTCTGCATATATAGTAGTTTGACAATTAAGATGGAGGTCGGATGTTTATTATAATACAAAAATGATATGATATTGAAATAGATACGCAGACGGATCAGATGCATTAGGGATCTTTGCGAAGGAGACGGTAACGGTACGGCTGTCAGAGGGGGGAAGGACGAAAGTAAAGAACGTGCTTGTTGGGTGCAGTGAATCTTTCACGGGCCAAAGCTTCGAGGCAGCTGATGGGGTACTTGGATTAGGGTACGGGAACCACTCGTTTGCAATGAAAGGCACCCAAGACTTTGGTGGCAAATTTTCTTACTGCCTCGTGGATCACTTGAGCCCCAAAAACGTTTCAAATTATCTAACTTTTGGCAGCTGCATTCGTACAAAATCAGCATCAATTTCCCCAAACACCGTGCAGTTTACGCAGCTTCTTGTGGGCTACATCCCTTCTTTATATGGTGTAAGTATTAAGGGCATTTCCGTTGGCGGCGTCATGTTAAAAATCCCACCTTACGTCTGGGATATTAATAATGGTCAAGGAGGAAGCATTGTGGATTCGGGCACGAGCCTTACAGTCCTCACCCTCCCAGCATACCAACCTGTCATGTCTGCATTGATCCCGCCATTGAAGAAATTTAAAAAATTAGATTTGGAGATCGGACCATTGGAGTATTGCTTCAACTCCACTGGATTTGATGAGTCCGTGGTGCCGAAACTAAGCATTCATTTTGCAGACGGCGCTAAATTGGAGCCACCGGTGAAGAGTTATGTCATTGCTACTGCCGATGGAGTCAAGTGTTTAGGATTTATGTCTGCCACTTGGCCTGGCCTTTCCGTAATTGGTAACATTATGCAGCAAAACCATTTGTGGGAGTTTGACTTGGTCCAAAATAAGCTGGGTTTTGCTCCCTCCACCTGCGCGTAGCTAATTAATACTCAGTAATTAATATGTACATCGCTACGTACGCGTACGTTTTATTTAAATCACAGTTTAATTTAAGTAATTAGAGGGAATATCCATGATCTAATTGCTTTAATTTGTAATTTTATTTTATTTTATTTATTTTTTTCAATATTAATTAATATATGTTTTGTATCGTAATTATTGTATTCTATACTCTCATCATTAATCAAAGACTGTTCCCTCGTATCCCTGGATGTGAACAAATAATGATAGTGTAGATAAAATACCAAAAGGGTTTCAATGATAATCAAGCTGAGGGCGACAAACCCAATCTCCGAGAGCCACACCATCTCTGTTACGTGCAGGTCTACTACTCTTAATTAAGAAAGGAGCCAATAATGCGCGCGCACATATATATATATATATATATATATATATATATATATATATATATATATGGCCATATGGGTGATGGATGCCTAATTGTCCTTATTATACCTATATATATGTATATATATATATGTAATTAACCAGATCAAATTAATAATTAATGTCGTTACCCGTACGTAGCAGCTAGTTTCTTAATTGTGAGCATTTCCTCGATCCAACAACTATCTAATATATATATATATATATATAGGGAGAGTAGCCGCTCAAATTGTTCTTATGCATATCCTAATCAAGTGGGATGCACTCAATCCAACCAAATGATAATATAAATAAAATTAACACTTGTCAGCTATGTATGATTAGAAAGCATTCATACTCTAAATTTATTAATGTTAAATTAATTGAAATTGAATGTATAACTGCAACTAAACGATCCAAGCTAGCTAGGATATTGACATAGCACGTGGCATCTATATATGATCTGATTATGTCCAAAATTAATATTAATAGAATGACGTGTGATACATGGATAAATTATTAAATTGATTGATGATAGAGAGATATGGTGGGGTAAACATGAGCTTTGGCTCAATATATGGTTCATATCTCTTTTTTAAAGGGATGAGGTTCTAATTACTATATTTCTCATGAATGAGAATTTATCCTTTTGTTATTCTTTTTCCTTTAATAACTAACTATTAACCCTATAGAGCTCCTAATATAAGGTGCACCTAATGCAAGATGCATCAGGTGGCCTCTTCTAGAGCCACTTTTTAAGCATATTTTCTAAAATTGACTGTTGAATTTGATGCTCTTTTCATGTATATCATGTCTGCAAAAAATTACAGTGATCCAACGGTTGATTTCTGAAAACTGTGGCTTTTTTGTTCTTTAAAATGTCACCCTTTTTTCACAATCAGTTTTTTAAGAACCAACCGTTGGATCACTGTAATTTTTGGCAGGCATAATATACATAAAAGGAGCATCAAATCCAACGGTCAATTTCTAAAAATTTGCTCAACAAGTGACTCTAGAAGAGATCGCCTAATGCATCTTGCATCAGGTGCACTTTATATTAGAAGCTTTAATTAACCCTATACTAATATGTATCGTTTGGCTAATGCAAAGGTATGCAACAACTGCGGCCACCAGCCCGCAGGGAATGGGATGGTATTGGACTATGGAGGAGTTAGATATAGGAGCTAGTGGAAGGTGAGAGGGGCGGAGGATCATGTGGTTTACATAAATCACGGCGCTTTCCCCGCTACCCAACTGCTCCCACCTTTTATCCTGATTTTTATTCAATTTGGGCAGTTTACACTTCAGCATAAGTCCAATGCCATCTATCATATCTCAATTAAGCACAAAGTCTTGAATCCCATGTGGTCCATCTATATACACATATATCTTAATTATATACCTTTTTTTTGTTTTTTTTGTACTTCGTGTCTAGTCTTTGGCTAATGGATAATGAAGGCGATCGAGGGACCTACATTTTGGGTTCGGATCTGGGCTCAGGTTTGGTCTCTCTAAGTTTGTGAAAACCCAGCCGCAAGTACATTTTCCTAATCTCGATTTTCTTTTTCTTTTTTTTTTTTTAAAAAAAAAGCTTTAATTAAGAAGATAACAAATATTCAAAAATAGTTTACAAGTATATATAGAAGTCTTGTAGTTTGTAGTATTAAAAATGCATAGGGTTAGGTTTGCATCTGCAGGTACGTGCATATGCTAATGCTTGCTGGCCACCCACTAGCATTGACAAATTTGAGCAGCGTGATTTTTAATTCACCGGCCAAAACCAAATCAAGCTAGTGAGAATGACAATATCTTTCAATTCAATTCCCACAACACATGCATGCAATTTCCTAGAATTAGCAAAACCATGATCATGAGGATTAAGGTGCACTATCTCTATCTCTATCTCCATCACACAGCTACGGATCGGAATTAACAAAGATTGAAGCTAAAAGTCTTTGACATAATTATTACAACACTCATTAATTAGAGACCCTATCGTAATTGAATCTGCAAGAAGAGATAAGAGAGAAAATTTACCCATGTGTTCTTAATATTTGAACCGTCCAAGCCTCGCGAGTATTTTAATTTTTAAATACTAAAACTTTTAACTCAAAATTGCAATAAATTAAGAAATTTATAAGAAATGGAAAGTCTCCCTTTGACACAAAATTAACTTTAATAATCCCAAGAATAAGTAATTAAGCAAATTCTTAATTAGATAATTTGGACTCAAAAATATTAGAACAGGGCCTAAATAGCAATTGCACAAATTTTCTTAAGATGGACAAATTAATGTCATTTTTTTCCATAATGAAATTATATATATATATATATATATATTATATTATATATAGAGCAGTCCATCTTACGTGGCTCTCTCCCTACTCTTCCCTCCTCCATTCTCTTCTCCCCTTAATTCACTCTTCTTTTTCATTTTTATTGGTTTGACCGCATCATATTTTTGACATGGCAGTATTTCATTGGTCTACCTCTCTCCTCGAATATCTCTCCTCAAATCTGTTATCTTATTTCAAATTTTGAATCTCCCACTCACCATATCTTTTACCCAGGATTTGAGCCCCTTATTTTACCCTCAATCATAATCTCCGTTTCTCCTCTCTGCCGAACCAAAAGCGCTACTTCAAGGGTTTTCTATTAACCTTTTCCATCACTTTTGGTTCTCTTTTTTCATTCTTCATTCTTATGTCTCTCTGTCTATTGTTGATGATTCTCTCTCTAACTGGTTCTCTTATTTCTCCCAATAAGTATCTTGCATAAAGTCTGTGGCAGGAGTTGATGTTTTGTATTTTGAAGGCACTGTTGGAGTAGAGGGCGAAGAAGGAGTGGCCGCTGGGGTTTTAATCGGTACCATTGCCAAAACATTGCCTTCCGACACAGAAGAGCTTAGGATCCAACATTTATGTGGTGTTCGACTTTGATTCCCATATTATCACAATTGGAAATTCAATTTTGGGTCCGATCTTATACCTCCGGTATGGTTTCAGACTAAAAGTAGTTAATTTTGGCCATTGCCCCCAAATATTTTCACAGTTTTGAAGATTTATGTAAACCAACTTTTGGATTTGCTTGATGTATGTTAATCTAGCTTTTATTTTCTTATTTTCTCTATACTGTAATGGAAGCCGACCGTTGAATGTTGTTGTGGTTCTGTGAAATTATTTATAATCAGTGATCAGACCCGACCCAGCATGTCCAGACTTTGTTTATTAGTTTTATTTTACATAATATATATGTTTTGGCATCTTTCAATCTTGACATTGAAAAAGAAACCATCTGAAGATTGCAATTAACATGAACTTAAAACGGGTCAGCCATGTGTTATGATACTCTGTTTTGGCAATAGGTAAAACTGTGAAAATATCATATAGCTCCTGGTGAGGGAAACTTCTGTTCTAGCAATGTGTTTTGAGAAATTCTGTTTTGGCATTTGTATATATGCTTGGTCGGGTTTGACCACTGAAGGTTTTTGGAACAAAACCAGACTGGCTCTAAACCTCTCAGTAAAACAATATCAGTTAGTCCCACTTTCAATTAATTTCGATTGAGTTTTGGATGTCAGATTTGTCGTTGCTTAGGATAGGATGAGATGGAAAAATTCACTAAATTGAGACTGGTGCAGGTAATTGGATTAGTGAATGTGAGCTTTTTTATTTTTTTGGAAACTATACCATAAAATTTAAGATTTGAATTTGTTTTCTTTTTTCCTTTTTATAGCAACCAAATAGATGGTTTTTGCTCAGTTTGGGTGCAAAGAAATTGAAAGGAAAGGAAAATGAAAGTAGGATTTTCGAATCAAAAATTTTTCACTGTGTAAGAATGGTGAAAATTAGAAACACCACTAACCTCAGGCTAATAAACCTATCTAGCTAAGTTAAGTTGATTTGTTTAATTTCTTCTTTTTTGTTTTTCTTTAAAAATGAGGCAACATAAATGTTATGCAACAGTTTTTATGTGGTTTATGACTTTCTGTAGTTTTTAGATTTTTTTAGCTGCAGCTTTTTTATTTTCGAATCTTAGATCTTTCATTTTTTAGTTTATATCTCTACTTCTAGGTATGTTTTTCTTCTATCTAACAACTTCTCTTTATTTTGATTATTTTTACTTCTAAGTCCATACTTACAATGTTTATAATAAAGATATGTTATTTCATTTTGATTATATTATTATGTATGGCTTATTTAAAAATTTGTATTTTTTTTTTCTAGATATATGGCAAATATTGCGGGCAAGCAATTGGTGAAGGGTAGAATTAGTTGTGCGTTATTTCATAGGATTCTTTTATCACATTAATATTTAATGAATATTTTTTAATTTCTTAAATTTTTATGCATGCTAAAATGAATTTGATTTTTATGTATCGTATTTCGATAAAAAGTAAACATTATTTTATTTCCAATTTATTACCATGCTAATTAATTTACTGTTCATAATTCTATTTATGGTTGTCGCGCATCGCGCGGGTCAATACTAGTATATATATATATATATATATATAGTAGGCAACTATGTCATATATTAAGCCTGGAA
The DNA here is from genome assembly GCA_017140935.1 of Hamamelis virginiana. Lineage (NCBI taxonomy): Eukaryota > Viridiplantae > Streptophyta > Magnoliopsida > Saxifragales > Hamamelidaceae > Hamamelis > Hamamelis virginiana. Next base: position 220,686 of record JAESVK010000317.1, on the reverse strand, counting down.
TAAGCTTTCTAAATTAAGGTTTTTTTTTTTTTTGCACAATTAATTCAGTACGTAAGTAAGTAGAAAATTAATCATGATCGACCATTGGAAGTGATACAGAGTATCTCTAATTCAGGGTATACAGTTTGGACCTATGTTGGTCCATGCATTCTAAATAGACCTTCTAGCTAGCACATGTTTTCCATCACTCGATCTTCTTCCAAGAATAACATCCTTTTTTTTTTAGAGCGGATGTTGACACACCCTCTTATTATTAGCCCACCCCCACCAATTTTGATTTTTTACCGTTTTATAAAAAAATACATTGTTTTTAAGAAAACTAGCCGCGAGATCCACTAAAAAACATCATTTTGAACAACTTTGTAGAAGAAAGTTTTTCCAAAATCTATCATTTAAGCAGACTTTTTGGCATTTTTTACGAAATATTTTGTAAAAATAATAAAATGGTCAAAAAGTCTACTTAAATGATAGATTTTGGAAAAACTTTCTTCTACAAAGTTGTTCAAAATGATGTTTTCTAGTGGATAACGCGGTTAGTTTTCTTAAAAACAATGTATTTTTTCATAAAAGGGTAAAAAATCAAAATTGGTAGGAGTGGACTAATAATAAGAGGGTGTGTCAACATCTGCTCCCTTTTTTTTTTCATTGTCGGTGTCAGTCGTGAGTTGATTAAGCCCACAATTTACACCGTTCCAAGAGATGCTGATGTAGCCCATTGTATTCTCAAGAGCTGGAGATCAAATTGAGTCAGGTTCCAGCTTGGCCCAACATTGGTGAAGTGTGACCTTAATTGGCTTGGGCTTTCAAATCCAGTCTTCGGGACCAAAATGCCAATTGCCAAATATATTGTCTCACGTTGCCTTATTGGAATTGGCTTATTTGGAACTCTTTCCATAGTTGGTGCTATTATGCTCTAATGGTAGATCTCATATTTGGCACTTTAGTATTCCAATAGACTTTAAATTGGAGAAAAATATAATGTGGACTATTTGGGAGATGGCATTGCCAAAAAAAAAAAAAAAAAAAAGTTTTCAAACATGGGAAATATTGACGTTATTGCTAAATTTGGGAGCTATGGATGCCAACCCATTGGAGTACTTTTTGTTGTAATGACTGAAATTAATCATTCACCCGATAGCTATATATAGCCCCATAACCTATAGCAAATAGCATAACCAGCCATATCAAAATCCACATCATTAGTCTTGATGATGAGAAACTGAAAAAGTCCCCAAAACATACCTTCGACCCTCAATCCCAATTGGAAAGCCAGTCCCAATACAACACAAATTGCAAACAGGTTTCCTTCTGTGCCCATGTAACATTGGAGGAGTATATACTATATAATATTTCTCTTACAAAGCTCCATTCCCTACGGTAAAAGCATTTTGAAAACATTTCCAAATAATTATGATAGCCTGACCCAACTTGCCATTTTAGATAAGCGCAATCCCCATATGAGGCTAATTTAAAGAACATGCCAGAGTACTTCCTGACATTGTCCTCGATCCATTAACGGATTAACCGGCAAGCTCAATCCTCATAAAGGGTTAATTTAGATTCCAGGTTTAACCAATTCTCATGCCAAATGCGAATATGATAGCCTGACCCAACTTGCCATTTTAGATCAGCTTTAGGAGATAATTGCCCATGAATAGAAGTGAATGGATAGGCAGTAGCTCCTCCAATGCATTACTCTCTCTCTCTCTCTCTCTCTAATTTCTTTCCAGGGTCCTGCCAAAATCTTACATTAATCATCCCATGAATGTATTTGCAAATGGAGGTGTGGACATTGCATACACCAATTAAAGAGTAGAAAAGCGTAGCAATTTGATGAGAGTTAAGTCTACTGGCCACTGCCCAGAGAAAGGAGCTGCCATTGCCATTTGCCATCCTTGAATTTTACACTGCACCTTATAATCTAGCTTTAATGGCGGAAAAGATCTCCTCCTCCTTTCTGTCTGTAAGTCTCTGAACAAATGCTGATGCAATAGTACTGTTGCAGACAATCATTTACCACCTTACACCTACTGCCTATTGGGATTGGCCGATTGGGAAGGAAGATACTAAAACCCTCATCCGCTGACTCCTCCAAACCCCAAAAAAAAACCTCAAGGCTTACAAATACAGTAGAAAACTCTTCCCAATAAAATCCCAATTAAAAAGCCATGCTCATGAAATTCAAACTTAATTACTCCACCAAAAAAATCCCATCAAGCTAGTATTCACTATCCAGTCGTAGTCCTTTCTCGCATCAAGCTCTTTTTGAGTTATCCGGCCTCGTGCATTGCCACATTTAAAACTCTTCCCAATATATTTGTAAGGTTTTGTAGATTATTTTATACACCACATACTGATTGGTCCAAAATTAATGATTGTTTCGAGGACTAGCATTTTGGTATGAGGATAAGATAAGAATGGATGGATTTATTTCTTTAAAAGATAGCTCCAACCCAAACCCAGAAACGATAATGCTTGCCACAACCCACAACACAATATCCTAGTAAGGATATATAATAGAAAATATTACGTTCATTTTGTTGAGAGAAAGGTTGAGAGGAAGAGAGAAAAATATTGAGAGAGAACCACAAAACTTTGTATTGAGCTTCTTACCTTAATCAATGTACAAAGAGACATTATATAGGCTAGACACTATACAGAAATTATAAACAATTATAAACTATGGTGAGGTAAAGTTAAACTATGGTGAGGTAAACTAATATATACATTAACACATTTAACCCCTTACATGTTATTTGATTTTCATATAAATTAATTATTAGTTCATTTTAAAAAAATTATATTTATACCTTATTTTCTCTTTAAGGTTCAACTTAACAAATTTACCAGAAAAAATTAATAATAAATTTATCGAACAATGTTAGAGTAAAAATTAATCATGCTCATACTTAGCCTGGCACAAACCCCATCAATAGACGAATACTAAAATCTACGAGCAAGATGCACATTCTAACTCAACTTGAGGTCGCAACGTTATGTAAAATGCTAGCCAATATATATATATATATATATTGGAAAAACAGACAAAATAGTATTATATTCACCAAAAAAAAAGAAAAAGAAAATGGGAAAAACAGTTTCTTAGTGCGTCGCCGCGTCGGTTCTCCTACATATGCCTTAAGGGCTAAGGTTATGACTTTTGACCTCTTTGGGGAGGATAATTTTTAGTTCCCACCTTTTTTCAAAGGAATAGATTGTGATTGAGACCGACCAAAAGCTTTTCTCTCCTTCCATATTGACCTCTTTTTTTTTTTTTTTTTTTTTTTTTTTTTTTTTCCTTTTTTTTTCTCTCTTTGAAGAGAGGTAGAGATTGATTTTTAGGTGAAGACTTGAGGGCTTCTTTCTTTCTTTTTTTTTTTTTTTTTCAAATTAAAATTTTAAACTGATGTACTTTCTAAAATAAGCTAATTAAGGGAAGGCAAAGTGGGTCATTCGAGATATTTATACTAATTTTTAGACTAAATGCAATAGTGGTAATCATTGCATCTTTTGCCCAAAAGTTGTGGGAAGGTACATGAGCCTTAACAGGGATAGGAAAAACACAGTATCCAAACACATTTTAATACTCTATTATTAATTGATAGATCCAAATTCAAAATGGAGTTGAAATATGACCTGAATAGTTTAATTAGTGTGAGTAGAGCGTTACACGTGCACGCCATGTTAAGGTCAGGCGTGGGCACTTCTCCTTCTCCCACCCCTAAGTACAAATTTTTTGTTTGTATTTGACTATTTGTTTTTGGTCTTTTGAGTGGGGCCTCAAACTTGCTCCCCAAGCAAACATTTGATAGTGCCCTCCTTCTTTGCCTCCTTTGAAACGTCCAATCTCCAAAATCAAATAAAATAAACATTTTCTTTTCTTTACGCATTTATTTTTGAAATTTCTTCCCACCCTCTCTCTCTCAATATATATATATATATATATATATATACACATATACATAGAGGGTACGTATCATCATCATCATCATCGATTTATTATCATCATCATTACCATCAAATTATGCAAATATGGCCTTGAGAAAATTCCCTCATCATCCATGCTATATGAGAATTGATTGTCTAGCTTTTTATTCATCATATAATATAATCCTTTATTTATTTATTGGCCAAATAACAAGAAGAAGAGGAGGAAATTACTGTAAAAAACACAAGGTACACAAAATCAATATATAGTATGTAAGAGCTACAATATTTTGAAGCTCAAAGGCAGGACCCAGAAACACAAACATCACCTGTTTTCATAGTTTGAAAATTAAATCAACAGTTATTTTCCATTCTAATAGTTTCAATATTTTTACTCTATATGTTTATATGTAGGGTAAATTATGCCAATAAACTCAACTTTTTGCAACATTACATGAATGAACCTCATCCAAAATATTTATGGGTGGGGCTATTTACAGCCCACCATTTTACTAAAGGCAAAACCCATTTAAAATTTTTATTGGGTCTATTTTATCATTTTCTAACTACAGCCCACTAATCTTTAGGCAACCTATTACTATACAAAACAAAAATTTTAATATACCATAAATGTCTCAAGTCTAACTACAGCCCACTTCTTCTTCTTCTTCTTCTTCATGTTTTTCTTCTTCAACCCCAAAGCTTTCATTTTAGGTTTGTTTGTATATTATTGATAAACATTATATTTAGATTAAACATGCTTCAAAACATGAAAAGTAGCATTCTATAACCATTATGGTGTGATGGTGTTACGAAAAAAACTCATATTTCGATCGGAAAATAGAAAAAAAAAAACTGTGTTCGTGTTCGCATTTAACCTGATAAGGCCGAATATTAAGCTTTAGTATTCGGTAAGCCAACACCGAATGTGAAGCTTTAGTATTCGGTCATCCAACACCGAATATGAAGCTTTAATATTCGGTAATCTAATGCCGAATATGTAATTTTCAAATATTAAACCTACATATTCGGCATTACCTTACCGAATATTAAAGCTTCATATTCGGTGTTGGCCTACCGAATACTAAAGCTTCACATTCGGCCTTACCAGGCCGAATGCGAATACGAACACATTTTTTTTTGTTTCCTATTTTCCGATTGAAATATGAGTTTTTTTCGTAACACCATCACACCATAATGGTTATAGAGTGCTACTTTTTATGTTTTGAAGCATGTTTAATCTAAATATAATGTTTACCAATAATATACAAACAAACCTAAAACGAAAGCTTTGGGGTTGAAGAAGAACATGAAGAAGAAGAAGAAGAAGTTGTTGTTTGAAGAACTTGGTGATTGAGAGGATTGGGAGTAATGAGTTGTATTTAGACTTGGGGCATTTATGGTATATTAAAACTTTTGTTTTGTATAGTAATGAGTTGTATTTAGTAAAGGGTAAAATGGGCATATTAATTAAAATTTTATTGTGCTGCCTTTAGTAAAAATACAAATAGGTGGGTTGCATTTAGAAAATGGCCTGCTTTTAGTAAAAGGTGGGTTGTAAATAGCCCCACCCAATATTTATATCAACGGATCTATCACTGTTTTTTTGGACTATATTGCCCTTCTAACAAAATTTTTTTTTGACTTTATTTAAATTTGTGTACATAATCCTCAAGTTATACGTAATTCTCATAAATAAGCTTAATCCCCATTCCTTAACATAAATAATAGTTCTCAAATTATTACAAAATCCTCAGTACCCTATTTTTATTAGAATCACCAAAATTATTTAGAATTTTCAATCCCCATCATGTATATGTCATATCACATCATCATTTAATACATGTCAGTCAATGTTTTCTAACTAATTTTTTAATATAAATTTGATAAAACATAATTTCCATAATTACATGGAATCTTCAATCCCTAACTATACTCTAATCTACAACTTTATGTATTGTAACATTATGTCTCCCACATATCACTTCATATCTAAACCTGTCACATCAATTGAAAATAATTTTTTTTTTAATATTTATTAGAAAAAAATTCTTTATTTATATATACAAAGTCTTGATTTAGTGCATATATGCTCAAAATGAGCATGTTGGGTGTATATTTTGAAAACCAACTGTTGGATTAAATACTCATTTTGAAATTCAACTGTTGGATTAGATACTCTTATTATGAATATCACATATGCCAAAAATCAAAATGATCTAATGTTAGCATCTCAAAATACCGATTGTGAAAAATTCTGAATGCTAAAATTGACGCATTTTATTTAAATAAAAATATCAGAAACTGACAGTTAGATTACTGTAATTTTTGGTATGTGTGACATACATAAAGTCAACATAAGTTTATTAAATCATTTTTCTCTCTATAAGTATATGATTGAATATCAAACTTGAATGCACGACATAGGATGTATTTTGTAATTAAAAAACAAAATGTTGAAATTTACCAACTGAATTATTAAATCTACATCTAATTAATTTGGCAAACCCCACACCTCTTTGTAATGATTTGAGACTAAATTCAGAACGCATGAGGCATGACATTGTAATAGTCACTGAAATTCTATAATAACTATTCTTGACCCTCAACCACTAGCTCTCTTTTGTTATAAATTATAATGCCCCATTTTCAAATAATGGATTTCTCATCAAGTAAGGTATAATCTTTCATTTATGGCTTTTGAATTTAATATTAAATGAAACATGAGCTTTGGCTCAATATATTTCATGTCTCTCCTTTTATGGGATGAGGTTCTCGTTTCTATTTCTTATAACAACTAACTATTAAGATGTATATTGCCAGACAAAAAAATTTAAAAAATAAATCCTAATTGTTTTTCATTAATTAATGAAACTTTTGCTCAATAGTTCGCGTCTTTCCTTTTATATATTATTAAGAATGATGGCATGCTTAAGCATATTATTATTATTATTATTATTTATTCCTTTTTGACAAACTCCTTATTCCAAATCCTAATTTATTTTCCCATTATTAATAAATGGTATGGATGCTCTTTCATAATTATCTTATTTTAATTTTAATTTTAATTTTTTTTTAAAAGAAGAAGAAGAAGAGGAAAAGGAGTATCTTATGCTCATGTAAGTGGGTCTACTTCGTTAGTTGCATTATCTCTACTAAACTAGTGGATGAATGGGCATCCTGAAAGTAAAGCAGCATTGGGTGGTAAGTGCTATGCTGACTGATTCCTTCTCAATTTAAAAAATATAAAAAGAAATAAAATTCATTTTATTTATATATTTATAAAATAAAATATGTTCCTCTACTAGTGTTTCCTTTTCATTTCGAGCTCATGCCATATGGAGAGAATTATGGTGCATCCGCATCCGACATGGTGGACACGTTTGATGCTGATGATGCTTTTTGAAAAAATATATATACTAATATTAATATTAATATATTATATTGGGAGACGATTCCACAACACTAGAGAATGGAGTCGGTTCTCGGTTTCATCGGACGGATGGGAAACAGAAGCGTTGGAGTGGTGATGCATAAAGCGACAGAAGCCGTCCAATCTTCTGACTCTGGAATGACGTGGAAGCTCCCAGCACCGTTGCTTTATCACTATTTGACTTTCCAAGCCTCTCCTCCTCCACTTTTCTTCGCCTTCCTTGCTCATATCGTATCAGATCTCTCTCTCTTTCTCTCTCTCTCTCTCTTTAACCCTCGACGGTCGTTCCGATCTCTCTCCTCCAATAGCGGTGCTCCGATATTCTGGTAGCTCTCTCTCTCTCTCTCTCTCTATATCTGTCTCTTTTCGCCCGAAAATTGTATCGGTTTCATCTATTTTAATTGCGGGATTCGCGGCGGATATATGATATTTCAGACAGGATTCCGATTTTTTCGTAATCGGATATTTCGTTGTGTCTGCGTTATCTAAATCCGCGTTTTTGGTTTTTACGGCGAGGAATAACGGTTTTCCGGCGATATTCCTGTTGTTTTGGAGTGGTTTCTCGCCGGATCTGTTTGGTGTTTTGATTTTGTTGACATCTCAGGCGGGATCTCGGCGTTCGGATTTTTTGTATTTCGTTAGGTTTAGGGTGTAAACATATAAATTTATATATAGATATATAAATAACTCGGTAGAACTGGAGGGAGGAAAGGAAGGATTTTACTGCGGGGAGTTGTGGTGTGATCTTAGTATGGCAGCTGATTTACAGCCTGAGAAACGTATCCTTCTTCTTTTCTCTTATAAAATTTTCAATTAACTAGATTTATTATTATGTATTCCGTTTCTATGTGTAGTTTATACTGAACCTTTCTTTCATAACTCAAAAAAATAAAAATAAAATAATGATAATGGTGTTTTTATTTTTCACTTTTTAATTCGATCAGATTTGTATATCTTCACAATATTGATTTCATATTTTTTTAAGAGGATGTTTATACTCCGTACGTATCATGACTTATTAATTTTTTATTTATTATCTATTTTTGCAACTTTTTTTCATATGCTGTTGATTCAATTCATGTTTTCAGTTCTTCTTCTAACGCTATATTCATGAATTTTATTTAACAATGTCATCTTCTTCTGTATCAGAATTTCTTAGTTTTAATTTCTTTTATTCTTTTAATTTTAGCCCCTTGCCCCCTAGTCGAGGTTTTTAAAATTAAAATTTTTCCCCTTTTTTCTCCATTGCAATTGAATTTTCTAGATAACGAGTTTGTTATTTTCCTGGTATTTCCTGCTTTCCTAAGGGTTTTTTTTTTTTTTTTTTCTAAATATTACTTTGTCTGAAAATACTGATGGCCATGTCGTGAGTAAAGTTTAATGAGCAACGCTTGATGGGTTTTGCCTTTGAGAACTTCCATCGATGTAGATTAATTATAATAATTTCACGAATAGGATTGAAGAAAGGTTTGATTAATGATTGGTGTTTGAACCTTGACTTTTTGCTTTATCAGCTCTTGACGAAATGATGAGGAATCTTAACGTCGATCCTTCTACTAAGCTCGCCATTCCCAATCTGGTATTATCTCCCACCTCACTCTCTCCCCCCCTTTTTCTTTTTTTTTTCCTTCTTTTTTTTTTTTAAATTTTTTATTCGATTGTACTTCGTATTATTTATTCATTTCTTGGCTAAGGATCCGTTTGCTTCATTGGAAATAGTTTCCATGTATTTATTTTTTCCTGGTGAAAGAAAATAAGTTTCAATTTTCTGAAGTGGCCGGGTGTTGTATGATTTCCTAGCTTTTCTCTCCTGGAGATTATTTGTAATTAATATTGTGATTTTGGGTATCTATATTCAAAGGAGGGAATCCCATCTGATGCTACATCATGTATTTCATCAACTGGAGATGCATCGGGCAGTGTCAAAGAAAGTGAAGTTGATTATGAGTCTTTGACAACGCCTTATCCAGCTTCTAACTTCTATGGATACTATTATCCAGGTTTGTCCACACAGATTTAATTAAGTTCTATGTTTCCTGTCTATGTATTTTATTGGCATTCAAACATATTTTTTCACATCTTACAGTAGCATGTCAACAGGTTATGATGGCTCTCTAGGAGATTCAGTCGACCAAGGATACTACTTTGGTGGCGATGGATTGGAGATTCAATACCCTGTAAGATTTTTAATATGTACACAGATTGATGATTTATAATGGGATGGAAATTGTCATTGACTTTGTTTTATTACATGATTGGCCTGTTTGGTGCAAGTACAATTTCTAGTTCTGATTTGTGTTTGCTCTTTGAGTTTGTTGACTCACTTGGGTGATTCTTTCCTGTTAAAATTTCTGAGCCTATGATTGTACACTCCATTTGGATCTTGGAAAAATGTGAGAAAAGAAAGAAAATTTGTCAGAAATGAATTATGCATCTTCTTTTCTTTTCTCTCATGCTTTCCGAGTACCAACGGAGCCTTCTATCCTGTTTATCTTGAAATTATTTCCCTGCAAAGAAGGCATAATTTGAGACTGGTAAGAATGAGGCCTAGTTATTTGATTTTCTTTTGGTCAGTGATGATGAGCATGTTTGTTGAGGTGCCCTAGTGAAACTTGGTTTTTCTTTGTGGGCAAACACAGAGAAAAATAGCTTTGGCAGTTCAATTTGAATGTACCAGTCTTTACTGCGTGGCAGTTGAGTTTGCAATATCTGTCTTATTTGGCAATAACAGTTTCACCTGTCTTCTGCATTGATGTGGGAATGTTGATTGATTTATGCTACAGTTCATGCAACTTTGCTGTTGATTGGATTTCCCTATTAGATACTTTATTATTGGTTTTGTTTGGATGCAATACATGTTTCAATGGCATCTCTCTCTCTCTCTCTCACACACACACACAGTTGCAACTCCTTTTGCAATTGCCACAGGAGTTGTCCTATAACAAGTACCTTTATTATACTCGGATTGTTTTATTCCCTTCTGGTACATTTGTAAAGAACATTGTTAATGTTTTTGTTATGCCGTTTGTCTCACATGGCCCCTATGGACAAGTGTGACATTGTAATGGGTACAAAGATTTGTATATTTGGGTAAAGCAATAGACACAAACCATTTACCTTGCTACTATCTTAAATGGTTTTCCTACTTCCACTAATTTTATCACTTTCTGTTTGATCTGATTTCCATGATGCAAAATCAGTTGAGTGGTAGAGGCTAAAGATATAGGGGACATAGCAGTCACTTTAGTAATATCATTTGATGAATCACAGATTTTTTTTGGTAATTTTGGTTTGATGGTTGATTAAATGTTACAGCTAAATACGGAAGTATATCCAGCACCTGTGTAAAGATTATGTACCCATGATGTGTGAATCTTTTGGGCTGAAAGTAGCCCAATATGATGCTAACTTATGTGTGCTTGGCTGCCACCATTTAGCTTCTATAAGATGTTGTTACATTTAGTAGCAAATGATTGATATACTACTTGTTTCTACTTCATTTAGGCTGTGCAAGCAGATAATGGATCTCTCGTCTACATTATGCCTGGATTTCAGCCCGGTTATAATCCTTACAGCCCATACTTATCTGTAGCCACGATTGGGGTTGATGGACAGTATGTTGGTCAACAGCCATATCCACCAAGCCCTATGTTTCCTCCACCCATTGCTTCTCCTGGATATTTCCCGGCGCCTCTCCCTTATGGTTCAGAGTTGGTGCCATCAACCTACCTGTTGGATCCTTCTTTTCTAGTTGGAGATGGAGCATCATATGGAAATGTATATACTGGAGCTTCAGAAATTCGAGGCTCCAAACCTAACATAGCTGCCCCAAGTCATACCCGTGCTCCTCCTGTAAAATCTTTTTCAACTTCTGAATTTAGCAATCCATTAGAAATTAAGGGCTCCTCACCATCATTGGATGTCTCATCAGGCCATGGTGGTCGCAACCAATTAAAAGCAGCAAACAAGGTATTGTAGTTCTTTGTTCCTAGTGACTTTCTGTCATATCCTTCTCATGCATTTTTTATGATATTTGTTCTTGTTTTTAGGTCTCGCAACATGGATCAACTTTCCAGCCAGATGCTATTCTTGCCAAGGGTTACTTTCCCATTGCAAAGTTTCCATCCTATCACCAGGGAAGGGGTGGATTGCTCTATCCAAACGGTCCCGACAACCTAAAAGCAAATGGAAGGGGTTGGGGTGGCACTGAAAAACTGAAAACAAGAAGCAAGGCTAATGGCATTAGTGATTTTGGTTTGCTTAATGAGCAGAACCATGGTCCTAGAACAGCCAATGCAAAGGGTGCCTTGGTTTCTGGAGGTAATGCTGCTGGATCTCTGGCTACTGACGGGAATGGAAACAGTAACAGCATAACATCTCTAATCAGGAGGGATCAATATAACCTTCCTGATTTTCTGACAAAATACGATCATGCATTTTTCTTTGTAATCAAATCTTACAGTGAAGATGATATTCATAAGAGCATCAAGTATAATGTGTGGGCTAGTACACCAAATGGTAATAAAAGGCTGGATGCAGCTTATCAAGAGGCACAGGAAAGGATGGGAGAGAAAGGCAACAAGTGTCCAGTGTTCCTTTTCTTTTCGGTATGCTTTAGAGTTCTTTCACATTTTTTTTTCTAATGCAGGAATTTTTTTTGTATAAGTTTATTGTTTATTTTATTTTTTCCCCTTGTATTGTCATTGTCTAGGTGAATGCAAGTGGTCAGTTCTGTGGAGTAGCTGAGATGATTGCCCGAGTTGATTTCAATAAGAACATGGATTTCTGGCAACAGGATAAGTGGAGTGGTTTTTTCCCAGTCAAGTGGCATATCATAAAAGATGTTCCTAACCCACAGTTAAGGCATATAATACTTGAGAACAATGACAACAAGCCTGTAACCAATAGCAGAGACACACAGGAGGTTTGCACAATTAACTTCCATGATTTCCTAGTATCTCCCCCCTTCTTAGGTTTCTTTCGTAACTTCTTTCTCTTCTTTATACTATTCTTATTATGTTATTCATTTATTTGCAGGTGAGATTTCCTCAGGGTATTGAAATGTTGAGCATTTTTAAGAACTATGTTTCAAAGACATCTATATTGGATGACTTTGATTTTTATGAATGCCGCCAAAAGGTGATGCAAGAGAAGAGGACCAGGCCTTCTACACCCCATTTTGATCATATTCAGGTTTTCCCTATTCATTATTTAATATATTTTTTTTCCCTCTCCCTTCCAAGTCTCTCAAATTATTTTTGTGAGTGATTGATAACAGAGTATATCCATAACGGGCAAAAGCTGGTTATAAGATTCTTTAAAAAAAAAATCTTTGATTATAAAATAATCGAGTAGAAAGGATTCCTAATACAAATCAGGATAGTGGAGAGTATCATGAGTTGAAATTTGTGACCAACTTTATTCTGTGCCCAAGGGTCGGGTGGGGTGACGTAGTACCAACGGTAGTTTTGATTTTAATTTTGCTGGAGATGTATCTGCATCTGCACGGTTTATTGATTTCAAGTGTTCTTTGATCTGTTTGTTTGTTTATGTAATTAATATATATTTATCTGACACTATATGGCAGCAGAAAGCAGATGAATTAACATCTGGGATTCAGTCCATAGATTTGTCCGCTATCAAGAACATTGAGGATCTGCAAGCAGGGGACAAAGGAAAGGAATGAAGGAAATATAGGCCCGGTGGGGTGGTTGTATTGCCAGAGCAACAGCAGCGGCAGCAGTGCTAGGAAGCTATTGAAACAGCCCCAAATGCTGCTGTTGGCAATGCCACCCGGAAGTAAATAAAAGATAAAACAAAAGGAGTGAAGCATTTTGGTGGCTGTTTATGAGTGGAAGAGGACCTGTCTCTTAAAAAGAGAGACGGTGGCTTGCCTGCTTACCAAGATGGAGATTGTTGTGTACCATAGAGAAAGCTTTTGGATGTCCCCATTGGTTGTGCTGGTTACAAAGAATCACTGCGTCAAAGTGTTTTTTTTTTTTTGAAACTCAACTGTGCATCTGTTTTGTTTCGTTCTTTGTTTTTTTTTTTTTTTTTTTAAGCCCCTTTTTAACAGCATTTTCCATTATAGGTTGGTACCTGAAATGTGGTTGTGAAAGGAGAGAGAGGAGGGAGGGTTGTGGTTGGGTTTTATTTTGGTTTGTTGTTGTGGCGGTGGGGTTTTCGTGGTTCTGGTGTTTGGGGTCGTTTTCCCTGTTTGTAGTATGGAAGAGGTGTGGTGTAATGTAGCTGTAGTGCGAGCTGTGTGGTGGCCCAGACAGTCTTTCTACCTAAAAGCTCCGCGCCCCTAGTTTTTTTTTGGCTTTTTTTGTTGAAAGCCAATTTCAGGCGGAATCTGTGAATTGAGAATGGGAAAGAAAATATACATCATTTATAATGTTTTTTTTTTTTTTTTTTTTTTTTCTTTTTCTGGGTGACAATAATCTTTAAAACTGTCCCATGAATTTTTCATCCTTTTTATCACAATCGTCTTTTGTTGCATGATTGATGATTGACTCGAGGCAGTAAGCTCTTTATTTCTCTGTTTAATTATATTATAGTTTCTTTTTGGTCTTTTCATTATATTCATTTCTGAAATAAGGCCATTTACAAATATATATTTTTAAAAAAATTTCTAACCCTGCTATGCATGGGCAGTTATAGCAAGATGGTTTGTATAGGGAGTCATCGTCTTGCTTAAGGGCCAGCGAGGAAAGTTGGAAGGTCACAGTTGCAATCTTATTATAGAGTGGACAAGTAAGGTAAACCAAGTTGATTTCAACATAAAAAGAAAAAGAAGAGAAAAATCAACACTCATTATTATTATTATTATTATTATATTTTTGGGTAATCATTTTGCACATGAACTTGAGAGTCTAGGGACACTCGAGTGGTCTTAACAATCTAACACCAAATACTTAAAATACTTGGATTTTGCTATTCTGACGCCCATCTTGTTATATTGCAAATGGTGAGCCCTAGAAATAGGTTGATAAGATCTTCTGTTTAGTAATAACAAAGCAAAAAAATTTATATTAAAAAGCCTCTCTAATCCATATATTTAGTTGGAAGGTTTCTCAAGTTCCGGATACAAAGCTTTTTATAATGCAGATGCCAACAGAAGAGAACACAGTCTTCATTCTGGGAACTCTGTAGATCCATCAACAATTTATTATTCCTGCAAATGGGAAAGTCCTCATAATCAAGCGAAAATCCATTCGTAAATGCCACATACCATAAGACTTTTGAAAACATATTAATCCAATGAGTGAGAGGGGAGAGATTGAAAGAAGACTGTTTACCAGGCAGGAATGATTTGAACAGATTCGACAAACTCTTGCCATTCTTGAATCTCTTAAATGTGAAAGCCATATCTCGAGCAGGACGTCTTGGGCAATGGAGAGTAACTCTTAATGCATATATCTCAGTCTGATATACTATTACCAATTTACCAGTCAAAATCTGGATAATATTCTCAAACCCTTTTAAAACCACTACAAAAACGACAAGAAGAGGACTTTTTACGAACAATTCAGCATTCCCATAAGGATCCTCTCCACTCCGCAACCATCAATGCAGGTTACATTTTAACAAAATGCATAGTCAAAATCTTCGAATCAAAGTGTCCAAATCCAGCTGTAGACGGGTATGTATTAACAGTAACATTTGGTTCAACAAAAGGGCCCATCTATTCTTTGTTACTTTCAAAGTATTTAACCTTGTTCCCCTGATGCTTGTCCACGTCCGCGTCCACCACGTCCACGCACAGCTCGACCACGAACTACTGCTCTTCCACGGCCTCTGCCAGGCGAAGAAATCACTCCAGCCTGTCTCAGGAGAGCCCTTTGCCTCGCTCTCTCCTGTAAATTTATGGTAGTTGAGCTGCTACCAACAGACGTCACCTGTTTTACCTCTCCAGTTTCAGCCGTGACACTGGAACTACCTTCTTTTGAGACACCAATTTCTACGGTGCCAATTGTTGATGTACTCTCACCAGTACCCAAAGCTTCAGGGATTTGATCAGTCTCCACAGTAATCTGGTCATTGCCATCATTAGACTTATCAGGACTTTCGACAACCTCTTCTGCTGCGTTACCTTCATCATTCTTTTCATCATTCAAAGCCTCAGGAGAACTAGCCTCACTGACATCCACTCCAGCAGCAGCTAGAGCTTCATCATCAACTCCAGTTGGTGAAGAAGCCACATGCACCACAGGCTCAGGCTGTCCTTCCCCTGTCTCTGGGCTCCCCATTAAATTAGACATATCACCACCAACCTCAAGATCTGTAATATCTGGAACCAGCTCTCCCTCTTCCTTATCACTTTCCATCGCTGACTGTTGGATGTCTTGTTCAGCCTGATCCTTTGCCACATCATCAAACTCGATCTCTGTTTCACTAGGCTTATCCAAAGTCTCATCTAAAACATTGTTTCTATCATTTTCCGAGTCAACTTGAATCGTGCCATCTAATTGTTGTGGTTCAATTGGATCCTCAGCCTGCCCCCCTGTAGCCTCGGCCTCGTCCTTTTCAGCATCAATGGCTTCCTCATTCGAACCTTGAAGTAAATCGCCAACAGCATCAAAAGATTCTTCAATGGCAGGTAAAGTTTCAAGATTTTCCAAAGGAGCAGCAGATTGTCCTTCAGTACCTTCTTTTGGAGAATCTAAACCTTTGGCTTTCTTCAGCACTGGTGCTGCCACATCAGAGATGGTCTCTCCTTGTATGATTGGCCCTTCATGTAATTCAGAAGCAGATGAAGAAGCAAGGCGTTTGCGAGCTGGTGGTTGAGTTAGTAAAGTGATATTGCTTGGAGTTTCTGTGTCATGAGATGGTGTGAGCCTCGCCTCATTGTTAGATCCTTCCATCTCTGACATCTCTATGTCACCTTGTGGCTCTTCAGGTTTCATGAGACGAGGACGAACCAACTTCCTTCCACCTTTACGGGTTTCAACATTGGTTTTGGGCAAAGTGGGTCTCTTCTCTCTTTCTACTGTTGCTTTAGCTGGAGAATTACTTGTTGCAGGACCAAGGGAGGGCACAGTACTAGGGGCTTGAGAAGGAACTGCCTGACCTGTAGAGAAAAAAGGCACTCTTCAATCTTAAATCTACGAAAATAAAGAAAGCGACAAAGAATATAGTCACCTTAAAGAAGGTAAAAAGATGAAAAATTCGAAGTGACGAAAAGAACCTGTAGTAGCTGCTAAAGAAGAAGTATCCACGGTTGATGAAGTGTCAGCAGCAAGAGTACGACCACCAAGCTCAGTTGAAATTGACTGTGCTACCCTTTCAAAATTTTCAACAGCCAGTAGATAGGCAGAACCAAAATCATCCAAGACAGTCCCAGAAAGAAGTTGAACCATTGAGGTACCCTGAGAGAGATTAATGTAGAAGCATGAAAATGGAGATGCAACAGCAATAAAATGAAAAGATTTTACGAAATAGCAACACAAGACAGGAAATATATACGTATATTTTCAGAAAATTGAAGGTGAGTGCTGCAGTATATGTTCAGCCGCTTTCATCATGAGAAACCATTTTAAGCAGTGCAAGAAATAGAATTAGGACACATGCACAACTACTGTAACCTACTTTTAACATCATTTCATTGTGATGTGTAGGAGATGCCCCAAAGCAAACAAATTGAAGAAAAAGAAACAGTAACATCAAAACTGCAGTTTACAAGATGGCAGTGGGTCGGGTTATTTGGGAGATTGCCTTTGGAATGCTTAAATATTATGAGGTACATATAGACAGAATTCAAATAATGACTAATGGAAAGATTGATTAATGTCTATAAGAACAGTTAATTAAATAACACCATTACCTCTGGAAGATCGCCTTTGGAATGCTTAAGCTTTTCAACTTCGTCTGAAAGTCTCTTTACAGCCTGCTTATGCTTCTCGAATTCAACTACGAACTTTCCTTTGTCCTAAGGTTGACAAGAGAGACATTATGTAGCCAGTTTGACAAAATAACATGTATTGAAAGAAAAATTGTAATGGAAAGAAACAAATTCAGCATAATATTAAACTGGAGCAATTTTAATGCAAATAAATCATCATGCTTTTAGTCTTTTACTATGAAAGGAACTAGAAATTATGAGGGGCCAGGTTATAGTTGTTTTAAAAATGCTCATGCATGCTATACTACAAAATTCAGTCTCAACATATGTTTTAGATTCCCGGATTAGAGATCAGCACTAAGATCAGCACTACAATGCACACATTATTTTGTAACAACGGTATTAGATTCTAGTGAATAATAACACTAAAATACTAATATGTTGAGATCAGCACTAAGATCAGCACTACAATGCACACATTATTTTATAACAACGGCATTAGATTCTAGTGAATAATAACACTAAAATACTAATATGTTGGAAATTAGGATGGCACAATGCATATACTCTAAGAAGCACAGAGACATATACTCTAAGAAGCACAGGTACTTCCTTGGAGATGTGGTGGTGTCGGACACATTGGACACGATACTCCAACACTACACCTCTCTCTTCGTCTTCTTTTCTTCTTCTCCTCCTCCTTGTTTGTTTGAACAATTCAAATAGAATTTTTAAAAATAACACAAAAGGATACATTTTAAATAATGTATGTGAAGCCATGTGATATAATATACTTGTATGTATAAAAACATATATTTTATTAACATCGTGTCCCCACGTGTCTGTGTCATGTTGTTGTAGCTATGTCTCATATTTCTGTTGGTGTTTCTTAGCATGTGGTAGCTTTCTTATCATATAGTCTGCATATCCACATTGTAGACAATACTTATTTCTTATTAATAATACACAACTCAATTTTGACTGAAATCCATTTGTATGAGTGACGACAAGTCCAAAAAGACAACAACCTTAACACTGATGGTAAGTAATATATTATTTGCAATGATCATCTATAGTATTTCAAACTAAATAAATAATTTATTCATGAGGAACATAGAGAGAACCTGAGTAACAGTTTTATATAATTCCAAAATTGTGTTCTGAGTCTTAAGACGTTTTGTTTTCTCGGTTCGATGCTCATCCTTCTCCTTCTTCAACTCCTCCCTCTGCCTCTCCAGAGTTTTCTCCAAAATCTGGTTGAACGTTTTAGTAAAAGTGAAAAACAAGAAGAATGGAAGAAAGGAACATAAAAAGGAAGAAAAACATGTTATATGAACCTGTATTCTGGTGTCTTTTTCCTCCTTTTCCTTTATGGCCTGTTCACTAGTAGCATCCCCAGCAGATCTTTTCCCTATGATGCATGGTTGATGAATGAAAAGCAGCACCTGGTGGCCAGGTAAATGCTACAAAATTACATCTGAAATGAAAATGAATACCTTGTCTGATTTCCTCCAACTGTTTGGAAAGAGCTTGATTTTCTTTGCTCAATTCCTCCTTTTCCTTTGATAAGGTCTCAAACCTCCTCTGCAGAGTTAAAACAAATAGTAGAAACCAAATCAATGAATGTAGAAGGGGCCAGAATGCAAAAGATAATATACAGTTATACACCATACTTCACCATATGAATAATTTAACAAACCTTGAACTGAGCTACTAGCTTCTTTTGCCTCTCCACATCTGATTTTAGAACTGTCTGCATGTCAACCACAATTCATTAGATATAATGAAAGGATTTGCTAACTATGAGCCATAAGCTGATGTCGGGGTCTAGTCCATTATAGAAAAGACTATGCTGGAGTACCTCAACTTGCAAAATCTCATTTATCCTGTTCTCCCTCTCAATTAGTTCCAATCTGCTGTTTGCAAGGTCTCGCTCCAATTTTGATATATTGTCCTGCTTCTCAGAAACAAGTTTCTTAATTTCCTCCATCTGAGCATCATTCTCCCTCAGATTTACCTAGTAGAAACATACAAAACATAAATGTATATGAAAGCAAGAATCACAATATTAGACCAATGGCATCATGTAATAAAGAAACAATTCTAAGTTCTAACACTATCCCATCTATAAACCATAATATCCTATGTTCTGTGGAAATGGACACAAGTGTCACACTTCCACATGGAATGAGTTGTCCAACGAGTCTCACACTTTTGACACCCACATGGGTCGTTGGACACAGGAACTTCAAAAATCTAGACATGCGAAATAACTACATGTGTGTGTGCGTGTTTGTGAATATATTGTATAGGACACAATAATATATGTTTGAGTTTGTGTACGTGGAAGAAGAGTTAAATAATGAAGTAATAATTTTATGGCATTTCCTCAAATAAAATCATGTAAAAGACTGTTCTTTATGTTGTTTATTTTAAGTAAAAGTGGACTTTTTGTAACTTATAAGTGTCCAACTTGGTGTAAAAAAATGACAGGAAAAGGATTTCATGCCAACAAGCATTTAATATGACACTAGTCAACAGGGAGAACGGTCTTTCATATATATAAACACCAACACCCACACCCACACCTTAGGGAAGGCCCTAGAAGATGCACGAGATCTATTATGTAAAGTCCCACCTAATAAATTAATCGTGAAAAAAAAAATGAAATCTTGACTGGACAATCTTGATGTCAATAGGGAGAGGTGTCCTTCATAACCTAGTTATATGAAGTCGCACCTAATAAATTAATCGTGTAAAGAAAAAATATCTAATCCAATGGTCAGTTTTCCAAGATATGTATCCCACAATTACCTATTAGCTTCATGCTTACATAAGATATATAAGCATATGTTGACTAGATCAGGACTGTATATATACATATTGGCCTTTCTGAATTTTCTATATTAAACATATATGCTTGTCTTTGGTTAAAATTTTGTATGCATGCTTAAGGACATTAGAGAGAATTAGAGAGTAAGTTATCAACTTTAAAATGGAATCTACAACAAAAGGGCAAAACTTACTATACAAAAAATAAAGGTGTTTTCTCTTCTAAGTTTCCAAAAATAGGTGGAAATGAATGTCTTAGTTAACAAGTGCTCGACATGCCAATCAGTAATAAATATAGATTAAACTCATTCATGCTTGATAAGAATCACATCATTTCCCCACTCTTCTTCCTAAACTTGTTAGACATCCTATACAGATGGAGCGACTATTGAGGTGCCTAATCTAGGCCGAGGTGTTATAAGGCTCATGACCTCACCTCCACTATGCATTTTGACAACCATACTAAACTCTACAATAATTAGATTTAGAGCCTGAGGACATACAATACATATCATCAATTTGACGAATGCAATTCAATTAAATATATAAATATTTAGACTACCTGCATCTGCTGAAAATCACCCTTCATGCGATCATAATCTTCCACATCAATATTTTTGCACCTCTCAAGTAACTTAAAAAAGAAAAAAAAAAAAAAAAATTTAGAATCCAGAATTAGAGAAAATAAGACACAGAAAGAACATCAAACATGCAACACCTCGCTAACTCTCTTTTCCAGGTGATATTTTTCTGTCCTTTGCATTTCAGTTTCTTTCTTACAAGCTTCCACTTCAATTTGTCTCTCCCTTAGCAGACTTTCCAGATTCTCAGTCTCAACCCTAGCTTTTTGAGCTACTTCACGAAATTTCTAAGATCAAAAGAAAGCATGTTTTTCCAGTCAGTAAATGCCATCAACTTGGTCCAGAACACCAAGAAGGTATTTAAAATAAAAAATAAAAAAAAAAAAAAAAAACAAGAAGAAGAAAGAAATCAACAGATTAATTGAAAGAACAAGAGAAATCATCTTTTATATTTTATAATTTCCTCCCTAGACAAACCTGGCATTCCTCAAAATTGTGCTTGTTTTCCTCTCTGAGTTGCATGTTGCTTTCACGAAGCAAGCTCATTTCTCTAACCTGATAAGATATTTCAATGAAATAGCTTAAAGTTAGCAGGGGGAAAAAAAAAATCAAGAATGTGATATTTTAAGCGCAAGAAGGGTATGATACACAATGATCTAACCATCTAAAAAGACTGTGTTGGCCATTACAAGTCGCAAGAAAGAAATATATGATAATATGAAGATAGGAAAATGAATAAGAAGAGTGCGCCAGAAAAGAAGAAAAAACGCAAACAAGAAAGATGGCAATCCTAGGATTTCTAAGGACAGTATTTCCAGTAGAAATAAAACTCTACCTGAAGTTGGAGGGATTTGATCTCTTCCTCTGTGAACAACAATGCTCTTGAATTTGTACGCTCAGAATTAAGTGATGTTTGGGCAGTCTCGGCTGCCTTTAGAGCACTCTCAAGCTACACAAAAATTGAAAGAGGCTTGAGTACATCAAAACATTCAAGGAAACAAAGTAGATGACCATTTTAAGCAATGAGATCTTGTAAATTTAATCATTATCACAGGAACTAATTAAGATAAAACTGGAAAAACAACCATCGGATCACATTGGCAATAGGCAGAACCAAGTTCTAAATGGAGGGTGCTTTTTTTTTTTTTTATCATCATTATTATTATTTAATTGATACTCTATTTTATAAGCAGGAGACATCAAGTTCAGACAATAGAATAATAGTAAGAATTTGGAGATGAAATCATCTAAACCATAGAATGAAAGACTAAATCATTATTATTTTAACAATGCAGTGTCCTAAAACGTCATTGTCTTGGATTAGTGCAACAATAATGACAAAAGGTAACAAAATTCTTTGAATATTACAAAATTGAAATTATGAAAAAAAAAAAAATAGAAACCGAATTTACCCAGTAAACCTTCATAGTTGTCTAAGTAATCATAACTATCCCAAATATTAGAAATAATTTCAAATAAGAAAACTGAATCATTCTGAAATATATGCAATGACCACACGTCCTTTTCAAAAATGTCCTAAATTAATTCTTTAATTTTCTTAAAATGATCCCACCAATGCCCAACTCACTCCAGAATTGAAAAGTAATCCAACGTTGGATAATTCCCAAATCCCAAATTTGTTAGTATGAAAAGACAAGCTGTTACAGTTCTAAAAAAGATGCCAAAGTGAACAAATCTACCAGATCTAGAAGTTTGTCAAGTGCCATCCTAACATGTTTGTCCCAAGCAGCAGGTGTTGGCATGTGGTAACACACAATCCACATGCATTACCAACAGATGCAGAGAAAATGTTGGGCAGCACAAACAGTTGCCTTGGCATAACAAACACACATTTAATGAGCAACCCTGTTCCATGATATAAATTGGGTTGGGCTTACATTGGACAAACCGTTATCATAAGAAATTAATAGAAAAATAATAGCCATCTCCATTGCAGTTAGACGCAGCTATAAATTTATCTGAAGTTAACTTAAAATCAAGCAGAAGAGGCAGTTCAAGACGTAGAAGTTTTTACATATGAACCACAATCAAATTAAACAATTGATTTATTTTTTCACAACGTTCAACAGATAATCAACTAACACAAATTATAGTTCTTCCAAAATAATGGCTACAATACAGCCAGACAACATGAAACAGATAAAGAGAATTTGAATAACATTTTGATCTCGATAGACAGTATATGCTTAAGGTCAAATAACAAACTGGTGATGCAAAACATGAAAGAAAGAGGGCAACCAATTCAAATTAAAAATCGGCAACCTACTTGTGATTGAAATCGCAGCTTTTCTTGTTTTAACAAAGAGATCTCTGTTTCTGCCTGTTAAAGTTGGGAGTTAAAGCGAACATTAGAGAACTCTACACTGAGAAGAAAGATTAATAGAGGCAAGGTGAAAGAAACTTACTATTTCTTTTGACCGTCGGAGATAATTAACCACATTTTGCAACCCAGAATCACCAAGCGGATCTGGATCAGAGCTCCCAGAAGATATTCCAGCAGAGTTACGATCTTTTTCGGCTAATTGAATATGCAAAGCCTCTAGTCGACTGTGCAGAATCTTGTTCTGGAAAAGGCATATGGAAGAATAGATGAAGACAACACCATAAGAAATACGAGAAAAGTATATTTTAAATGTAATAACAGTGGGGTGTTAAAAATTTCCTTTCATGCATGAACCAAAGAGACACATCTCAACATATAAGTCTATGATACAGTATTAAAAAACGAAACATTAACGAAACAAGTTATGTAGCAAATTCAAGCAGTAAGACAAGAAAGGGATCGGGAATGATGCAAAAAGCAAAGTTTAAAACTTCATTTAGGAGGCGATTTGCTACTCCTGACAAAGGAAAAGTTTAAAGAAAATTTTCAATACATAGGCGAATAAACAGAATGTATTAACTATACAACAAAGAGAAAAGGCACTTCTCCCCACGTTGGTTTCTACACTTCACACTACAGAAACTAATAACAAGGGGTTAAGTCTGTGAAGCATGTAAGAGTTCCTCCACAGCTCTGCTGCTTGCCGCAGATATTTGCATTGGATAGTTGCCGCCATTGACTCATGCCTAAAGTTGCATCCCGCTCAAAACGTGATGAAATGTTAGCAACAGATATGATAACGATTGAGTGAGTTGAGTGGGGTGTACTTGGGTTTGGGGTATAAACTTGAGTGGAATTCTTGTACCATTGTACTCATTTTCTCTCATAGTGAAAGAAGGCAATCATTCTCGTGGATGTATGCAATTTGAGCTGAACCACGTAAATCATTGTGTTCCATATTTTATGTGTGTTTGTGTCTTTTTTTTTTTTGGTGCTTTTCTTGGGTGTGTATACTCTGTTTTATCCCAACAGTTTGTTCCTTAAGAAATAATCTATTGTTAAAGATTATTAGCCAACTACAAGTTATTAGAGAGTCTACTGTACTTCCTGTTAACCCACAGCATAAACAAAAAATTTATCAATATAATAAATTCCATAATATCACCACCACCATAACGTAAACTTCTTTTATTTACTTGAAAAAAAAATACGGAATTATAAGTGTAAAGAATAACGGTACTCATCAATTAAAAAACTGTAATATCAACACAACCATATTGTAAATTTATTTCCTTACTTGAAAAAAGAACATGGAATTACAAGGGTTAAGACTAATGGTAGTCATCAAATAAGGAACTGAACAAATACAAGAAACTAATAAGCAGATAGGCTAGAAGAATACATCAGCACATTAGCACATAAAGGCATATTGAGCTACCTGTTCATTGAGTTCATTGTACTTCTTCTCAGCTTCATTCTTTGATTCTTCTAACATTGACCCATCCACTTCCCACTTAGCCTTTAGTTCATTCTGTAGAAGTTTTTTTTAAAAAAAGGCTATGGAATTATATCATATTAGAGTCTGAAATTCATAAAAGAAGCTAGATACAAATTTCACAAACAACGGAAACTGAATGTTTGAGGGGCAATATCCCTTGAACAAAAGCAGCAGTAGATATTGCATTGCAGATTAAGTTACCGGTTTATAAAAGATCCTTGAAAGGAAAGGAAACATTAATTAATTCTTACAGCCATTAAAGAAACAGAGTAACAACTAACCAAATCAACTGCAGGGATGAAAATATCACATTGACATGCAATCAAGCGTTTAAACTAATTATACACTAAAAAACATGGACACAGACAAGCAACAGAGTTATGACACCACATAACTCATGGGCACATCTACACAATAAATCCTCAAAATTTAGGATACGAGACGGCATGGACAAGACAGTAATAGAACATATTAAAGATATAATTATGTGTATCATGTAGCATCATATGCATCAATAACTGAAAAGAATCTACTAACCAACTGGTATTTATATGCTTCTAGAAGTTATAACTAACTATTGAAGAGAAACTAAACTTACAAGGTTGTGATATATGCTAAAAATAGTACACTAAGAAGCAATATTAAAAGACATCTCAAAATAAAGCAAACGAAAGACTTAGTTGGACAACAACTGGTCAGTAGATTAGAAGAACTCTCTGGTGGGTACATCATACTCCCCTTCAGAAATGACACTTGTCTTTAAGTTTCAGCTGGAAAATAGGGGTTCAAGTGCTTCACATTGAAGGTATTAGAGATCTTTAAGTGAGAGGGCAACTGAACCATGTAGGCATTGTCATTGATCTTGGCCAAAATCTTGCAAGAACCAACCTTCCAATCGTTCAATTTGGAAAAAGAACCCATAGGACACCTTTCCTTGCTTAACATCACCCAAACTAGATCTCCCTCCGTTAAACTTAAGTCTCTGATGATGACTGTCAGCAACAACTTTGGAACATGCATTAGAATGTTCAACTCTTTCCTTCATTTATGTATGGAGAGATTGCATAAAGTCTGTTATCTCCTTTCCCCACACATCCACCCTTTTAGAAAGTGGCAATGGTGCCAAATCTAAGACACTCAAGGGATAACTTGCATACACAACTTCAAAAGGAGAAGATTTAATGGTCCGGTTGAGAGAACAATCGTAGGATAATTCAGCCGAAAGAAGAATACTACCCCAACCCTAGAATTTTCACCAACTGAGCACCTTAGAAGATTTCAAAGGCTCCAATTAGTAACTCCATTTTGGTCATCCGTTTCAGGATGAAATGAAGTGCTAAAGCCCAATTTGGTTCCAATCTTGTGCCACAAAGTTCGCCAAAAATGAGCAAGGAACTTAGCATCCCCGTCGAAGACAATAGAAAGGGGTACACCATGAAGTTTGTACAGACCTGCATTAGTAGCTGTACCCTTCCCTTTTTGACAAACTTGGCAACTTTGAACATGCCTCTCAACACCTTTAGTCAACCCCGACCAAGAGTAGTCTCATTGGAGTAGTTCTAGAGTCTGTCTTGCCAAATGCACCAAATTACGTTGTTCAACTATAATCAACTCCCTTAGAGAACATTTAGGCACACGCAACTTCACCCCCTTGAAAAGAAACCCACCTTTCGAATAAAAATCAGAATTGGCATTTCCACCACCCACTTCTTTTATAGGCTGGTCATACACGATAAGGTAATCTTCGAGTTCAACTTCTTCCATCGATGGCCTTTTGACAATCTGAAGACCGGAATAGGTGCTTTTTCTGGTTGTAAATGTTATCCACGGAACTATTTCCTTTCCCATAGGTGGATGAACTTCCAGCCTTAGAATAGTTAAGAAAAGTCTATCCAGACCTTGCCATACTTCAATCACGTTGTTTTTTAGCTAGCAAAGCTCAATTATATGCCTTAGAAACAGTCCATAATGATTACAACCCAAGCACATCTTGAATAGAGGGCTTTAAACCACTCAAATATCAAGCCACCATTTGCTCTTCATTCTCATTCAAGTCAACTCTAGCAACAAGTTGATAGAATGCTTCAGTATACTCATTAACACTTCCACTTTGCCAAAGATTATGAAAATTCTTGCAAAGAGTCTGCATATAGTTGAATGGAAGAAATTGCACTCTAAACTACTACTTCATTTTACTCCAATCTCTAATATTCTTTTTCCCACTCCTTTGGTTGAACATTTTCAATTGTTCCTACCAAGAGGATGCTCTTCCCTTGGAGGGAATTGACACCAATCACACCTTCCTCTCCTCAAACACCTCATAGTAATCAAATAGTCTCTCAAGAGCATTCAGCCAATCCACAAATTCATCCGGATTGAAACTTTGGAATCTCAATCTTGATGATGTACTTAAGCCTAGATTCATGCTTTTCAACATATTGTCTCCTTCTAGGAGGAACCCCAAACGAATTCTGAAAATAAGTGTGATTGTCCAAGGACTCATCACTAACCTCACTTGGAGGTTGCATGCATTGTACCATCTTCGTAAATGCAGCAATTTGCCTCCTTAAATCAGAAATTTTATCCTATTCCCCTTGATTATGCTGATGTTCAACATTTCTTCCCGGTGGAAGGTTAGCATCAACACATTCCCCAAGATTCATTTGATCGCCTCTACCTCTTCTTCCTCTACCTCTTTGTGGCATAAGAAACTTCAAAATACAATAAAGCAGTACCAAAATAACTCCACCAGCGGTGCAATTTCAAGCTTGCTTGGTTACAAGTAATGTCCAAGAGAAGCTCGAGATTCATAAAGATGAGATGTAAATGTTGCAATACCAGAATATGAGCTGTACTCACTATTGAACCAGATTTTAGATAAACAGAACAATCTACAGCTGCAATTGTCAACTGCTAGGACTGTATTGAAGCTTCGAATACAGTGGAATCACCAAGAATGGTTGATATTTGGTGTCGACACCTAAATCTCACTTCCTAGGGTTTTGGCTGGAAGAAGTAAAGGAATTAGAGCTCAAATCCAGTTGCGGATGTGCAAAACCAGCAGAAAGGGATCAGACCTTGTTCTTTGATACCAAATGATGACAAGCAACAACAATTATCACCAAGAATTGACAAGGAATTGCTCTGAAATTAAGATAAAGCCAATTTTACAGGAGGAGCAAGAACAGAGAGTTTCCAAGCTCTGTTCTAGATCTGAAAGTGATACAAATTTCATAAAACTGCCCTCTCAAACAGCTAGATAAATATTTATAGATTTCTATTAAGTTCTAACCAACTAATATGAGAAATAATAGTACTACATAGTTGTTACAGGAATTAAATGACAGTTAACATTAACAATACAGCAATTTAAATACAATTAGCCTGCATTAGTCATTCAAAATTATAATAACACCTACAGCATCCTTACAATTTAAAATCACTGAAAAACTATAAATTAAACACCCGCCCATGTCTGCACTTTATGAGATATATCATAACCTCTGCCTCTCTCAATGGTTATATTGCAGTTAGTTCATTGGAGGTTACCATGTCATAGGCCTTGGGTGTGAGTAGCATACCAAACGAGGTGTTGTGTTCATTCCAAATGATCTAAAGACTTCAAAATCAAATTAAATACATGAATACATATTATATTTGAAAAACAAGATAAAACAACATCCTGAACTCAGGGAGAAATGAAGCATAATCAGAAGTAGTGCTTGAGGTACTTTTAAATCTAATTGTATTATTTTTTGATCAAGTAAAAGTGTTGGAATTCATTAAAAAAGAGAATGCTTTAAAGACGCTGTACATGTGAGGTATACAACCACCACTAAGGCAAAAAGAAAAGAAAAAAAAAAAAGAGTAAACTACAATCAAAATGACTAAACAAAAAGATGGAAAGTTGTCTAGTCACCAATTTAACCAATTCTAGCCGATGATTTTAGTATACACAGACACACACTCACTCACACACTAGACCATTAGAAATACCACCAATTCAACATATCTTGCTAAATTAGGAGTAAATGAGAGAAGCATCAAAATGAGTTCAGTAAAAAATAAGTTACATTTTCACTTTTGAGTGTGTCTGCCAATTTACGCAACTCGGATGCTTCCTCCTGCAGCAAAGCCAAAGCTTGCGACGTTTTAGTCAACTCTTGAATTGTCTCAGACTGCAGGATAACCTGTGCAAAACAGAAAATGTTACAAAAGCAACAAGCATGAAATGCCGCAAATTTTATACAGTAGCTGCATATATTTTATATGAGCTTTCTAATACTACCTCCATCCCAATTTAATCGCATACTTTGAAAAAACACAAAGTTTAAGAAAGTGTAATAATTGCACTTTCCATGTCATCATTAACTTCATTTTTTCAAATTTACCCCCTTCTCTAACTCAAAGTAGACTCCAAAAAAGTAGTAATTTCTAAATAATGTGAGGGTATTATTGGACATTTCATAATATTCATGCAATGGTTTTCAAAAAGCTCAATTATTTTGGGACGGACAAAAAATGAAAGATGTGCAACTCAAATGGGACAGAAGGAGTAATTGCTATATTGTAAGAACTAGAAAAGGACCGCAATCTAGAAACTTCATAAGCCATAACTAGGAAAGACTATATTTAATCATTGCTACAGCATTCAAACATATTTTCCCCATGGAATGCAGGGCAGGTCAAATCCAAGCCTGGCACATAATGCTTTGCTAGGTTGGCCTGTTAATATCCAATGTCCTACCCCATGAGGGGCTCTCACAACTTTGGACATCAAATCCTCACTTTCACAAACTTTTCACCTCTGAAGAGAATCTCCAAAGTCATTTTCCTATCAAAGCTTGATTTTGGCATAGCAAGAGGTCTAAAGCCAAGACCTCAATACCTTAGGATTATAAATGGGGTGATACTTAAATTCATCATCCAACCAGGTCCAAAAGAACCCCCTTAGAAGCTTCTCTACCTATTTGCCACTGAACAAGGACATTTAAATTACAAAAAACACACCTAAAGTTTACGTCAAATTTCATTTTAATAATCTTATATTTAATTTCTTCAAACAAGTCCTTACCTTATTGACATGTTGCACTTCAAATCTCTCCGTCAGTGCGCTGTTAAAAAAATGGACAAAAATTGAGCACGTGCTCAATTTACTGCTTAGAATGTCAAAGATAACCTTTATATATATGAAGTGTCAATATTCCTCTCCAATCATTTTGATAGTTAGATCGACCTTACAGAAGCATTGGAGGGGTAACATCAGCACTTCAGATATATAAAAGGGTGTTTTAGGCACCAAATCAGTACCAAACCCACCAAGCCAATGCCACTATTACCATAATCACATTGGCATTAACCCCAACACCCAAACATCACCACAACACTACAGCTAGACCCCATTATGACCAACAACCTGTTTCACAACTGCCACTACTTCAAGGGTTGCCACCATTATTGTGTAGTAATGATCATTACAAATGCCCTACTAATGACCCGCACTTCGCAAAGTAACAATATTGTCTGCTTTGCCCGCACGCACAACGTACGCGCCCCATACAAGCACGTCAGCGTGGCAAGCGCACAGCTTTTCTTTCTCAGATTGCCCCTTAAAACGTGTTGTTACATGGAAATGTCCTCTACTTAAGTACAGGATAATTGGATTATCCACTTCCAATGCGGGATTCAGTAACACCCTCCCTCTACCTCAACCTCACCCACTCTCAGAGATTGTTGGTGCTTTTGATCCTGATGGACCAGGTTATCACAACTAAACAATGCGAAGTGAAACATTTTACTTAAATCTTGAGAAAAATAAGCTATTTGGAACTAAAATCAGCTTAGCATTAATACAAAGCCTTGTCCAACTAAAAAATATTGGAAGCTAAAACAAGCAAAACAATACTAAAGTCAACACAATGGCAAACTGGTTGGTTCAAACTTCCTGTGATAATCAGAATACAAGAACTCTTATGCACCTTTATATGTATTTATGACTGCTCTTTTAAGGAGTGATATAATTCAAGTGGAAACCAAAAAGAAAATGAACCCAAAAGAAAATGATGGCCAACAATTCAACTAACGACACGGTTTCAAATACAGCTGAATGGTTTAACGTAATCAACCCAAGTACTAGGGATTTAAGACTTCATTGCTATGTGTATGGATATACATATGCATATATATGCGTACATGTGTGTGTGTGTGTGCATATAAATCATGATCCCTTACGTAAGTGCAGAAAAATAAAAGTAACCTGTCTTTCATAATTGGCTTGAGCGGCACGCCATCGCTCGTGTTCCTTCTCCAAATCTTCTTTCAAAGCAGAAATCTGGATTTCCATGGCCACAATTCGGGACCTACACATGAATACAGAATATGAGAAAACAAGTAGCATTTTGAAAATCACTCAATAAAGTGAAATAAAAAAACCTAACATTTTCACAGAGCTCTCTTCCTTTAGACTCGCAATTTCTGCCAAGGCAGATCCAAGAGCCTCTTCTTTGCCTGCAGCTGCAGAGGCTGCTTCTTTGGACTTCATACTAGATTCATTTTCAAGTTCAGAAACCCTCTCTCTAAGTGTCGAAAGTTCTGTCTCTAGCGATTTCCTTAGTTTATCTGCCTAATAAATTATAAATATTTCGAAAGAAAAAGAGTTAGAACAAATAAATTAAAACGCTATTGAAATATCCATCTTTCAGCAGCTCATGTAACACCATAGTTACCTCAATCTTAAAGTTTTCATGAGCACATTCCATCTGTTTCAAAGCCGTTTCATTCACCTGTGCTATGCTCTTGTACTGCAAGGTAAAATGTAATTTGACATATTAGGTTTACCAAATATTAAAATAATAAGCAATTCAAGATCAAAGATAAAGACCTGTAGCATGTGATCCTTGTTAGCCTGTGCTTCCTCCTTCAATTTTTCCATCTCTTCCTTCGCAGAATGCAAGTCTGCAAAAACCTGTGAAAAACTTGACAGACGAAGGTGAGAATTCCGTTTAGGATGAATGCAAATATCACAACTAATTCGACACAAAACCAGCACCCTTAAACAGCAATGTTTACAAAAGAGGAAAACAGAAAGAGGGGGGAGACTGGCCGAGAACAAGGAAATATACAACTGTGTGTATTTATTTTATACAAGAGAAATATAAATTTGATTAATACAAAAATAAAAGACTAAAGCATGCACAATTTTTATGCAAAACAGAATTCCTTCCTAATATTAAGGTAGCTCTCAAAAAAATTAAATGACTTTAGTCCTAATTGAATCAAGAAAAAGGATAAAAAAAATTATAATTACATGTAAGAATGGAAACTTATTACCAATGCTATTCTTTACAGTGGGTTTAAAGGTGAAACCATGCTTTTGGTTACTCTACTGTAAAATGCAAATGTGCAAGCGAAAACAGGTAAAACTGACAGAACACTGCTGCAAAACTTTGTATATAATGATGACTATAACAAGGATGATGAACGGCAGGAAAGGATTTGGAAACAGAACCATAAAACAAAAGAAATATGTGAAAGCCTAATAGCATCTAATTTATACCAAGTCGATTCCCCAATTAAATAAAGCAATGCATGAGAAGATGACATGGATACAAATCTTGAATGCCATTGAAATAGAAGTCCACTGGTATAAAATATAAGCCTTCTTTTACTATTCCAATCCACGTTCTTAATTGTTCATACTAAGTTTGCTACAGATGTTTGTCCCTACTTTAAAGTTAAATGTGCCATAGTGAATATTAACATTACATGCATTCTATCAGATTCCCAAACATTACGGACGAAACGTCCCGCTGTTTCTGTTTCCTGGTGAACCAAAATGAAACCTACATGGAATTTTGAAACCTAGGCTATCTTTTGCACCAATGTTGGTCATATTTGCTTTCAATAATTCCAAAATTTTATATTGTTTATGTCGCTGTCTGAAATGTTTCTGAAACATTGGTACGTCTAAGCAGAACATACAGCACATCAAAATGAACCTTAATACCTTAAGGGAACAAATAAGGCAGAAGAAATATCTACAGTAGCAAGGAGAAAGTCATAAAAAATGACAAAACGGGAGCCACGATGCCTAAAAACAAAGGAAATAGAGAAAGAACTAATCCTTTTATAAATGACCAAATTATATTGGAAGAGCATAGAATCATTGTACAACTCGATTTTAAATTTTATATTCAAGCTTCCAAAAAATTCCATGCATTTGTTTTTTAACTTCAACTTTTTTAAGTAATCAGAATTTAACTCAAAGAAGTTTAAAGCATTGAAAAAATCAATTTGATATTCTATATGTAACCTTCTTGCGTAAATTTTAACAAATTAGTTATTTTAGAAGGAATGAAACTTAACCCAAATGATGATCAGAAACTGTAGTAGTCAATATAATGTTTTAAGATAGACTTCCGCAAAATTTCAATTCTACAAACAAACTTCGTTTCTCAAGTGAATTTTTTACATAAGAAAACGCAGTAACCTTTATTTACCAAGAAACAAAAACAGAAGGCAAAACGCTAAAAAACAAAAACAAAAATCAGTAACACTTTGGGCATGAAATTAATGTACACACAATCCTAACAGGTTTTGCCAACGAGAAACTAAATTGGTAAATGGAAAACACTGACCTTATTAGAGGTGAAAGAGGATGGTTCACTGCCACCATCCACATCAACAACCTGGATCAATAGAACAATTACTTAAACATGAGGAAAAAAAAAAGAGTGGTTGGGCTTGGGCTTTTTTGTTTTTTGTTTTTTGTTTTTTTTTT
>JAESVK010000317.1:157254-185804 GCA_017140935.1 Hamamelis virginiana | reverse complement strand
AGCAACAATGGATTGAAATTGAATAAAAACCTCAGCAACAGCAGCCCTAGCCTCAGCAGCTGCAACAGCATGCAAGGCATTAGCTAATTCTTTCCCCATGTCTTCAACTTGTTTCATGGCATTTTTTATAGTCTGTTCACGGTCAAGTGTGAGAGTTCGAACATTATCCCGTTCTTCTTGAAGCTCCTTCTTAGCCTCAGCCCATTCCCTCTGCATAAATACCAATTGGGTCATGGTGTCCAATAGAACCAATGTTCTTTATCATGACATGATCATGAGATGCATAAATTTAATATGAAATCAAAATATAGAAAACCAAAAATGGGAATTAACATGAGAAAATCAATCAAAAAAATAATTCCCAGCTACAAACAACCATTTACGACCTAATAGACAGCAAAAGGTTGGCATTCATATCCCAATAGTAGGAAAAGAAAGAAGAAAATCCAAAATATTAGCCAATCAATCCAAACATCAAGGTTAGACAAGGATACAAGTGACTAAACAGTCACAGTCATATACTGCCAACAAGCGTGCGCGAGCGCATTCACACAACACACACACACACACACACACACACACACACACAGAGAGAGAGAGAGAGAGAGAGCCTTAGCATTGATTGTGTTTCTTTTCGTGATAATATGATTTTTATAATAACTCACCTCTACTTGTTTTATATACTCCTCTTGTTTTCTCCTCTCTGCAACCCTAGCCTCCTGCAATTCCCATGAAGAGGTAAAGTGACAGAAACTCACTATGTATTATGTTGAGCCATTGAAAAGACAAAAATCCACATTTAAATCATTTAGAATGAGCTACCTCACGAACTTCATCAGCACTCTGAATAGTGTCTAAACTAGCCTGCATAAAAATTATTAGAATATGCAGTACATAAATAAGAAGGAAAAATGCAAATATGACACTCCCAACCTGCAGACGATGGACCCGTTCCGACAAACTGCGAATTTCATCATAAGCTCTCTTTTCAGCATTTGATAACATTTCTTTTCCATGCTTCAAAATAGACACCTGTCAAGTAACAAGATAAATAGTAAGCATTAGCAAAAATAGATCATATCAAGAGTTTTGTCCAATCTAACCCTCACCTCCATAGTTAACTTTCGAGAAAGCTCCTCAGCAGCATGCAAAGACTCAAAACTTTCACGCAGCTTCCGTTGGTAGTCAACTATCAGCTGTGAGAACTCTACATTTCTTGCTAGAATGCCATTGGTTTCATCTCTCTGTCATATTATTCATCATACTCAATAAGAGCGAAAAATCATACTCAATAAGAGCGAAAAATATTAACAATTAATATCAGTTGTGACATAATATGGAAAGTAGAAAAATTGAACACACCCACAGAGAGAGAGAGAGAGAGAGAGAGAGAGGAGGAAATGAGAGAGTATTTTAAACATTCATTTCACCTGATGTTCAAATTCTTTCACAAAGCTATCAAGTCTCTCTCGTGAAAAATTTGCTTCAAGGGCCAACCTATCACGCTCTGACCGAATGGCTATAATCCCACTCCTAACCATAAACATCAAATATATAGAATCAAACTGAAATTCTAAGGATAATGATGATGATCATAATATAATAATAAAAATAATTTGCAGGTAATAACAGTTATGACAACAACAAAAAAAATGCAGCTGAAGTTCGAATAGATTCACATTGGGGTAGTCCTATTGGAAGTTCAATTTTCAGTTCTTGCGCGTCCCATGCAGCATATTTACAAATTTCCTCATCATTCACAAGTGAAGAGCAAGAAGCAAAAATTGTAGCGCAAATGTAGATCAACCTATAACTCTATAAGTACATAAATACAAGCACATTACAAATATATATATATGCTTAACCGATATTATATCAGCACAACTACACATCACCAAAAGTCCAATTATTTAGAGGAACAGTGAAATATGAGTACCAAATTGCTCAGCAATTAATATCTCCAGCTTTAGTGGAATAACACATGAAAATTGCTGCAAATAAAAAATTGAAAGTATATAAAGAATAATAACCATTCAATAGTTTTTTTCATTAGGAAAAAGATTATGTTTCATTACTATGCAAGGAATAACACATCAAAGATGACCACTGTACAGTGAAGGACCCCAAAAAAAAAATAAAAAATAATAAAAAATCCAAAAATTACAGCCGTCATGAATACAAAGAAAAGATGAAAGGAATCAAGCCTTCCCAAAAAAACAAACTCCTTCCACTCAAAAAGTTCTCTAGACTAGTTCTCTAGCTAGCTAGAGAACTTTTTGTTGAGTCAATTGTTTTGTAATAGTTTTTTTGTTTACCAGTTATCTCCTCTTTCTGTTTGTTTTTGTTTTTGTTTTTGTTTTTGTGCCTTTGTGGTATGTATACCTCATATGTATAGGCACTTTTGAGCACTTATGATATTTTTCAAAAACCGATCTTTGAATCACTGTGATTTTTGGCAGGCATGACATACATGAGAGGGGTATCTAATCCAACAGTCGGTTTTTCAAAATCTATTCTGCAACTGGCCCTATGGAGGTTACCTAATGCAAAAGTTGTGTCAGGTGCACCTTGTACTAGCATCTCCGTCCAAAAGCCAAGAAATATATATAAGTATATAAATGTTAAAAATATCAAATTTAATAAGTATCAAATAATTATAACAATATATATATATACACACACACACACACTATATTCTCAAATTGAAAAAAACAATGGATTAGAAATTTGAACTTTAAACTACTTGAAGATAATTGAAAGTTCAATGACAAAATACAAATTAAATGAAATGCAGAATAGATGAAAATAAAAAATAATAATGGTGTTTTTTAAGTGAAACACGCAAAAGCGCGCGCACGCGGACACACAGAGAGAGAGAGAGAGAGAGAGATGAAATTGCAAAATATAAACCATAACCACAAAAAATCCCAATGACATTTACTTTTCAATCAGAATTTCCCAAATAAAAAACCAAATCCTACAAATTCGCACTAAATCAAGCTTTCCATTTTCAAAACCATAGAATTTTCAATGTCTCCACTTGATAGAATTTTAAATCATTTAAGAGGGAAAAAAAGATTATGATAGAGATGATGCATATCTAGCACTAGAAGTATATATGAGAGGTAGGAGACCAATTGTGTATGTGCGTGTTTGTGTGTGTGGAGAGAGAGAGAGAGAGAGAGAGATAGATAGAGAAGACTAGTGTATAAAAGGAATAAATAAGGGGAAAAATGAAACAGAAAGGCAGCATTGAGCAAAGAAGAGGAAGAGGGAGAGGAAACAACTAAATGTAATGTAAGAGTTAATGCCCGTCATCTTAACCTGGATGCAATTAGAACACCTCAAAATCCTTAGTACCGTAAACTTTCTTACAAGGAATGAAAACAAAAACAACCAAAAAGAAAAAGAACACCCAAAAGCAAAAGAAAAGGATGACATACTTACCTAGCCTTTGCCAATTCATCTTCAAGACATCTTACTCGTTCCATAGACTGTTCTTCAGCCTTTTTAGATGCTTTCTGTTATACATAATTCAAAGGATAAGAAAGTGCCAAGGTGAAAATAATAATAAACATGACCATCTCAAAAAAAAAAAAAAAAAGTTGTAAATTGTACCTGAGAACCTTCGAGTAGAAGCATGAGGCCAGTCCTTCCACCATCTGCAACAACAAAGTTATAGCTTATACCCGGAGATGCAAAATATATAGAAGCTAGTGGGAAAAAATAATAAATAAATAAAGGAATTTAATCATGACAAAAGATAGATTAAACAACACACAAAAAAAAAAAATAAATAAATAAATTCATAAATGACTGTCCAAAATGGTGGATGAAGATGAGAGTTTTTATAAGAAATGTTTTTTTTCAAGGAAACAACAAATTTATTGAAAGAAAAATATTACATACGAGGACAAGAACACCACAAAAAGAAAACTACAAAAAACTGCACCACCCTACCAAAAAGCAAAACATCCAATAAACCCAAATTATTTTGCTACACTGTTAAGCAATTTAAATGAGGGAAGAGCAAGATGTTAAAAAAATTTATATATGCATATGCGAAAAAAGTTAAGTTGATCCTTTTCCATTGGCAAAGTATCCTCCATGTTTTTTTTTTTTTTTTTTTTAAATTTTTTTTGAAAAGAAGAAAACTCAAGTTAGAGCTTCTACATCGGATATCCAAGGACCAACACTCCTAGGAAGGTGTTGGGCAGTGTCCGACATATGTTAGACACTGACATGCGACCAACATGTGCCCGAAACAGCTAAGAAGTGTTGGGAAATATTGTTTTTTATTTTGTTCATTTGTCACTGGCCAGACACACAAGGAACAAGGACACTGCAGTACTATGATGAGTTTTTTTTTTTTTTTTTGTAAAATAAGAAATATATCAATGAAGAGGCTGAACCCTCTTCATTATCAAGGATTTAGATGTCGATATCAACATTGATATCAAGGTTCCAAAAATAGAGAAATATCAACAGGAAGGAAATTTCGGTACTGATTTAGAGAAATGAAAAAAATAAATAGTAACACGAGGAAATTTTTTAATGAAGCTTTGTGTAAATGTATCGCCATGCTACTAAGTATTTTGATTTAAGTTCTTTGTATAAATGTATCGCCATGCTAGGATAACTCGGTAGGATTGTTGTTGATTTGCATTTCATAACTCCTGACTGACGAATCCGAAATGATGTGTTAACAGTGTATCTGGAAACGAATTGGTGAACTGGGCCTGGACTTATTGGATAACTTTCATGTGCATATTAAGCTACTAAACCTAGTTTCTTACATGAAACTAATACATACTATCAATGAAGTTAGGTAAGTTTTATATTCATCATTATAGTATTAATAGTAATTTATTTTAAAAACTAATTATCTAATGAACAAAATTTACCATTAATCTAACTATTCAGTTCTACAATTGGATATTTCACCAAGGACATATTTGATCTTGCAATAAATAAAGAATTTGTGCCCTCTATAGGGATCACGACTGATCTATTACCTTTGATTTCTCCAGATACAATGGCTTCATAAACTCATAAAAACTAAATTGATAGCTCTCCTTGCGGATTTTAGAAAAGTTATCGCAAGAGGCATATTGGATATCAAAGGTAATGTGATTAAGCAAAGATGGGACCAATTCTACGTGCGCAAGTTGTTTTTTGATTGCTCATCATTTTTTTTTTTTTTTGATAAGCAGCAAAATTATATTGAAAGAAAAGAGGACAAGATGCCCTACAATACAAATTAAAAAGGAGTAAAAAAGGATAAAAAGAACAATAAAAAAACTACAACCCAGCCAAACAAACCAAAACCCTACTCACACACCTCCACCCAATTATTCAAAATTACAAACAAAGGAACACCCCTAAATTCCTTAGACACCGATGCCTAAAAAGAGCTCAAAAAACAAACCCGATCCCACAAACCAACAAAACTATCACACTTATCCTCAAATACATGAGCATTCCTTTCAAGCCAAAGCATCCAAAAAATTGCCAAAACAACACATCTCCAAAGAACCACAGCTCTCTTGGAAAATCCAAAAACACGAAACTCAATATCCAACATTGCAGAGGACGATTTTGGGGCCACCCAACATATATCCAAAGGTTTAAACAATCTTTGCCACAAAGCCATTGCCAAAGGACAATGCAAGAATAAATGATCAATGGTCTCACAATCATCCCTACACAAAACACACTATTGGGGAGAAATAAACATACCAGGATTCCTTTTTTGCACCACCTCATTAGTAGAAATCTTTCGATGAGCCACAGCCCAAGCAAATATCTGAACTTTTAAAGGCACTTTAGCTTTCCAAATCGTTTTGCACGGACTAAAAGTAGGTAACGAGGGATCATCACATAAGGCATCAAAGAAAGATTTAGATGAAAACAGCCCAGAAGAATGAATAGACCACAATCTTTTATCTTGAACCGAAGGACACAACACCGACCCATCCAAAAGAGACAACAAGGAAGACAACTCCTCAAACTCCCTATCATTAAGATTCCGACGAAAATGAAAATTCCATGAAATCGGGAAAGAAGAAAACACCACGAAACAATCAATAGGAGCGTTATGAACCGAAGACAATGCATACACACGGGGAAATAAAGAAGGAAAAGCACAATCCTCTCTCCAAACATCTTCCCAAAACCGGACTCTATCCCCACATCCAACCTTGAAAACCAAGAAACTACGAAAAGAACTGTAAACCCGGAAAATACCTTCCAAGGACAACACCCAGAGACCCTAATTTGATAGTCACTCAACCACCAGACAAGGCCTCAGAAGTAGATTTATTCAAAAATATATTTTTTTTTTATAAGAGTCATCTGCATAAGAACATTTCATTCAATTATGAAACACATTAGATTATTTGCATTAGGGTATCAGTTGGTCAAGAAAAAAACTCCCTGGTTAATTACTAGCTTTTGAAGTTACCTAAGTAACCTCATTAGTCACCTACCTCTCAGTTTCATATAGGGCTGAAAGTTTTCAATTCAAATCAATTTAAAGAATAATATTTAACCTACTTTGCTAAATTTCTTGCATAAGATGCCATACACTTTCTTGTGGTAAGAACCCACAAAACAATACATCAAAAAGTGACTCTTTTTGTGCTAACGAAACGAGGCACCTCAACCTAAACCTATTTTGCTTAATCTGACTCCCCAATTATCTTCCAGCCCATTAACTCCTCCTCTATCTCCTACTCCTACATCCTATATTCCTAATCAAAATCCTTCTTTTGCCCACCAACCGCATAATAATAAAAATAAAAAGCATCATTCTTTCTCCAAGTCACTGTCCTACATTCAATAAAGCAATGCTTAGTTTAACAAGGATAGAGAGATAACCTGGAGCCGCTTCTATAGAATCGGGATAAGATGAATGAAGTTTTTGTTCCTCTTCATACAACCTTTTGTACATAGCAACCTAAGCAGAGGAAAAACGAGAAAAAAATGAAATCACAACTGTTATAAAATCTATATCATGTTAAAAAAAAATGGGGACCAAGTTAGTAAAAATGGCCAAAGAAATATAATGCAATTAAAAAGGCTTACAGAGGTGTGTAGTGATTCAATCATACGCCCTTGCTCTTCAGCTCTTTGTAACACTGCTGCAACTTTAGAGGCGGCCTCATCCATATGGTTTTTTATCTCCATTTCAAAGTTTTCCTTAAATTCCACCGTAGAACCAACAATCAAATTAGTCTTCTTAACAATAATAGTGCCATGCTCCCTTAGAACAGGTCCAACGAGCAAAAGCCTATAAAGGGCCATAAAGAGAACTTTGTTACCTTTAACTCCAAATCCCTGTTCTCAAGCTGATCAGATAGGCTGCGTGCGAGGCTTCGCAGTTGGACATTCTGCTCAACTAATCCATTTATATCCTTAAAGGTGAGCTGTAACAATTGTTCCGCATAAAAAAGATAACTGTCATATACCATTAATTATTGCATATGAAAAGGCCTGAGGTAAACTCATGCTAAGGATATTTCTCCAAAAAAAAAAGAAGAGTAGAAGAAGAAGCCATTCAAAGGAAGAAAAAAATTACAAGCCGTTCTGAAATAACTTTTTCAGTATCAGACTCTGCGTTCATCTCAACTGCAGCAACACTCATGCCATTATCAGCATAATCATGACCAATAGATCCACACCGAAGCTGTATATCTCGGCACTCCTTGAGAAGAACTGTCACCTAAAACATTGTAACCCAATATAGTGAGAATAATACAGGTTAGCATAAAAAGTTAGAACAAAACATACAACTATACAAGTATCAATCTGGCTTCAATAAAAGAATTTTTCCAGCAATTTAGAAAAAGTAAAACTGAAGCCTCAAAGGTTATTTGATTATCAGGAAATGTAGACAGCATGACTAAACCAGATATCTCTCGGAATGCAAAACCTTTTCGCAGACACATCTAAAACACATCAAAGAGGAGCCATGTCCATGTTGTGGACACTGCACAGCTCCAACATTCCTAGATACGACTCAAAAATGCCAGTGAACAGTCCAAGATTTGCAAATATATTTTTTGTCTATAATAATATAAGGCCAATAAGCAGTCTACACATCAGGACATGGTTGTTTTATTCTACTATAGAAAAAGAATATAATTGTGAAGATAAATGATACCGTTGGTTATTTTAAAAAATACAAATAAAGATAAGTTGAAGCATTTTTTGAACTAGAGTAAGGGTAATAAAATGAGAATTCAATAAGGACGGGAGGGGAGGTTGAGAGGAAGTAGATGTACTAGTAGTAGTGGTAAGAGGAGGGTATAATCTCATATATGAAAATATATAATTAATTATATGTAAAAAATATATACTTTCATTTATAGGCACGGCCTTGCCGTGCAAATTTATCATGTTACCCGATAGCTATCTATCGAATCCATGCCCCATGTATATATCCATCAAAAAAGGCACAAACAAATGTTCTTAAGCATCGACATCATATTCAGGAACTGAAATAAGACAGATCAATCATACTCTGGGTAACCAATTGATTATCAGGTCTTACAATGCTTTTCAATTACCTGTTTCTGGAGGTCAATAATCTCTTTCTGAGCCACAGTATAGTCTCGTTCATGCCTCCTCAACTCAGCCTGGGAAACAAATGCATAAGTACCAACCCTAGATAGAAAAATTATAGACACACAACCATGATAAAATGTCATAAACCTTTAACCCCAGGATGGTTTTCTTCAAATTTTCCTGTTCCGAAATAGAATGATGCAACTTTTGGTTGA
The DNA here is from genome assembly GCA_017140935.1 of Hamamelis virginiana. Lineage (NCBI taxonomy): Eukaryota > Viridiplantae > Streptophyta > Magnoliopsida > Saxifragales > Hamamelidaceae > Hamamelis > Hamamelis virginiana. Next base: position 177,021 of record JAESVK010000317.1, on the reverse strand, counting down.
TTGTAGAGTATGCCTCAACCATTCGTTCATGTTCAGCTGCATAAACAACAACACTTTATCAGAACACCAAATATAACCATGACAATACGTAAATGTAAACTTAACGAGCTCATCTAAAAACAATAATAATTTTTTATCAAGAAATCAAGCAACATGATTAATCATACATATAAATGATATTTGATCAGTAATTACTTGACCAAAGATCCACCAGAATTTTCTTGAATCTTGGTTATTAATTGTTAAAACACCACTTGACCCCAAAAGCATAAGCTGTTAGGGAATGGATGAACAATGCATATCAAGCTAACACTCCCCCTCACTTGCAACCCCTTCTTGCAATTGAAAAGGTGAACCAATAAACGATAAGTGAAATGATAAATGAATACGGGATGAAGTTGAGGAGGCTTGAACCAGGGACCTCTTAGAAACCAAAGCTCCGATACCATGTTAGAACACCACTTGACCTCAAAAGCTTTAGCGGTTAGAGAATGGGTCCACAATATATATCAAGCTAACATTTACAACTAAGGAAATTCCATCACAAGACACTAATATTTAGACCATATTTATAAGCACATCCTTCAATTTTTCTTCATGTGAAGCTTTAAAGCTTCTGCCAAGAGCAATTTTGCATAATAAAACAGACGCTCTATCAAACAATACAATTAAGGTGCCGTACCAAGGTCTGTTCTTGATAAAATTATTACTATTGATCCGCTAAATAGTAGGCATATCCTTTCGCACATCTCTAATAACATTATTTTGGGCCGTCTTTCTGTCTTTTTTTGCACCTTTAACTTGGATCATCTTCTGTAGTCGTGCATTCTTAGGTCTTCGTCGATCATCTTCTGTAGTGGTGCATTCTTAGGTCTTCGTCGAACATACTCAAACCATCTCAGACAATTTTCATTTATTTTGTCCTTGGTTAGAACCACTCTTACCTTCTTATGAATGCAATAGTTTATTATTTTATCTTCTCCATAGTACCACTTATCCATCTAAAAATTCTCATTTCAACTACAATCATTTTCTAAACAAGTTTCTTTAACTAATCTTATAACTATCTTCTAAAATTTCCCTTTTTAATAACTTCCTTCACTTACTAAGTTCTCTCGAGCATGAATTCTCAATACCCTTTTCATTCAATAATTTGTTCAATAACTCCTACACCTTTTTAGTCCTCACCATTAATGCACACAACATGGCTGAAGTCTCTACTTTTTTTTTCCCTTACTATATCAAGTTTATATATTTCTCCTCATCGTTTGTCTCTAACTTATGATATAAATCATCACAAGCCTTAAGTTTGGCCCTCGCTGAAAACCCTAAAAAAAAAAAATAAAAAAATCGCCACCCCTTTCTAACTCCCAAGGAAATTTCCACTAAACAGGATATTCCAAGACATCACATCATCCACCCTACCAACAAGTCAATCAATCATGCATCTATATTAACCGCAATGGCAAAATGCTCAAGGAACTCAGATCTTAAAGGCACCTCCCCATACCACTTATCCTCCAAAAACAAATCTAAGGCCCCATTCCCCCGCCTTGAATCTCACCTTTGATCTAAAATAGCCTAGCTTCCCCATAATTTCTTTCCAAAAACTCAACCCATCCTCCAAACGGGAGACATACATCAAAATATTACTATCTCAATCCTTGCTCCAAAAGTAACACAAATACAACAAATATAAAACTTCTGCACATTCAAGGATTCATTTGCAAGGAACAACCAAATCATTAATAGAATAAAATATTCCCTATGGAAAAATAATTTTTTTAATAATCAAGTCGATATTATCATATACCTCTTTCGTCCAAAATAACTTCAGCTTTCTCCTCTAATTCATATAGGACCTGCAAAAGCGATCTATTTTATTCTCACAAAAATTACATCAAAATTTGATAATATTCCAGAACAAATCAAAATGTTTATTACGGTGGACAGTTATTGTAGCCAAAAAACTATAACAATGTACAAAAATAAAAAGAGCTAAAATTTTCTGAGGTGGTATTTGAAGAGTCTAGCATGAAGAAACTTCATTGATTGTGAAACAAATATCTCCAAATATTCAAACAAATATACATATATATATATACATCCATTTATAAGAAAAGAAAATTAAAAACATAAATATCAAATCTGATCCAGCAAGAATGGAAAAAAAAAAACTCCCAAAATAGCACTGTAGAAATATTGACATGATGAAGAAAAGGTAAATACTTTTCGCATGCTTTACAAAAGAAGACCTCACGAAGTTCTTTTCCCAACTATGTGTGCGATGTGTTGTAATGATGGTAAATCAATCATTTGTTTTTGCAATGTCTTCTTGCTAACTTTTTATGGGATAGATTGTATGGCTTGGGTTGCATCATGTGGCACCTCCTCATCATATGTTCTCCTCCCTTACTGAAGGTCATTCCCTGAGATTTGGTGGAAAGAAAGGTAGAAACACTTATTTTTTAGGACAAGAAAATTAGTACCTATTCTTCGTGGGAGACTATTAGGTTGTGGGTAGAGTTTAAGGATATACCTCTCTACCTTACTCTCAAGGATTGGAAGATCGTGCATTTGTTTATAACTTTGCACCATTGAGATTCTTGTTTCGTCTCCAGGCTTGTTCTATCTATTGTACCTATTTAGCTTTTGGAGGAATGCTTGTCCCTCTTTTTATCTCTTTTATATGTAAATTCCTTCTTTATTAAAAGTGTACATATATATATATATATATATAGAGAGAGAGAGAGAGAGAGAGAGAGAGTCCTGATCTTATCAGCTATACCTCATTTTAACTAAAATCAGCTAAAAACACAAGCCCTTGGATTCCCATTCACTTAATACATGATTCATCTCAAGATTCCAATCCAATGGCTCAAGGGTCTTAGCTGATTTTAGTTAAAATGAGGTATCCCTCATAAGAACATTTTTCTATATATATATAGGACTGGGATATTATGCTTATTACATAGCAAAACCACGCACAAAATTATAATAAATAAAACCTACATAAATAGTATACTTATTCAAGAGGAAATTTTGTGAATGAAAACAAACATGATCATCTTATTATGTCTCAACTTCAAAACACATCACCAACAGAATGACGTACTTCCCTCAACTATTCTTAGAAGCCAATGACTGTTTCCTCTTCGCTACAGCTAGTCATAATTAAGAACCCAAATAACAAGACAAAGGCATCATTTCATGAGACCTTTATCCAAAATAACAGCGATAGAAAATTAGTCACAACATTAAAGTAGATTCATCATGCTTTATTCCTACAACAAAATATTACTAAAAAGCTGAACAATTGATCATTAGATAAATAAGAATTTGATGATTCCAAATAGATGCATCATGTGAAAGAAAGTGGCAGAATCAGTGAATCATATTTTTCTTCATTGGAATGTGGCTTGAAATTTGTGGGTTTTTGTTGTTTGTCTTATCAGGTCCAGTGTATATTTAGCATTCAAAATTGTAGATCTAGGGTTAGACAACATAAATGTAGCACAAATGAAGCAAAATAAAATAAAATAAAGAAATTTTGGAAAATGTGAAAACTACCTTTGGAGATTTGGTATTGTGCGGTTGTGCCATGAATCGCAGTTTTGCATTTAAATGTATCAAATAGATGCTTGAAACTAGTAGATCTAAGGCTGCACTAGTTATGATGGGAATGAGTACATGGAAACTTTTAAGAAGACAATATTGATGGATCAACCTCAGATATTCTTCAATGCTCCTAGTTGTTGTCAAACCAGCCAATCCATAGCTTGGCTTACCATCAAAACAAGTGGCACAGGGTAGACACAATAAGGCTGTCTAAGACCACAGCGAGCCTCTCTATTTGTTTTCCACTTGCCCCTATGGCTCCTTCCACCCGTAACTTATCACTCCTCAGTCCAGGTGTAGTTAGTGATCTTTTTCACACATGAAAAAACCATTTCAAAAAACTCTCATACTATCCTCAATTGGTGCTACATATACCTTCTCACAAATGCATTCAAATCTTGCAAGATCTTCTCTTGCACAGACAGTCATCCATCTCAACATCCAACTAAGTACGACAGAACTCTTGCCAAGTTGTCAACTTCTTCACTATAAAAATAACTTCTTGATTAGTTTATCTTATTATCAAAGTATAGAAATATATGAGAAAAAATTCTTCTCACATCATTGTATTAGGATAGACAGAAGTACAAGAATAAATAGGAGAGGATACCAACACAATTAGGTAACTCAACTCCTTGATTCTGGGAAAGAAAAACAGAAACTGACTAAGCCATAAATCATGGAGATTTGGATACTAATTATCCTCCTCTCTTTATTTGGAAACTAACAAAATTTGCTAAATAAGGAAATGCAATTTGAGATTTCCTCTGATTGCACATCCGTAATTCCACACAAAGACTACATTATAGAAATATAGGATATAACTGGCACATCAAAGTGCTCAATTAACGTTCCATTGGAAAATTAGTGGCAAATTATATTTTTCTTAGTGCAGGTCTGACCAACAATAATAAATTTCCCATGTTCCATAACCTTGTTCATCTGGTTAACAAATCCACCTCAATTCTGAAAAGAAACAGCTATGAAAATCACCTCATCCATATGTCATCACAGCAAATGAAAGCTGCAAGTAATCAATTAGTTAACATCCAATCGGATCAAAGACTGACAAACTCGGTTGCAAGAACTTCTATTTTCGGTGACACTCCATCCTAAAAGCAGGATCATGTACTTAGGAGCATATAAGACTCACAATTCTGTAATGATAGAACCGCAATTCCAAACACAAATTAATCTCATCTATGGAATACTTTATCGCCTATAAAAAGAAATGTAAGCCATTCTAACAGGAAAATCCAATATTAAAAACAAATCTACAAAAAAACGATAACAGTAAAAGATTATTCTTACCATAATCAATCAAGTATGAGCCAAAAGCATCGATAATAAACTTACAAGGAAACCACTAATCAATGATGGCTACTTGAAAGCAACACATAAATGAATGCACAACAACAATACCCGTTGCAATATCGCTTCTGAGCTCTTTCTTCCCAATTGCTCATGTCGTAGAGCATCAACAGCCTCTTGGTATTTGACATAAATTTTAGCCAGCTAAAAAACATTAACAAAAAAAGGAAAATGAGATTAAATCAAATTAATTTTAAAAATGAAATCAGAATAATACACAAAAAAAAAAAAAATAATAAATAACTCACACTCCAACCATCCCGGAGAAGTGAAGCAGCTAATGCTGTTCCTGAAACACCTACTGGAATTTTGGGGATAAGCATGCGATTATCCTCAACAATGTCATTAGTTTCAAATGAATCCACCGATCTGCAATATAATAAACAATTCAAACCATATATAATAGCATCTGCAATATAAGAATTAACTCAAACCATAAATATCAATTAATGAAGGTTTAGTCAAAATTGATGTTATAATACAAAACTTAGCCCATTTTGAATTCACTTAATACATTGACATCGAATTAACACCAGACAGTCTTGGACTAAATTATTAGTGGTGATTTGAGGTATTAAAACCAACATATCTTCAATGTAAGTATAAGGCTTTACAAAAATCAGGTTTATACTGAAGCCATGATTGAAGAGGACTCGGTGAAAAAGGGAAAGAAATTAGACTATTTTAAGTATGTCTGCAGCCATGTCCTAACCTCTGCATGGAAACATAATTTGAAGAATACGTGGTAATGCACTACGCATGTTGACAAATCATAACAAACACAACACCATGGAAATAGTGCACAAACATTCTACACTAAGATAATAAATTTAAACATTAAAAATCCATCAAAATCAATGTCATCGAATAACCACTCAACTAAACAAAACCTTAAATTATCTTATATGGATCAGCTACATAAATTTGTTTCAGCTATTGAGCTGCATCTAAAAAATTTATTCTGTTAAACCCTAAGTTAGCACGTCTTTACTGTTAAACAGCCATTTTAACTAATGTACTCATTGCTGAATGCGTGTTCATAGTGTGAGCTATACATAATATTTAGTATTATTTTGTAGAGTTGACTTACCATAATTTATTAGTTTCCATGTATTAAGAGTTTCTATGTTTTCTAGGTTTCTATATTTTGTAGCGTTGACTTACCATAATTTTGTAATAGCTTCTCTATAAATTCTAGGTTTGTAATCATATTGAATATACTTTTTGAATTAGAGATTGTTCTTTTCTCTTAAAGATAGTTTTCATGGTATCAGAGCCCTAGGGCTATTGCTTCTTCTTTCCATCTTTGCTATAGTGCCTCGCTACAGTTTCGCTATAGTGCCCAGCTACAGTGCCTCGCTACAGTACTGCTACAGTACCGCTACAGTGCTGCTACAGTACCCGCTACAGTTTTTTTTTTTTTCCTTCCCTCTTCCACCTCTTGGTTAAGCTTGATTTGCATTATATTTTGAATTTCTCCCTCTGTTGGCCTCTGTTTTCTGGGTTATTTCTCCCCTTTTTGGCACTTTCTTATTGGGTTATTTCTAGGTTATTTCTGGTTTATTTGCTGGTGGTTTTCTCTCTCACAGACTCTCTCTTTCATTGGTTATTTCTGGGTAATTTCTCTCTTTTGTTCCCTGCCAGTTTCTGTAATTGAGTTTCTGTTAGGATTTTAACTTCTCTCCCAGCAAATATTAGGCTTTCTCTTTGATTCGTGACCTTTATACGACTAAGTATGGCCGATAAGAAAATTCAAGCGAATGAATGTCACTTTTGTCATCAAAAGGGACATTGGAAAAATGCTTGTCATACGCTTATTACACCATGTGCACCTATGGTTCAGCCTCATCCCCGCTTTGATCTTGCTGCCCCATCTGTTGTGAGCACAGTGCCACCTTTCCCTATGACATCTATGTTTGAGCAATTTCAGACTTGGCTAGCATCCCAATCTCAGTCTCCGGCTTCTGCTATATCCACTTTGCACTCAGGTTTGAGTAATTTTGATTCTTCAGGTATTTCTTCTACCACTTGGATTTTTGATTCTGATGCCTCTCATCATATGACTCCAAACTTGTCTCTTCTTAAAAATTGTGTCTCTCCATCTTCTCCTATTACCATAGCTACTGCAAATGGATCTCACATAAATGTTAAATATATAGGCTCAATCCTTCCTTCCTCTAGCTCATCTCTCTCTATTCCTAATGTATTTTTTGTTCCTCAATTGTCAGTCAGTTTGCTTTCTATAAGTCAGTTATCTGATTCTGGTTTTGATGTTATATTTTCTTCTTTGACTTGTGTTGTGCAGGATCGGGTATCCAAGAAGCAGATTGGGACAGGGCATAGAAATGGTGACTTATATGTATTGGATACTCTTCAGATTCCCGAGTCCAGTTTTTCTTCTGCCTTATATTCATTTTCTCTTACAAATAAGTCCACTCCTTTTTATCTATGGCATGCTAGGTTAGGCAATGTGTCTAGTGCTCGCTTAGAAAGTCTTGTTTAGTCTGGCCATTTAAGCAAAGTCCCTATTGATGATATTCGAGAATGTAGTGAGTGTAAACTTGCAAAAATGAAGGCTTTGCCATTTCCTAAAAGTCTGTCTATTTCTGATTCACCATTTGCATTTGTTCATACTAATGTGTGGGGTCCTTCCCCGGTAACTACTAAGGGTGGTTCTTCTTATTATGTTTCCTTTATTGATGATTATAGTAAGTTCTGTTGGGTTTATCTCATGTCTCATAAATCTGATTTCTTTCGCATTTTTAAAGAATTTCACTCAATGATTCAAAACCAATTTTCCACAACTATTAAAGTTCTTCGTTCTGACTTGGGGGGTGAATATTTTTTAACAGAGTTTACTGATTTTCTTCTTAACATGGGCATTTCTCATCAGTCTTCTTGTACTGATACTCCTGCACAAAATGGTGTTGCTGAGCGGAAACATCACCACATTCTTGACACCGCTCGTTCTCTTCTTATTTCTTCTTCTGTTCCCTCTGTCTTCTAGGGTGAAGCTGTTCTCACTGCTGTCTATCTCATTAATCGTATACCTACTCCTCTTCTTTCTGGTTTGTGTCCCTATGAAAAACTCTATTGTCAACTTCCAAATTATTCTCTTCTTAGGGTGTTTGGATGTACTTGCTTTGTTCTTCTTCGTAAACGAGCTCGTACTAAACTTAGTGCTTCTTCTGTCTTATGTGTCTTCTTAGGCAATAGTTCCTTTCAGAAAGGTTCCGTTGCTATGATCCCGTTTCTAAAAAATTGTATATCTCTCGTCATGTTGCCTTTTTTGAACGTGTTCCTTTCTTTTCTATTCCTCCTCGCATAGTTCCTATTAGTAAAGAAGATTTTGTCTCCATTGATCATTTTCCTTACTCTGTCCCCCCAGATGAGTATATTTCTGATTTGGATTCTTCTACTGTCCCTCCTGTTTCGTCTAATGTTTCTCATTCTGACTTTCCTTCTTTTCCATTAGTTTAGTCTCGCCGGACTTCTCCTCCTCTCTCGTTCGACGCCCCTTCTGATGTTCTACCAACTGCTACCTTGGATACTGATGATCCGCCAACAAGCCGGTCCTCCCGCCTTCGTCGCCCTCCGGTAAGACTTGGTTTTTCTAATACTTGTTATTCTCTTTTCGGAGTTTTCTCACTTCTGTACATTCTTATTTTGAGCCTCGATCCTATAAGGAAGCCTGTTCTGATCCTAATTGGATTGATGCTATGCAAACTGAATTGGATGCTCTACATAAGACTGGTACTTGGGATTTGGTTCCGTCACCTGCAGATAAGAATCTTGTTGGATGTAAATGGGTGTATAAGGTAAAGACAAATTCTGATGCCTCTTTAGAGAGATAAAGCTCGGTTAGTTGCCAAAGGTTTTTCTCAAGAGTATGGTGTTGACTACGAGGAAACCTTTGCCCCTGTTGCCAAGATGACTACTGTTCGTACTCTGATTTCTGTGGCCGCTGTTCGTCATTGGCCTCTTTTTCAGCTTGATGTGAAAAATGCTTTTCTTAATGGGTTCTTGTCTGAGAAAGTGTATATGCGTCCTCCCCCTGGTCTTCCTCATACATCAGGATTGGTGTGTCGTCTTCGTCGAGCTCTATATGGTCTTAAGCAGTCTCCGTGTGCTTGGTATGATTGTTTTCAGACCACTATCTCTCAAATCGGCTTCACTCCGAGTACTTATGATTCTGCCTTGTTTATTCGCCATACTTCTACTGGTCTGGTTGTTATTCTTCTGTATGTGGATGATATGATCATTACTGGTTCTAATATTTTTGCTATCGATGCGGTTAAACGTCATCTTTTTGCTGAATTTGAGATGAAAGACTTAGGACCCCTTCGTTATTTTTTGGGCATTGAAGTTGCATCCTCTCCTTCTGGTTATTTGCTCTCTCAGGCTAAGTATGCTAATGAGTTGATTCATCGGGCTCAATTGACTGATTCTAAGTTTGTGGATACTCCTATAGAGTTGAATGCCAAATTTTCTACTTCTGATGATGTGCTTTTGGATGATCCTACCCCTTATAAAGAGCTTGTTGGTAGTTTAGTCTACCTCACTGTGACTCGACCTGACATTGCTTACGCAGTTCATATTCTGAGTCAGTTTGTTTCTGCTCCTCGCTCTACTCATTGGGGTGCTCTCATGCGCGTTCTTCGCTATATCCGTGGCACTATCTTTCAGAGTTTGCACTTATCGTCTTCTTCTACACTTGAGTTAAGGGCTTATGCTGATTCTGATTGGGCTGGTGATGTTAATGATAGCAAATCCACTTCTGGCTTCTGTGTCTTTCTCGGTGATTCTCTTATCTCTTGGAAGAGCAAGAAGCAGACTGTGGTTGCTCGTTCTACTGCTGAGGCTGAATATCGTGCGATGGCTCAGGTCACCGCTGAGGTGATATGGCTTCGATGGTTGCTTTCTGACTTTGGTGTCTCTGTCTCTCCTTCTACCCCTCTTTATTGTGATAGCCAGAGTGCCATTCAGATTGCCCACAACACAGTCTTTCATGAGCGTACCAAACATATTGAAATCGACTGTCATTTTATCCGTCAGCATGTTCAAGCTGGGACTATTAAGCTTTTCCATGTTTCATCCGCTCTCCAGCTGGCCGATTTCTTTACTAAGACTCACACATCTGCTCGGTTTCGTTTCTTGCTTGACAAACTCTCGATGCTCTCTGAGCTTGCATCATGAGTTTGAGGGGAGGTGTGAGCTATACATAATATTTAGTATTATTTTGTAGAGTTGACTTACCATAATTTATTAGTTTCCATGTATTAAGAGTTTCTATGTTTTCTAGGTTTCTATATTTTGTAGCGTTGACTTACCATAATTTTGTAATAGCTTCTCTATAAATTCTAGGTTTGTAATCAAATTGAATATACTTTTTGAATAAGAGATTGTTCTTTTCTCTTAAAGATAGTTTTCACATAGATCTTTAAACATATATATTGTAAACCCAATCTGGGCATGGCAATTTTTTGGACGACTCGCCTGACAGACCCTAGCTAAATTGGACAAAAATGAGTTTCAACAAAATATTTACTGTCTGAAATCTGCAACTAGACAATTAGGCTGTCTGAATTCAAAATGGATCAGGTCCCAGTAGAAAATTCAGACAAGCCAACCCCATTTATCCGAGTGATATGATAAAAATGTATCATGATTATAATAATAACTATAAAAGAACGTATTATTAATATTATTTTATTAGATAATCGCCATTTATGATTACATATATATAAAACAAAATAATATATTATAAATTTAGACAAGGGAAGACACTTCCAGGTTAACCAATTTCAACTGTGGGCAAGTTTAGAATAATTGTTGCACCATAATTTGGGTCCAAGTTGGTATAGGATGAGAAAGACAGCTGTTATGCAAGTCCAGTGCCTAACCACCAGAAGCCAACCCTGACCATCTATTTGCCACCCTTAACAAAGTCCAAGTATGATAAACCCAGTTACTCATGTTTTAGGCAATTTCCAAAGCTTTTACAGATCCTTCCATGCATAGAACTAAATCAGAAGATGCAGAGAAAGATTTTCCTTTTATATATAATTACAATTGACTCTCATTAGATTTGCAAAAGAAAATGTAGAGGTGTAATGGGTTCGGTTTGGTCGGTGTAGCAGCAAAATTTTGGACAGAACTGAATTAGTTGGTTTGGCAAAGAGAAGCACCGAAACTGACAAATGATAGAAAACCGAGTGGTTCATTTTCGGTTTGGTTCAGTCGGTGGCACAGAGATGCCATGGCGATGTTGTTGGAGCCACGGCGATGGTTGCACCTCCATATGTATTCAAACCTTCAACTTCATCCCATCAACACATACCTATAAAAACATAATACTCAAAATTTATTTTCTTTTCTGCTCATCTGTATTCCTGGCAATGGCATCTCCTTCACCTGCTATGACCATGTCATCTTCCTTAGAGAAAAATTTGAGAAAGAAGGATGAGAGAGAGAAAGAGAGAATGGAGCGACTGCAGTGTCTGTAGAAGATTGGAGAGGATACAGGGAATTATAAAATATTTTATTATTATACTTTTATGATATTAAAGATTGGAGAGAGATTGGGAAAGGCATGAGAGAAAGGGAGAAAGACAGAGACGGAACAGGGAGTCAGCAACTTAAAATGCATTTTATTTTTAATATCTTATTATAATACCTTTATTATATTAATTGGGGGGCCAGTTTTTTAGGCTTTAGTGCTTTAACTTTAGTAACACACACACACACAGATGACCTTGTCAGCATTTGCTGATTTTCGTAAAAGTTAGCGTGACGTAAATAGGTAATTATCGGATATGTATTTTGAAAAACTGGCCATTGGATTAGATATATATGTGTGTGTACATATATAATGTAAAGAATTAAGATTCAGTTGATTTCGGTTTAATTTATTGCATTCTGACAAAAGAACAGTAAATTGGAAAACCATAGTTCCAAGAATCGAACAGACCAAAATGCTTTTAGAAACTGACTAAAACCAGTAAAACTGGTTCGCTTTGTCGGTCCGGATCGGTTTTCGGACAACCCTAAGAAAATGTAGACTTAAAAATCAGCAATTGAAATAAATTTTTTTTAAAGCCTATTCTGCATACAACCAACCAAAATATCCAAAATGTAATAAGTCCTAAGCACTATAAAAATTCACTATGCCAGCTGCACCATATTGTGTTATTAAAAAATGCCAAGAGCTGCAGAAATATTTATAATCCTATTTTCCAGGAAATCCACATCCACATCCAATTCAAAACCATAAAAATATATATATATATATATATTAATAAAAAAATCCTTTGAAAATTTCACTCCATAAAAACAAAACAAAACAAAACAAAAAAGTGAAAACTGACACCATCCAAATGATGCGCTCCCATCAATCTCAAAATTACACATGTAGCTGTCCACAATTTCAGGAGAACACAGTGCAACCCATGCTAACCCAAGTTATGAAATGAATTTCATTCCAGCGGACAAACGACAGAAAGACTAAAAAAGAAGCAATTATGTAGATATAATCCTACCAGCCAAAATATCTAGGGTTCTCCCATACTATCAATTTTTAGGGGTGTGGGTAAGCTTAATTCTATTCACCAAAAAAAGAGTACAAAATTTACATAAGGTCCAAACAAACCAAAAAGAACAACAAACAAACAAAAACCAGAGAGCCTGATTACACTTGAAATCACCTAACACCTGATATTAAAGAAAAAAATATGCCAGGAGGAACTCTCCAATACTCAGCAAGGCTTTGATTATTGTCCTCAATACTAAGAATCAAAGTTAGACCCCTTCCAGATGTGATCAATAGCAGCACCAAACACCAACCTCTTAAGCCAAAAAGGAAAAGACTTTCTGCTCAAACAGTTTACCGCCCAATCAAGCTCAAAACATCACATACCAGGTTGCTTGTTGATCAAACTCATGCTCAAGACCCTTATCCAAATGTTCCCAGTAAAGGGGCAACAAATAAAAGATGATCTTGGTGTTCAAGTTTGGCTTGACAAAACACACAACACATACTACTTACTGTACCAAATGTCAACTTGTCTCGAGTTCTCAGTTTCCCTTAATAGCCAAACAGATCTGTCTGGAAACCACCTAAGCACACCAAATCAGGAAGTACCAGTTTAACTCCTAAAGCAGGCTATAAATAGTGTTGTATATACCATTAGGGGAGGGCATCCGCAAAAACTTATCCTCTCTTCCATCAACTGGATACAAACCTGAGGGGAAACTGACAAGGTAAGATTGGGCAACCTTTCTAAACTACATTCCTTTCCCATGGTGCTTTCTATAGAAATCTTGTTTTTCATGTTCTCTACCTTACTGTGATTTGCAAGGCAGGTGTTCCTTGAGTTTACATATCAAGTGAATATATTAACAATATTAAATTTTAAAATATGAATTTAAAATTTCAAATAAAAAAATCCGACAGCTTAAAATATAAATTCCAAAAATTAATAGCAAAATAATTTTTGGTGCAGCTAACCGTAATGTTGGGTACATGTCCAGTATAAAAGTTATTCATTAAATGTCAGACACTATTTATTAAATGTTGAACACTGCTGGTGTGTGTCTGACATGGCGACATGTCAAAGCCATGTTAGTGTCTGACACATGTTGGATATGGACATGGCTCCTCCATAGCTGTGATCTTGCTTCAAAGATTGCCACATGACCAGAACCATCACCACTGCCACAACCACCATTGCAAACCCAACCACACATCGCCCAAGCCCCAGCCCCAGCGCCTGCACCCCCACCCCCCACCCCACTACTCATGCCATCTCACTCCCATAACTACCTTCAAATCCACTATGCCAGCATTGCCAACACATCACAAAATCATCGCTCAAACTCCACCACAGCTAACCCAACAAAGCCGTTGCCCCATACCCACCAGCCCACTGCTGCTCCAGCAGCCACCACCACACCAACACCAACACTGCAAGCTTCACTATCGCCTTAATCATCACCACCATTACATTGACCACCTCCTTCAAATTAATTGAAATTCAAAGTACTTACCCAAACACATTTTACAATATTTAGTTTTTTAACAGGAAAGAGTTATTACTACCAAACATGTTTCTTATTTATAATTTATAAAAACAAGAAACAAAATGAAAACAAGATAATCATTTTCAATTTTTAAAAAACAAGAAATATGACAATGCAACCAAATGCTACCTAAGTGGCTAACAAATCTATAGTTAACCAAAATCCACTCAGAATATCAGCCACTCAAGGAACTCTTTAATAATGTGGAACATATAAGTTGAAAACTAAATGCCATACCATCTGCTCCGAACTTAAATCAATAGTTAATAGATTTCCATAGAAACATATTGCATCAAGTTCCTGATACCATGGATTTGAGTAGCGAATTGAGAACAAAAGATAATTAAAATAGGGTAGCACCGTAGCAAGGATCAAACAAATACAAGATTTATGTCTAGGTGAATGGGCATACACAAAGGCTAAGGACGTATTCAGACATATCACATCTGCAGACTAAACTAAATCAACATATAAAGTACGTCATCTTGCAAGAAAAATGAAGACTATCAAACATGTAGTTCAATAATTTGTATTATAACATACGTGTCTGTAGTAAAACTGCTGAGTGGGAGAAAATTCAGCTCATTTGCTTTCCTACTAGCTTCAAGCTCAGCTTCACACTTTTCAAGTTTCTCTTTCAAATCTGCAGCTTCCTATAAAAACAAAAACGATGATATAATGATGAACAGTAAAAGCATTAAATGAAAAAAGAATAAAAACTTCTTCATTGAAGGAACTGTGTGGTGTAGCCACCAGAGAGTTCTTCTAAGCTACTGATCAGTTGATGTCCAGCTAAGCCTTTCTTTTGCTTTATTTTGAACTGTCTTTTAATATTGCTTCTTAGTGTCCTGTTTTGAGCACATATCGCAGCCTTGTAAATTTAGTTTCTCTTCAATGGTTACTTAGAACATCTAGAAGCATATAAATGCCAGTAGGTTAGTAGATTCTTTTCTGTTTTTGATGTATTTTCTTTTGAGAATAAATCTGGACAGAGAGAGAATTCCTCTGTTTCTTTCAATTTCTGTAATTCCAGCTTAGCTCCTTGAACGATGATGCAAATTTAACCCTTTTTCTCTTGAATTGATGTGTGATTTCCATCATTTGGTATAACAGCTTCAGTTTTGATATAAAAAAATTCCCACAGATTTTGATCATTTGAGCCTTATCCTTGATATTCCTTCATTTGAAAACCTATAAACTGGTAATTGATCGATTCCTTGAGATCAAGTGTATCAATCTTCCCAAATCAGATCAAAAACATCACAAAGTCAAGTTTGAATGCTTCAGCTGGAGTCGATTCTTATTCTTGATCACCAGCTGATCGATCGCAGCTAGGAGAATTGTGATTGCAACTCTCGATTCAATCAAATAGTTGAATCTTACTGATTCCTTTTGTGTAATTGGACCCTTGGACTTGATCATATCTCTCTACTGTACTGGACATTAATGTACTGTATTCAAAAGTCTACTGATTAGATTCAACTATTTCTCTGCTGTACTGGTGCAAGACTACAGTACTGTACAGAATCATTTTCTCTGCAGCGAGAATCCTGTGTATTTTTCCCTTCAGACCTGATCGAGATTGCTTGCTGAGATCTGATCGAGTTTTGATTTGAATAGACTTTGGATTTGATCTGTTTCAAATCTGAAACTCTATTTCCAGACTTGATCGAGATTTTTTGCTGATAGTCCTGTACTGTGCATTTTCTGTTAATCTTTGATCAAGATTTCTTACTACTTGACTTGATTTGAGTGTGAGAACTCTGAACTGATTGCTGAAGCTTGCTGTTCTCTGATCTGCTTCTTGTTAAAATAGCATATAGGGGGAGATGAAGGAGAGGTAGGGGAAGGGGAAATCAAATGAACCTTGGTGAAGGGTGGAAGCTAACCCTAAGTGAGAACGAATGATGGACAACATCAAGACTATGGTTGAGATGATGAAATTGCAGATTTGAGAAGACGAGTTGTGG
This sequence comes from Hamamelis virginiana, assembly GCA_017140935.1. Taxonomy (NCBI): domain Eukaryota; kingdom Viridiplantae; phylum Streptophyta; class Magnoliopsida; order Saxifragales; family Hamamelidaceae; genus Hamamelis; species Hamamelis virginiana. The sequence continues at coordinate 160,984 of JAESVK010000317.1, read as the reverse complement.
TGATGGTGCAGCGTATGCAACCTCCTCGTGAGGTTAGTGATGAGTCCGATGACTCTCACTCGTACTTTGAGAATCCTTTCAGTGTTCCTCAAAGGGGCAGAAATTATGTTGAAGAAATGAACAACAGTTTGGTATAACATCAAGGTTGAGCTTCCGGAATTCCAAGGAAGTCTCAATTCAAATGAGTTTGTGGATTGGCTAAATAGTCTAGAAAGAGTATTTGTCTATTTGACTACTATGAATTTTCCAATGAGAAGAAGTTAAAGTTAGTTTCAATTTGTCTCAATGGAATCCGCTTGGTGGGAGCAATTGTAAACTTCTCGCTAAAGAAGTGGCAAGGGAATGATTAAAAGTTGGGAGAAATTGAAAAAGAAACTTCGTGAACAATTTCTTCCCTTCAATTACATGCAAACTCTCTATAAGAGCTTGCACAACCTTGGGCAAAATGGAAGTATGGACAACTACACTGAGGCTTTTTATCAACTTGGGTCAAGATTGATTTAAATGAAAGTGAGGGAGAAATGGTAGCACGTTATTTGTGAGGTTCAAAGCCTACCATACACGATGTCCTTAGCCTACAAACATTGTGGCGTGTGTCAGAAGGTTACAATAGAGCATTGCTTGTTGAAAAGCAACCAAGTAGGTCTACTACTAGGTCTGGACAGCAGCTACAGTGGAATTGCAGATCTAGACAGAGTCCTTCTATCCAAGCTAATGCTGAAATCCAAGCCATTTACAGAAGGGGAAGTGGTTCCGGGGTAGGACAGTAATGTGGTCCACAAAACCTTCAGTAACAACGCCAAAACAGTCTAAATCTACTCCTTTTCGAGGTGGAAAACAGGCCAATGGTGGAAACTTCAAGTGTTTCAAGTGTGAGGAACCGGGGAATAAGTCTTTGGATTGTAGGAAGAAGGTTCTTCTAATAGAAGAGATGGGTGGAATTAAAACTGAGAATGCATTCCCAATTTATGACCAACCCTTGCATGAAGAGGTTGGTGGAGGTCTTGATGAAGAAGAGGGTGTTGCACTTAAGATGAAGACCCTCCTTGTTCCCAAGCTTGAATTGGAGGAAGAATGGTTGAGATCTAATGTTTCTACACAACTTGCAGCATTGGGGTACGTGTTTGCAATATGATTATTGATGGAGATAGTTGTGAGAATGTAGTTTCTCAAGAAGTCATAAGCCATTGACAAATTGAAGCTTCCTATTCATGATTATCCTAATTCCTACAAATTATCTTGGTTCAAGAAGGTTACCAAGTGATGTTTAATGCCATTCTCTATTCTCAAGAAGCACTTTGATGAGGTTTGGTGTGATTTAATCTCATCAAAGTACACCTCGCTACCCATGAAAGAAAAGGTATCTTCTAAGCCTTCTACAACTTCTCTATTTGCCTCCAAAAGCTTCATTCAAGAAAACCAAGAAAATGGCTTTCTCTTGGCCTTAATTTCTTTAAAAACAAAGGCTCGAAATGGGTGTTTTTGTGCTGTTGGTGACTTGATATAGCCCCATGTGGATGAATTTGAAGTAGAACTCATTTATGATGAGCTAATTGAAATACCACTATCTTTTAAGTGAAGAACAAGCTGTTAACACTTAACACTGAGGAAGGCGAGTTATTTGTTGGTGATCTTACAATAGATAAGGGAAAGGTAGTTGTACAATGGCTGCTTAAAGATGTTACTGTTAACATTGTTGAAGAATATGGAATTTTTTATGAGATATGCAGTGCTAGACAGATCCTACAATCTGGAAATGGTTCTTTCAAAGTGAATACTGATAATTTGTCCATCAAAATCCAAGAGGTTGAAAAGGGAATCCAAGCCTTGATTGTCAAGTCTACTTTACTTGCTGCTCCAGCCTCCAAGTCAGTTTGGGGAAATTTAAGGGTCTTCATTGATACCATCTTTGATTCTAACTATGCAGCTTCAGTCCAGACAGATGCCTTCTTCGTTTTCAATTCGAAGTTGGTTGTTTTCTTTCACAACCTCCTCTCTTCATCCAATTTGTTCTTTCATTTTGAAGGAGGATGGAACTTGGAGGATATTCGATAAGCTCTTCAATTGGCTAACTTTCATTGAGACCATCTTTTGCAACTGAAACTTGAGGGCAAGTTTCCTTTATGGAGGATGGGAGTATGATGTAGCCACAAGAGAGTTCTTCTAAGTTACTAATCCGTTGCCATCCGGCTAAGCCTTTCTTTTGCTTTATTTTGAGCTGTCTTTTAATATTGCTTCTTAGTGTACTGTTTTGAGCATATATCACAGCCCTGTAAGTTCAGTTTCTCTTCGATAGGTAGTTGGAACTTCTAGAAGCATACAAATACCAGTTGTTAGTGGATTCTTTTCAGTTTTTGATGTATTTTCTTCTGAGAACAGAGCTGGACACAGAATGTATTCCTCTGTTTCATTCAATTTCTGCAATTCCAGCTTAGTCCCTTCAATGGTAATGTAAATTTCATCATTTTTCTCTTAAATTGATGTGTGATTCCCATCACTGTGATTTATGGGGGAAAAAAAAAACTAATAATAACAATTATAATAGTATGTTGATAAGTAGAGGAAATTCAAAGGAATTTTTGAAGCCATATCTTCTTCGAATCTTTATCAACAAAATAACAAATAACAGTGACAATAATAATAAAAGATTATAATAAAAGCAAACCAAACCAGACAGAGTCGATCTTACCAGTTTTTGGTCAGTCTTTAAGAGTATTTCAGCCTGTTCTGTTTTTGGTACTATGCTTTTTCAGTGTTTGGTTCAGTTACTGAAATGTATATAAAACCATATCCAACCAAGTTCTAATTCTTTATTTTATATATATATATATAAAATACTAAAGTTAAAGCGGTAGAGCCTAAACAACTGGCCCCCCGATTAATATAATTTAAGTATTATAATAAAATATTAAAAAAGTATTAACTTTTCTCTCTATTCTTTAAGTTTTTGACTTTCTGTCCTCTCTCTTCCTTTCTCCCTCTCTCTCTCACATTTTCCATTCTTTCTCTCAAATCTATAATATAATAAAAGCATTATAATAAAATATTAAAATTTTCTCTCCTTTATGTTTCTGACTTTCTGTCCCCACTCTCACTATCTCCCTGTTCCTCATGCCTTTTCCAGACACTGCCCCCGCCCCCCCGCCCCCCCCCCCTCTCTCTCTCTCTCTTTCTCTCAAATCAGTCCTCTGTTTCTCCCTCTCACTCATCCCTCTTTCTCAAATCTTTCTTTGAGGAAACAACATGGTCATAGCACGTGAAGGAGCTCCCATCACCAGAAACAGGAACGAGAAGAAAATAAAATAAACCTCTGTGTGTTACGTTTATGTGGCCATGTGTTGATGGGATGTTGAAGATGGGGATGAAGGTTTGGGTACATATGTAGGTGCAACCATGGCCATGGCCCTAACACCATTGTCATGGCAGCCATGGCATTGGCGTTTCCGTGCCACCTGTTGTGGGTTTGAGTTTTTTGAGGTTCTTGAAATGTTTTGGAATAGGGTTTTGAGGGTTTGAAGGAGTTCTTCAAGTGGAGGTCTCAGTATTTCTTTAGGGTTTCTTAAGATGAATCAGTGCTCTGTTTCCTGAATAGGCATATATTATTTTCAGAATTTCTTGAATTTTGTATCGTTGAGGATTCAAACTTACTGAATGGAACCGAAACAAAAACAACTAGGCTTTCTATCCTTCTCGGTAAGTTTCAGTGCTTCACTTTGCCAAATCGATTAGG
>JAESVK010000317.1:129529-157244 GCA_017140935.1 Hamamelis virginiana | reverse complement strand
ATCCTTCTCGGTAAGTTTCAGTGCTTCACTTTGCCAAATCGATTAGGCCAGTTTGGCCCAAAATTTTACACCTACACCAACTGAACCGAACCAATTACAACACAGCAATACTTCTCCAAAATTTCCAATTTGAACTTATGGCCGCATCTTTTCATCCAAATTTGTTCACATCAATTTGGAATATATCTCCAAATCCAAATTCAGCTTACTGGTCACAACTAGTGACCGAATTTAGAATCAAGGTTCACAGTTCAGACTCACAAACCCAAGTTTCTAGCAACATTTCTCAGGATTTTCTTTAAATAAATAAATAAACTGACATTTATATTCTTTTATGAACAATATAATCTACCATGAGAATTTAAAAGCCATCAAAACTTTTACAGTCAGATCAATTCAATCATCAAAATTGTTAGAAGCTCAAGTTTCTGACAAAATCATAGAATTTTCCGCACAGTTTTCAAAATCTTCCTACTATCATTGATATTACAAATATAACACCAGAGTTAAAATAAATGCTTACTAACTATTTATATGATCATGAGATCTGAATATCCATCGAAACTGTTACTGCTATAACAATTGAGCTATAAACATTTAACAAATCAACCTCAAAAAGAAAAAAGAGAGAAAGAAGCATACCTTTTCAAATTCCTTCCCAGCAGATACTTCCTTTTCGAGTCTCTTTTTATCATTTTCAATTTGACTTAAACGCATCTGCTTGCCAATATCAACAAAAAGTCAACACGTGAAAAAAGACAACAGGATAGTATACATCAAATCCAAAAAAGGTTCAAACACACCAAATACAAAGGGGGAAAAAACTCACTTCCTGAGCTTTGATCACACCCTCTAGCTCTCCTGCCTTCTTGGACCATTCCTCAGAACTCTCTTTATACAGTTCAACAAGCTTATTTACCTAAATAGTTTGGGGAAGATTCAGATGAAACATAAATGACCAGTAATAAAGAAATAAAATCAGTATTAAGTAGACTAAACTTTATCTTTACATTTTTAGAGTACAAACTATATATAATACAAGAAGTAATGAAATGCACTGTGAAACAGAGGAACACATGCAACTAGAATGCCAAATCAGCATGAGAACAATATCACATCTCCGAAAAAAAATAAATAAATAAACTAAATAGATGGACTAAAAGAGAGGTCTTGACTTTAGGATTTGTCATCCAGACCTAAACATCCTGCATGGCGGTATGTTTCGAAGCCTCGACTCTATGCACTATTAGTTAAAATAGGTAAAATGTGCAATCAAAGAATGAGTAACCAGACACCATAACACAAACTTTTATCCATATATGGTGAAGTCATTTTTTATCCAACAGTATACACAAGTCCTTGTATAGTATTTTGCCAGATAACTTAACAAACAAGGAATGATTCCCTAGATTTTAAAACACCTATGTTAAAACATTTAAAGGTGAAACCTACCACACATCTTTGAAATGGAGAGGAGCTAAAGACCTAATCAATGTTCTTTTCCAGCCTTTTCTTAAAAATCATTATAGCACTCATCAAGAAGAAAGCCCAAAAAAGAATCATAAAATTTTTCTTCCTCAATAATGAAGACCGTATGATCACATATGCTCTTTTCGGAACAATAGTCTATGAACAAAAATGAAAATTACCCACATTCTTATGAGAAGTGAAAACTTTAGGATCCATTTTGTCTTGGCCAACTTTCACTGAAATTTTAAAACTGTAGTTTTAATCAGCTACCCCAAAAGGAGTGGCAATTTTCAACCTAGTGTTCAAACCTAATATAAACACACCAGCCTAACTTGTAAGTAACTTGGGCCTTAGAACTTTGGCCCATCTCGAAACTTCTAACAAAGTACGTCGTAGGCTAAAAAAAAAAAAAAAATTTGAGTTATTTACGAAATTGCCATTGGATAAGATATAAGTTTAAAACTTATCCTATTTCTTATCATCCACAGCCTGGAGAATTCGAGAGAGCTCGAGAGATAGAGAAATCTTGTGCTAGGAATTTGCCAGAAATCACCTCGTCGTCGGTGCAGGTTAGCTGCATAGCTTATTTTCTTTTTCATCCCTTTTCTTTTTAGTTTTGGGTTTAAACCCATAAAATGGGTTTTTGGGTTGATTTTGATGAATTCGTGAGGAACGGATTGATGGGAAGTTTAAATTAGTTGATTTGGAGTGTTTAGGATTGTATGATGTTGGTTTGTTAAAGAATTTGGGGTTGATTTTGAATAAAATCTTCAAAATGAGTTTATGTGGGTTTTATGCCTAAAACTTTGTGGTTTATGCATTTTCACCGTTGGATCTTGGAATGTTTTATGAATTCAAAGTTATTTGGGTTTATCTATGATAGAAATAAAGTTTGAATGGTGGGATTTTGATTTAGAGGAGTATAAATGTGTTTTGAAGCATTTTTGCAGATTTCTGCTCGAAGGAGTAGAATCTAGGAGTTCTCTATCGATAGAGGAATGATCTCTATCGATAGAGAATCGTCTCGGGTATGCAGGAATTAAGGGACCTATTGATAGGGTATTGTGGAGCCTATCGATAGGCCTACCTCTATCGATAGGGGGATGAGGCCTATCGATAGACCTGCCCTGTTTTTGAAATTTTCTTCTATTTTTCATAGTCTTCTGATTTTATTTCTTTTGGGGTTTGTTTTAAAAAGATTTTAAGAGAAAAGTTAAAGTCTTAGGGGGTCAAAGTCCTTGGTTTATGTTTTATTTATGCATATCCTTGATTTAGGAGTTAAATTGCATTATTGGTTCTTTATTTCAGATCCAGATAGTTTTGTAGACAATTCATTTGCAAACTAGAATTGCATTTGTGAAAAGAAGTCGGATCTAGAGTTCACAGTGACCAAGGTAGGAATATAACTATCCTCGCTAGCATTAATAGTATGTTTTTCCTGGAATTGCTTATATTGATAACTTTTGAGAGTAACACTGATGCATGTAATTATAGTCTTTTGAACATGTGGCATGATTTGTATTGAAATATGAAAGTATATGAGATGAATTACTTGATTGTTTAATGATTGTAAAACCATGCTCTATTGTTTATGACAAAGGAACTGTATATGTTCTATAACGCAACATCTATTAATGACTGAGTTTTCATTGGCGAGCATGGATGGAATATTTGGAACAGGCTCAATTAGATTGCAAGAAATTAAGAGCCAGTGGTCCTGGGTGGAGCCATAGAGCGGACCCAAAATGAGTAGCCTCATAAATGGCTAGAGTTGACCCAGCAATGGCAACTAATTAAATTACCCGCAGAGGTAGAACAATAACCGCGTAATGGTTATATTTTCATGCTTGGCTAAGCCAGGGGCTGGTTAGCCTGAATGCAGCGAATGTGATATTTACTGGAGCCAACTGTTTTGATTGATATGGAAATGATTTAGATAATTGAATGCCACATAGATTTCTTATGAATTAATTAAAGAATAATAATTTTGTATCATTGACTCAGATAATTCATGCATCGATATTATTATTGATAGTTGAGGATAATATTTCTACTGAGCACATGGAATACTCATTCCTGCTATACGCAACAGTTTTGCAGATAGACATGGGAGATTGCATTGGCAGTTTGGCACAGCCTCGTAATCAGAGTCAGTGGATCAAGTGTTTGATAAATATGTATTTACTACATCTGAGTTATAGTCATATGTATATGTATATTTACATTTATTGAAATATGAGAATTGAGATTTTTGTTGCAATGCCTATCTTGCGAAGGATGTTGGCATTATTATGATTTGACTTATTAATTTATATTAAACGTTTGGGACATAACGTTTGTATATGACACTTCATATTGTTATATATATTCTCTGTCTCTCATGAGGAAATATAGATGAGCAGAACATGTTGTATCTCCAATTTGACACGTATAAACCTATCCGGAAGGGTTAGTACGAATGTCAAGTTGGGATGTTACACCATTAATCATAGTTATTTTTAATAATATATCACTAATTGTTTAATGATGGGCAAGATGAGCTCCCTCAGCCCAGCTTAACCAAGCCCAATTGACTATCCTCACTTGGCACTACCTAACACTGCCTAGATGTAGTAGTACTAGGGTGGAGAATTTTCCGTTGAAATATTTAGGTTTATCGTTGGGAGGCGGTCCTAGGGTAGTTTCGTTTTGGGACCCAGTGTTGGAAAAGGTTAGGAGAAGGTTGGATGGTTGGAAGAAGCTTTTGTTGTCTAGAGGTCGTAGGTTGACTCTAGTGCAAGCAATTTTATCTAGTATTCTTATTTAGTTTATGTCTTTGTTTAAAATTCATTCTAAAGTGGCGAAGCAATTGGAGAAATTGATGAGAAATCTTTTGTGGGATGAAGAGGGTGAAAAGAAAAGGTTTCATCGGGTTAATTGGAAGATTGTTTCTCGATCCAAACCTAAGGGTGGGCTTGCTATTGATAACATTATGTCTAAAAATTTGGCTTTACAAGGGAAATGGCTATGGAGATTTCCTCGTGAGATTGATTCTCTTTGACACAAGGTGATCAAAAGTAAGTATGGCTTGCAAGATAATGGGTGGGATGCTAGGATGAGTAGGGAGATTACTTCTCGAAGCCCTTGGAAAGGTATTTCTCAGGTTCTTCCCTATTTTTCCATTTTCGTGTCTTTTGTTGTGGGTAATGGTGAAAAAATCATATTTTGGAAGAATGTTTGGAGGGGGGAGTCTTTATTTGCCTCGTTGTTTCCAAGACTATATAATATGTCTCTTCTTTGTGAAGCTCCCATTGTTTGTTTGTGGCTTCATCATCTTTTCCAATTACTTGGGACCTTTACTTTTTCAGGAATCTTAATGATATAGAGATTGTTGAGCTTTCTTCTTTTCTTTCTATTCTTGATGGAATGTCTTTTAGGCCTTGGGACAAGACAAGAGAGGGTGGTTGTTACATTCTTCGAATTCCTTTTCTTGTAAATCATTCTTTGATGCATTGTGTGATAACTCTTTGGTGCCTCCTTTTGGTCCTTCCAAGTTTATTTGGAAATCTAAAGTGCCCCTTAAGGTTCAGATTTTTGCATGGTCATTGGCACAAAAAAGAATTAATACTTATGGCCTTCTTTAGAAGAGAAGGTTCTTGTATTTCTCCAAACTGGTATGTTTAATGCTGTAAAGGGGAGAGTTTTGATCATTTGATTTTGCATTGTTCGGTTGCTAAGGTGTTATGGCATAATCTTTTTCGAATTGGTGATGCTTCTCGGGTTGCTCCTCTTCATGTTACTCAAATGATGGAGATTAATTTTAAGGTGTTTGGGTGGTCTAAGAGGGCTAATATATTATGGAGCTGTGTGGTTTCTACTATCTTTTGGGTTATTTGGCTCGAAATAAATGTAAGAATTTTTTATGATAAAGGTCTTTGTATTGAAGGAATGTGGGATAGAACTAATTTTTTGGCCTCGTTGTGGGCATTAGTAACTAGAGAGTTTAAGGGTGTTCCATTGTTTGCGATTAGGGGTAATTGGGTCTCTGTTTGTAATCCTCGAGGGTTTCTTGTGATTTTTTCTTTTTGTTGTTTTCTTTTATTTCTTGTGTTTTCTTCTTGTAGGTAGGAACTCCCTGTCCTCTTCTCTTTTTATTAATAAAAATTTGTTGCTTATCAAAAAAAAAAAAAACCTACCTAACACTGCCACCACCACATAAGTTAAAGGTGAAAAGTTGCAGCAGCCACTTCTTTTGCCCAAAAAAGTAAAGGGTCTCAAGAATATGATCAAAACTAAATAATATAGCTTCCTAGAGTGCCTGGAAACATCTCCATTTTCAATGAAAATCAACTTCAAAAAGTTAGATCTATTGTCTAAAATACATGGATGCAAAGAAAACAAAACTTCAATATGCAGACAATTTTTTTATAGAACTCACTGTTGAAATTTCAGAAGAAAATTGCTCCTCACTGGTTGCAGCAGCATCCTTAGATGAGCATAACTCCTTCACGAGTGACATAAAGATAAATCCATGAGGCAATTGAAAAGAAGGGAATGACATGCACAAATTTAAGAGGTGATAGAACATATCACACCTCCTGTAAAGATGCTAGCTTCATTTCTAGCTCCTTGACTCTCTCTTTGTTCCACTTTAAAGAACTTGAACATTCATTGAATTGTCTTTCAACCTAAAAGAGTCAAATGGTAATTGATTACAATGATTGATAAATAAAAATAAATAAAGGTATGTGATGCAGCTCAATCATCAAATGAACAAAAAAAATGACCAGAACAATGCTGTATTTAATGATTACAGTACAAAACAGAGAGCAAAGCTCTGTTGTACATCTTAACAGACCTGAAACCTAATCAAAATATCAACTAAACTATAACTGATTATCTAGTCTCTAACCACCTATTTATAGGCTTCTAACAACTTCTAACTAACATAAGAGATATTAAAGCTACAAGGTGTTACATGTCTTAAAAGACAAACAAATGAATTACAAACTCTAATGCTACTGCATGACTAGTAGAAAAGAATATTCATTAAATAAACTTACATCTGCAAGCTTAGCAGACATGTCCGCCTCAAGTTCAGTGTGTTTTCCACGCAGCTCAATTAGATTGTCAACTTTGGATGTTAACTCATCATTAAGCCAAACATTATGCCTCTCAATAAGTTCTTTCTCCTGCTCACATCAAAATTTGACATAGTAAATATAATGTTTTAACAAAATGAAGCGACATTGTTTGAAATTGAGTTCACAAAAAGAAAGCAAGGAAAGCAAAAAAATATTTCTTAGCAATGACTAATCAGTACACTTGCAATTGTTGGCAGAAGCTACAATTGGAATGAACAACCGAACATACAGCTCACAAAAAGGTTAACACTAACAATCTGCTCTAAACAGAAGACCAAACAAAGCACTATCTCAGAAAATCCAAGTCATGTGTAAAGGCAAAAACAACATTTCTTAACTACTCAAAGAATTCGGCAAAACTTTTTGGTATAGTTATGTTAAGTTGAGTTGTTCCATCTTCTAGTTTTGGTTTAACTTAGTTTGGTATAAGAATGATATCAAATTTGATAAAAGTTCTCTCAAAGATACCCTTTTGACAAAGATTGATCCTACGTACAATGATTACTTCTAATATATGGAATCTCGTCCAACTCTTGAGCTCTTATCTTCTGTATAAAAATAAAATAAAATAAAATAAATCAACTAATAGTGGATTGGGTGGTTGGTGATAGTGGTGTTGATTATTGGTCAAGGTTATGATGGTGTTAAGTGGTGGTGTTGGATGGGTGGCGGGTGGTGGTGGCAACGGTGGCCATGGTGATTAGTGAGTGATGATAGAAGTGGTTGATGATGTAAGCTGGAGGTCGGTGGTGGTGTTGATCCAATGTATGTGATCTTACCCAACTGATGAGCTATTATCTTCTTTATGTGTGTGTGTGTGTGTGTGTGTGTGTGTGGAAAGAAAAATCAACTTACAGTGGTAGCTATTGAATTAGAAGCATTTTTGAAGCGGTGGTCATGATGCAGGCAATAGTGGTAGTGATGACCAGCGGTGATGATGAATGGGTGGTGGGTGATGGAGATGATAAGAGATGGTTCATAATGGGTGGATGCTATGGTGGTGATGGGTGGTGGTCATGGACCGAATGGTGGTAGTGGTGGCGGATGGGTGGCTGGTGATATAGGTGGTTGGTGATGCTGGGTAGTGGTACTAGTGGTGAGTGGTGAGTGGTGAGTGATAGGTGGTGTTGTGTGGTGGTGAGAATTAGGGGGTGGTAGTCTTAACACTGGTCGTAGAGTGGTGATGATAAGTGGTTTGTGATGGTCAGAGGATTGTGTTTTTGTGGTGATGGTGGTATATGACAATGATAGGGGGTTTATGATGTATGGTGGTGGTGGGTGGTGATGATGAGTGCTTGGTAATGTTGGGAGTGGTGGTGGCAGTTGCAATGGTAGTGAAAATGGCAATATTGTTATATTGAGTGGTGAAGGTAGTGGGTGACGGCGGTGGTGCAAGACTAGTGATAGTGGGTGTGGGATGAGAGTTATTAGCCTTTTTTTTCTTTCAATCTATTCCCCAACAATGGGAACCATAAAATCTACCCTAAACTTGGAAATGAGATGCTCGCGTTTATGGATATCTCATTCCCACAAAGCTTCGTTGAGTAGAACTGTAGAAGGGTGATGATGATGAGTTTGGTAATTTTTGGATCCCTGTACATTTACTCCTGGGAGTGACAGTGTCAAGTTCATCCTTTGGAGGAAGGACCCGAACATTTTTCAACTGCCTAGTTCTACATTTCACTCTCGGGTTGTCTCACTCTTCCTCTCAAGTTACTCACTCAAGCTTCTATACTCTCTACGAGTATTATCTCTCTCTCAAGATCTATTGTGTGGCCAGCCTCCCTATTTTCAAAGAACCTACCTTAAAACACCACCATTATTAAATGTGCTAAGAAAGATTGTCATGGTATTCAAGGATACTAGTCTACCTGTCAGAGAAATCCTTGATGTTACCCCTTCAGTAGATTTTAATTTCACATAATTACATGGAAAACCTAATTTTGAATTGAGTTTCCTAACTAAATTGAGGGCATGCACTAAAAGGATTTTGGGAGTGGGCACATTTTTATTCTCCTTAGCTATCTTCTTCTAAAACGTTCTAAACTTTTTTAATTTCTAGCTTGTTCTTAGTCACGTTTGTTTCTTGTCTCTTCTCCATTTCTTTGAGGACATTATACTCTTCAAACTCTTGTATCTCTCATTCTTACCCAAAGTTGTGACAAGAAGGAGCTTGGATGAAGTGTAGACCTTTTCTGTGTTAATTATAGAACATATTAAAAAATCATATATCAAAAACCTGTTATAAAAAAAGGTAATTACATAAAACATAACATTAAGGTAATCCTAACTTCTAATACCGTAAAATAAATAGAGAGTATTGCCATTCTTCCTGTACCCCATGTGCCTTACCACCTTCCTTACTTATGGTAAGAGTAGTATTTTCCATTAATAAATAAATGGACAGTAAGTCAGAATAAAAATCATTATAAGAGCATCCCCATCTAAAACTTGGATTACCCATGTTCCCGTCCAAATTTGGATATAGTTTTGGATGAATCCAAAATATGCCACGTCACAACTGGGGGTTGGGATGAGGTAAAAGGTAGTTGAGCTATAAAAAAATGGTAGTGCTCCATTGGAGCATCTCTAGCCAAATGCCTATCCATTTTCAATGTAGCTAGCCAAAAATGGATATGAATGGCCAATAATGGATAAGCCATAGGAGATGCTCTAAGAAATTCAAAATAAACAATCCAGGCAATTAACAGACAACTTAAAATAAATTGCTACTGAGAAAGGAATGATTGAACTGGCCTGTGAAAGACGAGCACGTACAGCCTGGGAACGTGCCAACTCTGCCTCAACATCATTCAATCGAGCCTCCCTCAATGCAGCATCATCGGTCATTTTAACCTTCAAAGTTATGAGATATAAGTAAAGTTGGCAGCAAATTGATAACATACACTAATCAGCATAATTACAGAGATATCTACACCAACAAAGGTAATAATCCTCCAGTGATACATGTCATAAGTGTTTTAGAGGTGACTATATAGCCACTAGCAACAACAGGAAACAGAAATACGCAGGAGATTGCTCATACTACCAGATGAAAAAAGAGAACTCCCAACAAGCGAAAAGACAATCAGAAATCTATAGAACTGTGAGCTGAATATAATATTTAGTATTATTTTGTAGAGTTGACTTTCCATAATTTATTAGTTTCCATGTATTAAGAGTTTCTATGTTTCCTAGGTTTCAATATATTGTAGAGTTGACTTTCCATAATTTTGTAATAGCTTCTCTATAAATTCTAGGTTTGTAATCATATTGAATACACTTTGAATAAGAGATTGTTCTTTTCTCTTAAGATAGTTTTCATAGTTTTCATGGTATCATAGCCCTAGGGCTATTGCTTCTTTCCTTTGGTGTTGCTGCCTTCTTCTTCTGTCTCTTTGATGCACTGCTACAGTACCGCTACAGTACCTGCTACGGTACCGCAACAGTGCCCCACTACAGTTCCTGCTACATTACTGCTACAGTACCCGCTACAGTCTCCTCTCTCTTTGATGCACTGCTACAGTATCGCTACAGTACCCGCTACAGTATTTTTTAATTTTATTTTATTTTCCCCTCTTCCGCCTCTTGGTTAAGCTTGATTTGCATTATTTTTTGAATTTCTCCCTCTATTGGCCTCTATTTTCTGGGTTCTTTCTCTCATTTTGGCACCCTCTTATTGGGTTATTTCTGAGTTATTTATGGTTTATTTGCTGGTGGTTTTCTCTCTCTTGTTCTCTGCCGGTTTCTGTAATTGAGTTTCTGTTAGGATTTCAACTTCTCTCATATTACACCATGTGCACCTATGGTTCAGCCTCGTCGCCATGCTGATGTTGCTGCCCCATTTGTTGTGAGCACAGTACCACATTTCCCTATGACATCTATGTTTGAGCAATTTCAAACTTTGCTAGCATTCCAATCTTAATCTCGGGCTTCTGCTATGTTTACTCTGCACTCAGGTTTGAGTAATTTTGATTCTTCAGATATTTCTTCTACCACTTGGATTTTTGATTCTGGTGCCTCTCATCATATGCCTTCAAACTTGTCTCTTCTTAAAAATTGTCTCTCCATCTTCTCCTATTACCATAGCTACTGCAAATGGATCTCACATGAATGTTAAATATATAGGCTCTGTCATTCCTTCCTCTAGCTCATCTCTCTCTATTCCTAATGTGTTTTTTGTTCTTCAATTGTCAGTCAGTTTGCTTTCTATAAGTGAGTTATCTAATTCTGGTTTTGATGTTATCTTTTCTTCTTTGACTTGTGTTGTGCAGGATTGGGTATCCAAGAAGCAGATTAGGACAGGGCATAGAAATGGTAACTTATATGTGGTGGATACTCTTCAGATTCCTGAGTCCAGTTTTTCTTCTGCTTTATCTTCATTTTCTCTTACAAATGAGTCCTCTCCTTTTTATCTATGGCATGCTAGGTTAGGCCATGTGTCTAGTGGTCGCTTAAAAAGTCTTGTTAAGTCTGGTCATTTAGGTAAAGTCCCTATTGATGATATTCGAGATTGTAGTGAGTGTAAACTTGCAAAAATGAAGGCTTTGCCATTTCATAAAAGTCTCTCTATTTCTGATTCACCATTTGCACTTATTCATACTGATGTGCGGGGTCCTTCTCCGGTAACTACTAAGGGTGGTTCTTCTTATTACGTTTCTTTATTGATGATTATAGTAAGTTCTGTCGCATTTTTAAAGAATTTCACTCTGTGATTCAAAATCAATTTTCCACGACTATTAAAGTTCTTCATTCTGACTTGGGGGTGAATATTTTTTAACAGAATTTACTGATTTTCTTCTTAACATGGGCATTTCTCATCAGTCTTATTGTGCTGATACTCCTGCACAAAATGGTGTTGCTGAGCGGAAACATCACCACATTCTTGACACCGCTCGTTCTCTTCTTATTTCTTCTTCTGTTCCCTCTGTCTTCTAGGGTGAAGCTGTTCTCACTGCTGTCTATCTCATTAATCGTATACCTACTCTTCTTCTTTCTGGTTTGCGTCCCTGTGAAAAACTCTTTTGTCAACCTCCAAATTATTCTCTTCTTAGGGTGTTTGGATGTACTTGCTTTGTTCTTCTTCCTAAACGCGCTCGTACTAAACTTAGTACTCGTTCTGTCTTATGTGTCTTCTTAGGCTATAGTTCCTTTCAAAAAGGTTTCCGCTGCTATGATCCCCTTTCTAAAAAATTGTATGTCTCTCGTCATGTTGCCTTTTTTGAACGTGTTCCTTTCTTTTTTATTCCTTCTCGCATAGTTCCTATTAGTAAAGAAGATCTTGTCTCTATTGATCCATTTCCTTCCTCTGTCCCTCCAGATGAATATATTTCTGATTTGGATTCTTCTACTATTCCTCCTATTTCGTCTAATGTTTCTCATTTTGACTTCCTTCTTTTCCGTTAGTTTATTCTCGCCGGACTTCTACTCCTCCTATCTCGTTAGACGCCCCTTCTGATGTTCTACCAACTGCTGACTTGGATACTGATGATCCGCCAACACGCCGGTCCTCCCGCCTTCGTCGCCCTCCGGTAAGACTTGGTTTTTCTAATACTTGTTATTCTCTCTCTTTTCGGAGTTTTCTCACTTCTGTACATTCTTATTTTGAGCCCCGATCCTATAAGGAAGCCTGTTCTGATCCTAATTGGATTGATGCTATGCAAACTGAATTGGATGCTCTACATAAGACTGGTACTTGGGATTTGGTTTCGTTACCTGCAGATAAGCATCTTGTTGGATGTAAATGGGTGTATAAGGTCAAGACAAATTCTGATGGCTCTTTAGAGAGATACAAAGCTCGATTAGTTGCCAAAGGATTTTCTCAAGAGTATGGTGTTGACTATGAGGAAACCTTTGCCCCAGTTGCCAAGATGACTACTATTCGTACTCTGATTTCTGTGGCTGCTGTTCGTCATTGGCCTCTTTTTCAGCTTGATGTGAAAAATGCTTTTCTTAATGGGTTCTTGTCTGAGGAAGTGTATATGCATCCTCCCCTGGTCTTCCTCATACATCAAGACTGGTGTGTCGTCTTCGTCGAGCTCTATATGGTCTTAAGCAGTCTCCGCGTGCTTGGTATGATCGTTTTCAGACCACTCTCTCTCAAATTGGCTTCACTCCGAGTACTTATGATTCTGCCTTGTTTATTCGCCATACTTCTACTGGTCTGGTTGTTATTCTTCTGTAT
This sequence comes from Hamamelis virginiana, assembly GCA_017140935.1. Classification (NCBI taxonomy): domain Eukaryota; kingdom Viridiplantae; phylum Streptophyta; class Magnoliopsida; order Saxifragales; family Hamamelidaceae; genus Hamamelis; species Hamamelis virginiana. The sequence continues at coordinate 144,467 of JAESVK010000317.1, read as the reverse complement.
GTGGATGATATGATCATTACTGGTTCTGATATTTCTGCTATTGATGCGGTTAAACGTCATCTTTTTGCTGAATTTGAGATGAAAGACTTAGGACCCCTTTGTTATTTTTTGGGCATTGAAGTTGCATATCCTCCTTCTGGTTATTTGCTCTCTCAGGCTAAGTATGCTAATGAGTTGATTCATCGGGCTCAATTGACTGATTCTAAGTTTGTGGATACTCCTATGGAGTTAAATGTCAAATTCTCTACTTCTGATGGTGTGCCTTTGGATGATCCTACCCCTTATAGAGAGCTTGTTGGTAGTTTAGTCTACCTCACTGTTACTCGACCTGACATTGCTTATGCAGTACATATTCTGAGTCAGTTTGTTTCTGCTCCTCGCTCTACTCATTGGGGTGCTCTCATGCGCGTTCTTCGCTATATCCGTGGCACTATCTTTCAAAGTTTGCACTTATCGTCTTCTTCTACACTTGAGTTGAGGGCTTATGCTGATTCTGATTGGGCTGGTGATGTTAATGATCGCAAATCCACTTCTGGCTTCTGTGTCTTTCTCGGTGATTCTCTTATCTCTTGGAAGAGCAAGAAGCAGACTGTGGTTGCTCGTTCTACTGCTGAGGCTGAATATCGTGTTATGGCTCAGGTCACCTCTGAGGTGATATGGCTTCGATGGTTGCTTTCTGACTTGGGTGTCTTTGTCTCTCCTTCGACCCTCTTTACTGTGATAGCCAGAGTGCTATTCAGATTGCCCACAACACAGTCTTTCATGAGCGTACCAAACATATTGAGATCGACTGTCATTTTATCCGTCAGCATGTTCAAGCTGGGACTATTAAGCTTTTTCATGTTTCATCCGCTCTTCAGCTGGCCGATTTCTTTACTAAGACTCACACATCTACTCGGTTTCGTTTCTTGCTTGACAAACTCTCGATGCTCTCTGCGCTTGCATTATGAGTTTGAGGGGGGGTGTGAGCTGAACATAATATTTAGTATTATTTTGTAGAGTTGACTTTCCATAATTTATTAGTTTCCATGTATTAAGAGTTTCTATGTTTCTTAGGTTTCTATATATTGTAGAGTTGACTTTCCATAATTTTGTAATAGCTTATCTATAAATTATAGGTTTGTAATCATATTTAATACACTTTGAATAAGAGATTGTTCTTTTCTCTTAAAGATAGTTTTCATAGTTTTCAAGAACATCAACTAAAACTAAAACTGAGATGCGGGTTCAACAAACAGCACTAGCTATATGGACATAGCCATCCTACTTTCCATTTGCATTATAAGGGAGGGAAAAATATAAAATATAAAATATTTGATAGGAGAGAGGGGGGCCAGTTCAGTTACAAAAAACATATAAAATATATAACTATAAATTCAAATTTCAACGGTGTGTAATGCTTAAAATGAAACTGTTTTGGTAAAATGGGATTTAGTTTGAATAATCAAACATTTATCAAATTAGTATGAATTTAAAATAAAATAAAATAAAACTGACAATATGAAAAAATGAATTCAATTCAATTCAACTCATCAACCAATTCTTCGAAGTAACCCAACGTGCAAAGCATTTCAATTAAGTCAAAACATATATGCATAAAAGCAAACGGAAATGCAACTTACAATCTTGTCAAGATAGCTCTTAATAGTTGCATTTTTCTCACTAATTTCCAAATCCTTCTGCTCTAACAACTCCATCAACTGCCTCTTCGACTTATGAAGCTCCGAGGCTTCCACCGTCAACCGCTCAATCTCTCCATCTTTCGCAATCTAAAATCACCCATTAAAACAAACATATCAACAACAAACTGCTTTTCAAAACAAATATTAAAAATAAAAATAAAATAATCTATATATATGTAATTAGGATGTTACAGATTTGAGGTGGAGTTGGTGCTTTTCGGCCTGGACTTGAGCGAGCTCGGATAAGCGTTGGTCGAGGGAGGAGTTGAGTTGTGCATTTTGTGATTCGAGCTTGGAGAATTCGGAGGAGAGGGAGATGTATTTTTGTTCGAGGAGTGAGCAAGTTTGCTCGGCGGTGATGGAGGCTGCATCAGCCTGAGCGCGGACGGTCTCGAGCTGGTTATACAGCTCTCTGATGAATCCATCTGCTTTCTCCGCCACTAAAGCGGCGTTGTTTGAACACCGCTCGTATTCCTCGTCCGAGAGGAACAGTGGCATCTTCTTCTTACAGAATGATGCCCTAAGCAATATCGATCGGAGTATTACAGGAGATCAGCGGAGAGAGAGAGACAGACGGATTTGGGGGGAAACGAAGAGGAGGGAATTTGGAAAGGAAAGTGTGGTTTCGCTCGCTGCCCTATGTATAATTTGTATGTATTGAACGCCATGAGGCGGTGAACGGGTCAAGTATGCAAGCCAATATAGAATTTATCGAGCCCATATTCTATTTCGGGGCTCCTCGATCTTATTTGGGCCTGAAGATCCATTTGCCAGTCCTGTCAGCTCTGTCAACAAGGAAATGTCCCAAAGCAACAAAGGGCCAATCTGGTAATTAACTTGTTTTGCTTATTCAATGGAATGACAACTATAGTCTTTACTCAAGTTAGTTATAGTCTTAGCTTTTGTTATTTAGCTTTTAAATAAATCCAACTTACAGTTGATTTTGAATAGGGTGGGGCTATTTGCAGCCCACCATTTTACTGAAGGCAGCCCATTTAATTAATTAAATGGTCATTTTTGTCCTTTTCTATATGCAGCCTACCTCTTTTATAGGTAATTCATTTCTAAATCAAATTATTTTTTTTAAATACCCAAAACACCCATAAGTCTAAATACTACACATATGTCTAAATACAACCCATACAAGACCAATTTTTCCATGAATTAAAAAAGAAAAAAAAACAAAAACAAAATCAAAATCAGAGGCAAAGCAAGAGGCGCCACGAGCAGCAGTTACCTTCGTCCATCTTCTTCGACGAGCTTCTTACATCTTCTTCGACGAGCCATGAGCAGCCATTGCACTCCTTCCGTTTCGAGCAGCAGTTGCACTTCATCCACGAGCCACAAGGTGCAGCCACGAGCAGCCTTCATCCACGCAGCTGACACGAACAAGCAAGAGTCGCACCAGGTATGAAACTCCATAATTTTTTCTCATATTACTAATTTAAACTCCACAAGAAAAGACCGTTGGTATGATTTATATTTTGAATGTGATTGGTATTTTGTTGTGAATGAAAATATAGTTTACATTTGTGATTGTGATTAGGGTTGGGATTAGTTTTGTGATTGTGATTAGCGTTTCGATGGTGGCTGTATTGTTTGATAACATGTAAATGGATAAATGTGTTGTTTGATAATTGGTTTTTTTTTGTTTTAAAAGTTGGTATTCAGCCTGTAAATACCGAATATATAAGTTTACATTCGGCTCTAGATGGACGAATATAAAACTGTTCATTCGAACCATTGTAATCGAATAGGATACATTTCATTCGGCCAAAACTGTTCGAATGCATAAGTTTCATATTCAGCCATATAGTGCCGAATTAACTGCCCTATATTCGACAAGTTGTAGCCGAATAAATGGTTATATATTCGGTAGTATGGGGCCGAATACATTAAGAGTTAAGAAAAATAACTACTTTGGGGTCTGTTTAGAGTTAAGGAACATATCATACTTTGCAAATTACAGTATTTAGCCGAATGTATGGTTATATATTCGGTAGTTATTAGTGAACTATCCATGCACTGTCATTCATTCAAATTTGCAAATTTCTCATTAATTTTCTTTCATTTAATATATGTTTTAGGAAAAATGACAGAACCATGTGGGACAAAACGACCATTTGAGGACATATGTGATGAGCAAATGGAAGAAAGAAAACGTCCAACTGCTTTTGAGCGAAAGAAACGTGCAATTGAAGCCGTATACACGAAGAAGAGTAAAAGAAAAGGAGAGCATGTAGCTAAGCATGTTGAGGGAGTTGGGGTTGTGGCTAGGGATGAGCATGCATCTGAGCATGCAACATAGCATGTACCTGAGCATGTTGAGAGAGTTGGGGTTGTGTCTGGGGTTGAGCATGCACCTAAGCATGCAACTGAGCATGTTGAGGAAGTTGGTGTTGTGGATAGGGTTGAGCATGCAACACAGGATGCACCTGAGGGTGGTATTGTGGATGTTGGGGATGTGGCTGGGGTTGAGCAGGCAGCTGAGCCTGCATCAGAGACAGCATGTGCCTCAATAGGGATGGAGGTACGGGAAGACCCCGAACCGGCGGTGCAGGGTAATGTCGAAGGATTCATTGAATTCACTACTCCCCAAGAATTAGGGGAAGATAGTGAGCATGATAGTGCATCGGATGATGATAGTGAGATGCGCTCGAAATCCAGGCATGATGTTACAATTGAAATGGAGAGTGGAAGTGGAAGTGGGAGCGATGAGGATTCTGAGAGTGTAAGTGGCAGTGCGAGTGGTGAGGATAGTGATACGGAGGGAGAAGGAGAGGAGAGTGAGAGTGATGGAGAGGGGGAAGAGGACAGGGTGAGTGAGAGTGAAAGTGAGAGGGAGGAGGAGGAAATTGTTGCTCCCCGAAATACTACGAAGGGGAAGGAGAAGGCAAAGTCGAAGGGAATGTCACAGCCTTCCGTTTCTGCTATTACCGAATTCCCCGGAGGCCCCAAGAAATTGGATATTTTGAAGAATTTTGATACCCATGTTGCGAGATACATTTGGGACGGACAGGTACATTGTTATTTTTTTTCAGTAATTCATAAATAAGTGCCTCCTTAGTAGTTAGCTTTATTATCATTTGTCGATTTCCTAATACTATTCGTTCATTGTGTAGGATCGAGAACCTCTAAAATGTATTCAGCATGTCACCAAAATTTTTGAATGGCATTGGAAGACCGAGTGCAAGAGGTTCAAGACTCGGGTTAATAATACCCCTTTGTTCCAACTGAAGCAGGTGTCCTACACCCACATAAATCGTGTTCTAATTTCAGCATTCGTCGAGCACTGGCATCCCGAGACAAATACTTTCCACCTACCATTCGGGGAAATGACCATTACGCTCGATGATGTCAAACAGATCACTGGATTGCCTGTGGTTGGAAAGGGTGTGAAGGCTCCTGATATTCGAAAGGAGGATGCCATTGGCTTGCTGCGTAAATTTCTGGGAGTGAGTCGAGCTGCAGCATTGGCTGAATTGAATATCAATAAATGTAATTATGTGAGGATGGAGTGGCTACGGAAAACATTTGGAAATAAGGCGAAGGAGAGTGATTCGAGTGCGGATATTGACAGGCACGTGAGGGCCTATATTCTTTACCTTCTTGGGTGTACACTCTTCTCCGACAAGACGGGAACGAAGGTGCCAGTGACATACTTAAATCTCTTGTCGGATGTTGGAGATGTAGCCAACTATGCCTGGGGTGCAGCTGGGTTAGCATATTTGTATAGGCATTTGGGGGTTACTACACGGGTAGAGGTTAAGCAGATAGCTGGCTATTTCACTTTGATGGAGGTAAATTTTTTTCGATAAAACTATGTCTATTTTCATTATAATATCAGTGATTATCATATACTAACATCATTTATGTATTTTAATATACAGGCCTGGATATATGAGCATTTCACTGTGGAGCGGCCTACACCGGACTTACAATACGTCAATGGCAACCCTCGAGCTATGAAATGGAAGCCTCGATCCTCAGTGAGCGCTTCAGATGCACCCAATCGACTTAAATTTATGAGACGGCAAATTGATAATATCATCAAGGAAAATGTAAGTATAAAAATACAATTGTTGTAAGTTTGAATATATTTGCTATATTTCATTTAATTGACATGTGATAATTTATGTATGTATAGGTCATTTGGGATCCCTACCGTGGCTCAAGAGATGCTCATCCATTCCAGGACATCGCATGGTATTGTCGATGTATCAGTTTCTGCGAAATGGTTGAGCCGTACCATCCTGCTCGTGTTCTGAGGCAGTTTGGGTACGTGCAAACCAGTCCATGGAATCACGCGCCTATCCCTCCAAGGAAAGCAAAGAGAGGAGCCAAAGCAAACCTGTATTCTGTAGAGCACATATACGTGGAGTACTTTTGGACGAACTGGAGCCACCACTGTCTTTCTCCGAGTAGCCGTGGAGAGCTGTGCGAGACAGATAGGCCATGGATGTGTGAGGATGGGTACGAGGAGTGGTATTCAAAGAGAAGTCATGTTAGGATCCATCCCACCGACTTTACCTCTACCTCCGATCATTATATTCCGCGATCGTATGAGGATGCATACATTGATTTGGTGAGTACTAGTATTTTTCATTATTTGAATTTAATGAAAACTCAGTTAATTATTGTCAAACTCAATTAGAAACCATATTTCTAACTAACTATTTATTAACAGAATAACCGCAGAAATAAAGCCCTCACTCTTTTACAAGAGTCTTTACAACTGGGCGAAAGACAAACTCTGCATGCTATTCTAAAGCGAGAGAGGCTTATCGCATCCATCCTCAGTGATGACACGATCGCGGTCACGGCACAGGCATTTGCGGCAAAAGTTCGAGAAGAGGAAACAGATACAGGTTTGCAAAGCTGAGGGTCAAGTAGGAGGGTGAGAGACAGTAGAAGGCGAGGACGAGCATCTACATCCACTCAGGGACGAGGACGAGAATCGACATCTACTCAGGGGCGATGACGTATCCGAAAGCAACGTGCTGGTCGAGGGTGAGAGACACCACGGAGCATAAACCAAATCGACATCTAAACTTATTTTTTGTACATTTCACATTTGGATGTAATGGATTTACTAAAGTGTTTCATTTTGGTTAATTAATTGACTTTATGAATATTTAAACCAATCCATGTTAACTTTTGATGTAAATTGATATATTTTGGTATGAAAAAGTCTTGCTATACTTCATATGTGATAATTTGCTGTTGTATATTAGGGATTTAGGGTTAAATGCTGTTGTATATTAGGGATTTAGGGTTAAATCAAGCAGGACTTAACTAAATTAAAAGTTTATATTCGGTACCTAACCACCGAATCTAATGCTATACATTCGGCGATAAGTTGTCGAACATACATTATAATATTCAGTCTGTAAGTACCGAATCTGTGGCCGGGGCTATTTATTTCAAATTTTGTATTCGGTTCCGAATACAAAGAATTATATTCGGCAATACATGGCCGAACACTTTACTTTACATTCGTCAACTAGTCACCGAACATAAAGAAATATATTCGGTCTGTAAGTACCGAATGTGTGGCCGGGGCTATTTATTTCAAAATTCGTATTCGGTTCCGAATACAAATATTTATATTCGGCAATACATGGCCGAACACTTTACTTTACATTCGTCAAGTAGTCACCGAACATAAAAAAATATATTCGGTCTGCATGAACCGAATGTGTGGCCGAGTGCATATTATTCAAAGTTTATATTCGACGCCGTATATGTCTTATTATATTCGGCAACAGTCAGCCGAATACTGGATTTTATATTCGGTGGTTGTGTGTCGAATATAGATTTAAAAAAATTTTCCTTCTTTTTTTTAATTTATTAACTTCACAAACCAAATCATTCAACACACAAATGCAATGAAGGTTAAAATAAACTCCACAATTTACACATAATTAAAAAAAATACAAAATGATTCCATAATTCATGACGTTTCACCACTTTACAGGCTGTATCAAAATGACAACACAAATGGCCCAATTACATATTTCATAAAGACAATAAGTATGGAGTTACATTGTATGTCTAATCATCACCTAAATCAACAAACTCATCCCTGACGGCTAACGTTTGAGGTAGGTCAAGCTCAAGAAACCGCGCAATATGTGATGAATGACTATCGGCCCATCCTTTTGCATTGTCGAGCGCACATCTCTTCCAAGCTATTGAAATAGGGGGAAGTGGAGCATTCGGGTTCAGTACTACCTGTACAAAGTGGTTTCCGTTAATCAAAGCCAATGCGACATATTTTCTATTTGCAACCGGTATCGAGTCCGAGTATAAAGGCAAAAGTGTCAAACACTGTTCGTTCGAAATAAGGATACAAACCACATTGTATCTAGAAGCTATAAGGTGTCCCATGTCAGGAAAGCTCATCCATTTATCTTTCGGAGCCTCGCCTATATTGTCCCATAGTAAACGATTTCTCACTGAATCAAATTCTTCTACACTTCTAGAAAATATCTCCTCGTAAATAGTCCGATTACTTTCTAGCTCAAGAACCAAATCTTTTCGTACAATTGCCCAATCGTCTTCAAACATACCCATCTGTCCAGCAGCGGCTCTAAATCCACAGTTTCCATCGGCCTTGACCCTTACCATGAAAGCAACGTAAGCAAAAATTGCTTTAGGAATAAGTTTACCATATTTATTAGTATCATCACTCTCTCGACAAAAAATGGACATTGGCTTCCTCACAATTGGTAGTTTATTCCTCTTGTTGGAGAATGTGACTTCTATAAGCTTTTCTTTAGCTTTAATCGATATACTCAAACCCAGATGGATCCCGTTTGGTGGTTACGTCTTCACGGACCCTCTTCTGACTACTACCCTTAGGCCTGCCTCTACTGGATTTCTTCACTTTTGGCTCGCTTAGTATACTAGCGGACGGCTTCACAATTTCCTTCAGCTGTAGGTACAAATCTTGTTGGTTTTGGGGAGTCGAATCATTAAACTTCTGTATGTAAAGATCAATTAGTGGCCGATAATCAAACATGACATTTGTGATATTCTCAACCACTGGAGTATAGGAAAGAGTCCTCTAATATATATAAACCGAATCAATGGGAATGAGCTTTCCCTCAATCTTCTACAATGCCAACTGGTGGGCACAAGGAAGACCATATGTACGAGTCAGTACACAACGGCAAACCTTTTCATCCACTCCCACAATATCAGTACGCTCCAATTCCTCGACAATCAATTCTAACGCCTTATGAGATACAACGCCAACAAGCAATTTGCACTGTGGAATCCCTTGTACCTTATGATTAACCTTAAACATGCTCACTTCAAAAGATGCCTTTATTTGATTATGTTGTATAAGCATCTTGCCATGGATAAGTTTAAAAACTTCCAGGATATTATTCATCGATGTCCCCAAGCGCCTCTTCAACGCCGCATGGGCACTCTCCACTCTATTAGTTGTCGTACAACCAAAGTGCATATAGTGATCGGTCCACGCTGCCACAAAAGATTCTTTGAAGTCGTTCAACCAAGAAGACTTCAAGTACTCCAACGCCTTTGGAAATTCTGGTCTTCCATTTTGTTCAACTGAATAACATACATCTCTTCATGATCTGCATTAACTACATCCCACCATGAACATATAAATGATGACCAATCCTCCCCCCTTTCAAATAACTTCTTGCAGTTTACTGTTATGTTTCTTGAAATATGCCACCTACATATGAAATTCTTTGCATTTGAGAATATTTTTTTGACGGCATTAATCAGGACAAGCTCACGATCTGTAACAACAACAACAGGAGTATAACCTTCACCAATTGCGGATGATAGTTGCTCCAAAGCCCAACAATAATAGTCCTCTCACTCGAATTCCATTAATGCAAATGCCAAAGAGAAAGTAATATCCGTTGAGGTTAATCCAACAATCTGTAGTAGCGGCATTTTGTACTTGTTGGTCTTGTAGGTGCAATCCATCAAAAGAACATGAGGAAAACACTTAACAAGTTTGATGGATTCTGGATGTGCCCAAAATATACACGACAATTCACTTCCGTCGTCCGAAGATTTATGCCTCTCGAAATATCAATTCTCAGTAACCTCTTTAAAGAGTTGTTGCATTACCGTTCTTCCCCCTATCCATACTCTTCATCTTTGACGATGCATTGTAAATGGTCTTCTGTGTGGATGCATTATTGGGATCTTTTATCTTCAACAACCGTAGAATTTCAACCGCCTTCACCCCTCCGGACATCAATTCATGAACATAATTCCACTCAGACGGGGTCAATCTTCCAACAAATGAGTGCCCTTCAAATTTTTCTCCCAACGTGTGGTTGTGTTTGCCTTCTAAAACGATTAAACCCCAAGCATCTGTGCTTAACAAGACGCCCTTTAACTTGAAAGGATAGTTGCACTTTTTTGTTGTCGCTTCACGCACAACTTTTTTTTTTTTTTTCACAATATCTTTCTTCAACTCCGGCAAGTGCGATCGAAACTTGCAACTCCGCTCACACCCGTAAAACACAACCGGTGTTCTATTATTTGTCTTCATCTCTGACTTCAAAGTAATGACCACCATACGATGTTCTTTACCGATGCTTCTTACATATATATCAAGCTCTTCACGAGTAGCAAATACCTACAATTAATTGTATTCAACATGATTTAGCATCTAATAAATTTGGTTCATAGGACAATTTAATATATAAATTTGAAATTAGAAGTCCCGATTTACCCATTTTGTAACAAAAAACTCGGCAAGATCAACAATAGTTGGCTCTTCGTAGGGTATTATCTGTAACTGTGACTGCATGATATGTAATTAAGTTAGAAAAATTAGTAATAAGACCTAACGCACGAAATTTTTTTGAAAAAATACCACATTCGGTAACATATGGCCGAATATTATGAATTATATTCGGTTGTATACTATCGAACATATCATACTATATTCGGTTGGAGGAAAAATTTTATAATATAAGTATTCGGTACCCTATTTTCGAATATACATAATAACATTCGGCATTACATTACCGAATACTAAAGCTAACTATTCGGCAATACCAGGCCGAATGCAAACATGAACACAGAATTTTTTTTTTCACTTTTGCGATCGAAATATGAGTTTTTTTCGTAACAACATCATACTATGATGGTTTTAAACTGTTACCTTTCATGTTTTGAAGAATATTTAATCCAAAAATAATGTTTACCAAAAATATACAAACAAACTTAAAACTAAAGTGTTTAGGGTACTTACAAACTTAAAACTAACCTCTTTAAGATGATCTTCCATGGTAGATGAGCAGACGATTATCACTGTGAAGATCGTGTAGTAGAAGGACCAAGTTCGTCGCACAAAGTTCGAAGCCGTATGTGTCTTCTTCGGCAAGAGGTTGCCAAATGCAAAAGAACTCACGTACGCAGGAAAGAAACAGTTCAAGGTTTTGTTTTGATGATAGGGGTAAAATGGTCATTTTATAAATGTATAAATATGATGGGTTGCTTATAGTATTTCTGTTATGTTATGGGTTGTATTTAGTAGAGGGGTAAAATGGGTATATTAATTATATTTTAATTGTGCTGCCTTTAGTAAAAATACAAATCAATGGGATGTACTTAGAAAATGGGCTGCCTTCAGTAAAAGGTAGGCTGCAAATAGCCCCACCCTTTTGAATATTCTGAATCAATGATTAGTGATGCATTATGAAATTCAATTCCATGTCTTGAGAATGTGATTTCATGCACTAGTACTGTGCGCTTGGCTAGGTTTCAAGTGACAACCCAAGGTGGGTCTTCTTGAGCCTAATTTGCAACTTGAGAGCAGTTTGTACCAGGTCCAAAGAACAACAACCAAAAATTCCAAATTTTTCGTTTTTTTTTTCATGTTTTTCTTCTAATTCTCACACAAGACTCGATCCTTGTTGATCAAAATACTACTTCTAGACCTCTTTTGAATAATTATTTGGACATAAAAATTGTTCAAATTAATATTGGTAATTTTCATCAAACTTAGAAACCTTTCTAACTTTCATACGGATTCTTTTACGCCAAACTATGCTCGATCTGATATCATTTAAGGTCCCGAATGATCGATGATGATACAAATGTCGCAAGTCTAGATATAAGTGTATCACACAAAATAGTGCATTAGTTGATAGAAGAGATATATTCAAAAGGAGAGAAGAGTCTGACATTTTGTTTTTACAGAATGTTGGAATGCATCTTATGGGTAAAACCCCTATCTTTCCCTTAAAAGGCAAGGTTTGCTTTCCACGCTACCCAACAACGAAGAGTGGAATTTTTTTGTCTTGTTAGGTGCTTTTGACGGGGCACTTCTCTATTTCCTTGGCTGGGCACTCATGTAAGTGCCGTTTGGTTTGGGCAATGCCATTGGGAGCAAAACGGCGCCGTTTAGGGGCTTCAAATTGTTTTGTATTCGTGGGACACTCCGGACGTGTGTGGTTCGAGTGATAAGAGACGTGTGTGGTTCGAGTGATAAGATGGGGGTGTATTGCCCAAGCAAACGGCTGACAAACGGCTGACATGCCCTGCGAGACCTGTGCAGCAGCAGGTTCATTCGCATCAGAGGTGGAGGGTGAAGGGTGAAGGGTGGAGGACAGAGACAGCGAAGGAGGGAGGAGAAAGGGGAGTGAGAAAGGCGAGGTGCAGACAGTGTCAAGGCTTGCGGTCGAGTTTTGGATGTAAACCAGAGCCCCAATCAGGTGGAACGTGAGGAATCGTTTGATGATTTTGAGGAGGTTCGTCCCAAAGCTAAGCGAAGTCGCGCTGCAGAAGGAACTTCGGCTCCAGCACACAAATCTGATCAGAGCTTGATTGGTAACATTAACTAGAATTCTGTGATCGAGTGTCATTTTGGATATGTGTGTGTGCGCATTTAAATGTATGGGGGGGTCAACTCTTATGATAGAATTGCCATGAAAATGATGGTTTGTTTGATTGAAACTAAAAAATGCTGGCTTGCTTTTTGTGTTTTTTTTTTTTAAAAGAGGAACCTGATCTTTGCTTCGTTAGTAAAGTTTTGGCATGGCATACTACACTAAGTTAGTTTATAATACATGTAAATTACAAATGGGTTTGCATTGATTTTAATAGAATTGTGTTAAAAAGTAGGTCAATTAGAGAAGAGTTGCTCAATTATATTAATTATGTGTGTTTAATCGGTTTGATTCAATATTTTTTTCCCCTCCACTCACGGTCCTTTCTCTTAGTCAAGCATAATTGAGTTATATGGAATGCTCCATTCTATTCAACCACAATTAATGGCATATATATATAAACTCTCGTATAAAGTCCCTTTGACAGTTTATGCTTAATGTTTAATTTATTGAATTGTGGTTGTTACTTTTTGCTAGCAAAAGAGATGAACAGTTCGGGCATTGATAAAAAGGGTAGGAAACGACTATATGACAAACAGAGGTATGCGAGAGATAGGTTCTCGCAAGAATGTATGCGCTTTGCTCTCGTGGAATGCTTTGACCTTTTTAGTGACGTTAGTTGGAATTTTTTTTTTCCTTCGTGCTTCAATGATTTGTAATGCACGTAGGTGATCCCGTTGTGGTAAGCAAGTATAAAGGAAATAAAAGATGTAGAATAGAGATTGGTGGTCAGAACCAGATGTCTGCTCTACCTGTTGATACTTGTGAATATGGTATTATTTAAATTGATTTTTTTCTGAATAGTTTTTTCATTTTGATTTTATAGACCTGTGTTATTTATTGGTGGGGTTATCATCTGTGTTTGGTATTAGGTTCATCATCGTTGACCCATGAACGTGGTGAAGCTGGCTGTGGAAGTGTCTCTTCTTCGTTTAATCATTTTTTTAGCTCGAGTATTCGACATACAGTGGGTGGTCATCTAAGTGCTCTGGTTATGCCACTCCTACCCGTTCCAGATGAATCTTATATACTTCCAAATGAACGTCCGTGTCAGCATTGTGGAGCGTTTCGTTTTCATCGTGAAACAAAGAGTTTCTGCTGTTTAGAGGGCAAAATTAAGCTTGCATGCAGTGAACCCCCACCTGAACTTGTCTATTTAATGACGTCCGATGAGCCAGATCCTGTGTCTTTTAGGACATATATACGAACTTACAACAGTGTCTTTTCTTTTACATCATTAGGTGTCACATTTGATGGTGGCTTGTGTAAGCGAAATAATGGTGTTTACACATTTAGAGTTCAGGGTCAGATTTATCATTATATTGATGAACTTATTACATCAAATGGTTCACCGTCTTATCTTCAATTGTATTTTTATGATACGGATCATGAATTGGAGAATCGATTGGTACAGTCAGAAAGAGTTAAACCTTCTGTCGTTGCTTTAATCATGTCCATGCTTCGATTAAATCCATATGCAGTTTTCCTTTGATCTCTTGCTTCTATACCTGATTTAGAGAACCAAACGATTGTTATAAAAAATAATGCAGGGTTAGATCAACGTGTCTACAATTCTCATACTGTATCTCAGGTTGCTGCTATCTGGCCAGAAAATGGTGATTCTGATTCATCCAGTCATCGTGATATAGTTGTTCATACTCATCAAGATAGTAAACATAGAGTCAACTATTTTTTTGGTTGTTATGATCCTCTACAGTATCCTATCCTATTTCCACGTGGGGAGAATGGTTGGCATACTGGAATCAAGAGAGTTCATAAGGTATGTAGAAGTGAAGTTTATCTCAATGATGAGATAGTTAATGTACATGGTGTTACTTCAATTGAGGAAGTGATTGCAGCAGAATTAGAAGGTAATTGGTTCTTATGATAAGAATTTACCTATCTATGTTATTTTCTCTCTTTTTGTTGTTGCATTAAATTTAATTGTAGTTATACTTCCATTTCCTGAATGAATTGAATTCAGTGCTTGAACGTTCTAAAAGCCATCAACGTGTGAACGTCTCTGCAAGGGAGTATTATTGCTACAAGTTTCAAATGAGGAAGGATTCCCCTTCGCTGCTACTTCGATGTGGACGGCTTTTTCAACAGTTTGTCATTGACATTTATATCAAACTCGAGAGTTCTCGCCTTAATTTTTTTCGTCTTAACCAGAAACTCATACGAGCTGAACTGTACGAGGGCTTGGTTGATGGTATTACCCGTGGAGAAACGCGGGGTGAATCAGTGGGTCGTCGGGTTATTCTCCCAGCAACATTTATTGGTGGACCTAGGGATATGTGTCGAAGGTTTACTGATGCAATGACTCTTGTCCAGAAATTGGGTAAGCCGGATTTGTTTATA
>JAESVK010000317.1:50366-74529 GCA_017140935.1 Hamamelis virginiana | reverse complement strand
GTAAATCCTGGTGTTTGTTTATTTTTCTGCTATGTGTTTTCTTTAAGAGGATGACACGTTATCAGCATGAGACTCTATCCAACTCAGTAAACTAAATGGATGTTTTTGAAATTTGGGTACATTACGGGACTGTACTCAGGATACAAACTAGTACTCAGTCAGCGCTATCTTTAATTGTTGAGATGTTAAAAAAAATATATATATATTTAAAGACTTCCGCACGCGTATTTTGAAAAACTGTGTTAATTTTAAAAAGAAATTACTCAAAAGATAAGCGCTTGGTGTTTTATGTCACTGTGGCATTTCCGCATAGGGGTTACCCTGTGTGGGGTGTTACATATATATACTCCAAATAATCAAAAGTGTTTAGAGCTTTTGGTATTATTTGGTATTCCATGAAATTTGAAATTTAACGTTATGTTTTATGTATCATTTAACCCTAAAAATCTATAATGGCCACTGAAAAAAATGGAAGCATCGATCATATAATAGTCATGTGGTGTAAGGGTATTGGGTTTGGTGTAAGGGTATTTAACAACTGTGTCTGTTTATCTAGTTATGGCCATAGACAACAAATTAAGGAAGGACATTCAGTGTTCTTGGAATGTTTGAAAGTTTATGTTCTAGATATTCATAAATTAATTTTCAAACCACGACCCTTTTGACATACTGTTGGTAAATGATACTATGAACCAAATTGTTTCACTAACAACATTAATTTATAATGTCGGATGTTTTTGTTTTAAAGACTAAGGTGGGCGATACCATTGATTGCGTTGACATCAATAAACAACCAACACTTGATCACCCTTCGCTCAAGAATCATAAAGTGCAGGTATTTTTTTTGGCCAATCAAGACACAAAGTGCAGGTATTATATATTATTGAGTAATGCTAGCTGGACCAAGTTTTAGACCAAAATTTTTAAATCAAATGTTGTTGCAGTATAACTGAATTTCTATTTAATTTATTGCATTTCAAAAATGCACGAAAGTAGATGAATTATTTTGCTTCCGCATCATTTGGTTTAAGAATTTTGGTACAAGATTTGGTCCATTTACCATTTCTCATTATTATTTATATATCTTTTATTTTTAAATTCCATACTCACTATTTTAAAAAGAAAATAAATTACTAGATAATTTACTTTGCCTAGATGGATCTAATCATATTAATTAAGCACATGTTCTACTTACAATGGCTTACAGTTGAGACCCAATTCATTTCCTACTATGGCTAGCATGCCAAAAACTTCACCAGGAGCAAAGTCTTTACGGCTGAGGTCCACAAGGGAAGCGTGCCCTTCTGGAACAGTTCCCATAAAGCGAACTAGTAAGGAAGATTTAATAAGGGTTAGATCCCTTTCAATTCCTAATATTGGCCAACAAGCTAGCTACCCTGGTGATCAACATGTACGTAATCGTCTCTCTCTCTCTCTCTCTCTCTCTTTCTCCTATCCAATGGGAGTGGAGATTATCTGTCCCACTTATATGACCCATTTTCCAATATCTTCTAACAGAAGTCCGCATTGAAAAACCAATCATAGGTATTTTTCATAAATGAGTTTTTTAAGGTGGACTTTTGTGAGAGAGAATACGAAAATATATGGACCATATAAATATATGGGACAGATAATTAATCTCCGCTCGTCCAATTAATGGATTCCATTAACTTTTACAATCTTTAAATGCTTGTGCATGGTACTCAGATAGCTGCTGTAAGGATGAAAGAAGATATGACATACTATGGAGCCAGCGGATTTATTTCAGTGTACAATGTGAGTGTCACTCAAGACCAAACTAGCTCGGCAAATATATGGATCCAAAGTGGTCCTCCGGAAGAAATTAGTGTTATAAGTGCAGGATGGATGGTAAGGACCCTTTGCATTAACTTCTCGTAAAATCACTTTTGAATTTTAAAATTTTACTTGATTTAAGAGATGGGGTGATAAACACTTTTAGATGACTTGAGGGGTGATATGATATCATATATGGATGACAAATTTTCATAGTAATTAACAATATCATTTACATATAGAACCATAACTTAACAATATCATCCTTCCCATGGTTTTTTTAATTTCTAGAGGAATGGATAAATTAATCTTTTGAGCTGGTTTGATTTGGAATTTAATAATAGCATATAATATTTATAAATGGATATAAGAGTACTCTTAACATCTTTTACACTTTAATAGGTATCTCCAACTGTGAATGGGGATGGTCTCCCTCGGTTATTTTCATATTGGATAGTAAGTATATATCAAAATTATTTTCTTTAATTTGTCAATAGGATATTCAATTGAATTATGAGTCATGCATTTTGCTATGTTATTGATGGCCTAATCTCTATCTCGATCAATAGGGTGGTGGTACCAATAAAACTGGATGCTTCAACGCTCTTTGCCCAGGTTTTGTACAAACGAATAAAAAAATAACCCTTGACGAAGTCCTAACCCCAACTTCTACCTATGGAGGGGACCAGTATGAATTTAAATACCTCATTTATCAGGTAAAACCGATTAAATTTCATTCTATATAATAATTCTTTTTGAAGTTTACGGCGACCATTACCATCATTATATATTATTTCTATTTTTCATTTGCTTTAATTTTCAATTTAATTTACAGGATCGACAAACTGGGCATTGGTGGTTTGTGGTATCTAAGGACAATGTTGTGGTTGGATACTGGCCAAAGGAAATATTCAGTCACTTAAATGATGGTGCAATGCTTGTAGCATATGGAGGATTTACCAGGGCAGGAAATGATGGAATTAGTCCTCCCATGGGGAATGGTCATATGCCGGATGGTTATTATAAACACGCCTGTTACTTTAGGCAAGTTCATTTCATAAATGAGAATGGTGGGTCAGTTATCCCAGCTTATGACAGGGGAGTTGAATATGTAGATAGTCCTGCTTGTTATGGTCTTAAAACTGGGGGTCGTCGTAAAATGGGTTATACCTTCACATTTGGGGGACCTGGCGGTAAGTGTGGGGCACTTTAGAGGGTACATCTTGTTTGCTAGGGGTGACACCATTATTAAATAATGTATCATCCAGTTGAGAACTTAATATTATTTCTCTATTATTATTATTATAAATAAATTATAAAATAAGTTATCTATATATATCATCAATATTATTTGAAATGGAAATAGTCATTGCAGTGAAGAAAATGTTGATTGGTCAAATGATTGAAATCAATTATTAATATTATTATTATTATTTTAATCAGATTTAAAAGGCAAAACGGCAAGCGTTTAATCCCGGTCAATATCTCAAAACGACAATTAGGGTTTTTCAATACCTAATTTCAACTTTAATCAAAAACAATATTAGGGATTCATAAACCCTAAATAGGGTCATCATATTAAGGTTTCCAAGAATTTATAAAGATTCTAACTTATACAATCTTGACAATCAAGAATGTGTTGAAAATAGAAACTTTATAGAATTAGGAAACTTTTTTGATCGTCAAAGAGTTTCTTGAACTCTAATTGCAGCCACTTTAACATTAATTAATCACATTAATTAACTCCTTAATAAACTAATAATAACCTAATTAATATCTCATAGCAATTAGGTAAGAGAGTACATAATAAGAAACTAATCAATTTAGGGTTTCCTTCATTAAAACATATGAATCAAGATTAGGGTTACAAACCCTAATGTGCCTCCTTGTTCAAGCCGTCACTAGTAGGGTTTCAAAAACCCTAATGTGGCCACAAGTTATTAGGGTTTTTGAAACCCTAGTTGCAGCCTTCTTCAAAATTGTCCTAGAGTTCTAAACCCTAGTTGCAAAAGATCAAAAACAAAATTCTAAGGGTTCAAAACCCTAGGGCCGAATTCAGTAAGGAGTGTTTCTAAAACCTTAAATTAATTAAAACACAATTTTAATTACATGCCAAGCTATGCCATCATGATTCAAATCATGGTTTGAGTTGGCTCTGATACCATTGAAAGATTACCATGGGAAAACGCAGCGGAAAGATAAAACAAAAATTTTCTCCATGGTAACATCCCAAGGATGTTCTCAAACGATGAAAAAAATCAATACAAATGTTAATGCAAGAAATAAAAACTTACATTATGGCTTAGAGAGAGAAACTACTCTCTAGGTCACGGCCTTGGGTAGGTATACCTAAGGTTGGCCTCCTTCTCTTTATGATGATGAGTTACTTCATGCTATCATGACTTATCATCCCATATAAATAGACAACCACTAAGGTTTCTATTTAGTATTCTTTATATTTATAACTTAGTCGCTACTTATTAACAATTAATAATAAGGACCACATAAGTTACAAATTAGAATATTCCCCTCATTAAATTAAGAGACTCACTTGTGCCCTTATGTGTGTGACCCATTGGGTTCATCCCAACCTAGTAGTGGACGAGGACATCTCATGCCTCCCAAAATAAAAACTTTATATTTTTGGTTCAATTGGAACAATTCCAATTTTGCCCTCAATGATAACACTTATCATTAGGCCTTCACTAGTCATGAGTGACATCTAGCAACATATCGTGACGTACCCTAGGTGTGGGTGAATATATAAATATACAAATGAACCCTTCGTGTTATAGAGAATCCTTCACTATACAATGTCATGATTAAGTTAATTGGGAATGGAATCATGTCAAACCCTAACTTAATATTGTGTTACCAATTCACCCAAATATAATCTCAATTAGGTAAACCCTTGAAAACTCTTTTCTTGGTTTCCTACTACTTTGGCCAAAGACTTTATTGAGATAGAATATTTGTTAATTAACTCTGACATTCTCCATCTACATGTTGAGAGTGGTGATTCGTTATTGCACACTCATCTATCTTCATACATAACTCACTAAAGCCAATGAGTGCCGATTACATCCTCATGGTTAAAGATGTACGAAGTACTATCAAACTCTAACAACTCATGTATAAGATAACTCTGGTGTCTCAAGTTTAATGATTACAAATGTGACTAGAACACATGAGTAGTTTTTGATATACAAATAGAACTCCATAAGCTATACTCATGATGGTCACGTTCAGTGGACTTGTTCTCTTACAAGCACCCATAGGTTTACTATAGTGTCACTACACAAATGGTATGAGACTCACCATCCTCCAATTGGAGCTAGTATAACATGTGCTAATCTTGACGGTTTATAATCGCCCAAATATATAAACTTATGATTAGAAACAAGTCTAGGATATATGTACTTGAATGTTGTAAGTCTCTCCATCTCAACATCTTGAGATACAACTTTCTATCATACTATCCAAAGACTTTATCATGAACAATAATTAAACACAATTAACATGATAAAAGAAGCCTTTCATAAATGTAAGTAATGAAATATAATGTTCCCTAAATATAACCTAACAATTGGTTTTAGGGCATATGTCTAAGACTAAGTGATTGGTTTAAGGGATCGTTTTGACCAAAAAAAAATGTGATTGGTTCGCTAGGGGGTCATCTTTTCACCCTGTGTAGGAATTATGTTATAATTTTTTTTCCTTTAAATGGATTTAAGTGGTCTAGAAAGGTGTAATTATTCTCTTATACTAATGAAATGCAACACGAATTTAAATTTAAATATTTTTTTATCATTCATATTCACTTATCTGTGTCATGGTTTTAAGAATGTTAGGGTTTTTAACAATAGGGTTTCTGTAATCATTAAGAAGATGGAAAAGAGATGGTGGGTGTAGAAAGAAATTTAGCTACATTTATTTATGTATTATTGTCCTTAACTGTAATTTTCTAAGGGGTAAAATTAGAATAAAATTTTTACTACTTAGAGGGTGTGGAGAGATATTTTCTAGGTGCAAATAGAATAAACCTAAAAAAAATATATTTTAAAAAATAGAAAATGTTTTTACTTTTATACAGTAGTAAGATTTAAGGAAAAATTACTATTTGACTCCGCAAATATTATCAATTTACACTTTGCACCCATATAATTTTAATTGCAATACATTGACCCCCTATAGTTTTGATTTGTGACACTTTGCACCCTTATGTCAATCAGCTATTATTTGGCGGAAAAATGGAGTTAGGCTTATTCTTTTATGCAGTATTTATCAAAAACTGTTAATGGATCTACAAACATATAAGTGAAATTTTGTATTTGTTCAATAAATATTATTTTTTGTGAATTTTATTTTCGGTATGAAAAAAGTAATTCCTAAAAATTAAAATATATTGAGAAAAATTATTAAAATTTACCAATTTTCTTATAGATACATTATCAGTCTAAGATAAACACTGCATAATAAAATTACAAGTCCAAACACTATTTTTTTTGTTATATAACCAAATGGCTGATTGATAGAAGGGTTAGTGTCACAAATCAATATTATAGGGGTTAATGTGTTGCAATCAAAACTATAGGGTCCATAGTGTCAATCAGTGATAGTTGAGGGGGTCAAACTAAAAATTTTCCTTTATTTAAAGTCTTAAGATTGGCTACAGATGTGGTTCCATTAGAAGGGTGAAAGCTATAGAAGTCATTAAGAATTGTCACAATTTACACCTAGCTATGCAGGCATTGGCAACGAATGAGGGACAGATAATAACCGGCGCAAAACACACTTAGCTACGGAAGTTGTTCCTTTTGGGACGATTATATTCTGTAACAATTAGCCCTCTTTTTTTATAATGAGCGGATAGTTTCTAAAACTTTTCATAGTGAAAAATTATATATATTTTTTCTTTAAAATGTCACCAGATTTTCTTAGTTGATTTTTTCAAAAATCAATCATTGGATCACTGTAATTTTTGGCAAATATGAAATTCATAAGCACTTCATTTAATCCAGCACTCGATTTTTCAAACTTTTTCTACATTGGGAGCTGCATAGGTCACCTTATGTAAAGTTGCGTAAGGTGCACCTTATAACAGCATGCCTGTGTGTATAAATGCATATTGGTAAGGGTATTTGACAATTTTTTGCTTTAAAATAGTTTTCAACATCAGTGGAACTTTAAACACAAAAACATAAAGAGTGTTTTATAGAGTGAGCCATCTCAAATGCATAGTCTAAAGCATAGCATCCTATCTTGGATTATAAAAAATAAAATAAAAAGCTCAGCTTCATATCTACCAAGTACGAAGATGAGCTATTATTGGAGACAGCCAATAGAGAAGAAGGTGGGGATGACAATATTGATCGATTTCAATCTCCATCACACAATTGAAGATGTTAAGCCTTATTTCTTCAATCTAAGTTTGTGGAATGGTTTTGATGATTACAAACATTGTATTATGTTAGGTTTTATTTTCATGTGTTGGCTAATTTCAGTTTCCAAAACACAAATCGAGTTGTATTGATTTGGGTCTTTTGGTTAATCCATAAGCCATCTAGCATTGAAGAGCTCAAGATCAAGTTTACTGGAAGATTATTTGAAGATCGAGATCGGAGCTTGCTTGATTCGTTGTTCAAATCTCTCGATTCCTCTATAAGATGATAAGTGGACTTAGCACCTAAGTTTTCATGGACATTAGGTGATTTTAGAATCACCTTAAACTATGTTTTTATATGACTTTAAGTGGTTTAGAATGCCTAATACACCTAGGGATGATCCGCACTTGAAATTTAGTTAAAAAGTGTTTTAAATAAATTAAAATTTTATTTTGCCAAAGTGGATAGATCCAGCCTTTTTAGTAGGATTGATCCTATGGACAAAAAGGTTTGGATCGATCAAGGAATAAATGCAGGATCGATTCAACTCGAGGAAGTTTAGAAAAACTCTTTTTTTTTTTTGTAGATTTTGATTGGTTTTGACCTATACCAAGTCCAACACAACTAGGGAACTTTACTAGAGTTATAAATAGGTTGTTTTAGCCTAGTTTACAGGTGTAGAGAATTATTGATTCATCTTTAACTTAGAATTGAGAAACCCTAGCCTCCATAGCATTCAACACTTTCTCTATGGTGCTTAGATTCTAGTTGCATTTTTTATTCTCTTTTTGATCTTCGATCTAGAGCGATTGTAAACCACACCTAGTTTTGATTAGAGGGATTCAAGGGACCGAATCTCGCCATTGTGTTAGCCTTGGTGGATCTCCAAGGTGGTTGGATTTAGCCGGCGCAATTCCGGTGGTTGTCGTTAGTTACAGTGTGAGGTACTGTTGGTACGTTATAGGTTATGAAGATGTATCGTAGAGCTCTGTACGAGGTAAAGACTGTGCTCGTTCGAGAAGAAGCTTAAAGACGGCGTGAGCTACTTGACTTGTGGACTCAAGCGTTGGATTGTAGTGTCAGAGTCTTGTAAGTTGTATTTTTTATAGTGCTTACATTATTCCCAAGGTTTTTTACCCTATTGGGTTTTCATCGTTAAATCTCTGTGTTCTTATTTCTACTTTACTTTTTCGCTATAAATTGTTTATAATTGAACACATAGATTAATTAGGGTTATTTGGTTAATTAAGTCTATTTGAGTAATTCTAAGTTACTATAATTTCAAGAGACTTGCATCCTCGAAATTTCAATTGGTATTAGAGCTTTGGTTCACACTTTTAGTTTAATCGCCTGAGTGTGATCCGGCGTATTCGAGGATATGGATTTTTTGAAAGAATGAGGTTCGAATGTTAGACCCCCATTATTTGAAGGCTTAAACTACCTTTATTGGAAGTTTGAGATGATAAATTTTTTGAAATCCCTAGATGATATGGTTGGGTTGACTATTCAAATCGGTAGGAGTCCCCCCACTATCACCAAATATGGTGCTACCTCTCCTAAATCCCCCGAGGAATGTGAAAAAATGACCTATAAAGAAGTAGTTGGAATAACAAAGGGTTGTATGCTATTTTTAATGGTGTATCTGGGTTTGAATATCATAGGATCGTGACTTGTACTACTCTAAAATAAGCATGGGATATCTTACAAGTAGCCCATCAAGGTACTCGCTAAGTGAGGAAGTCTAGTCTCCAAATTCTCATCTCTAGTTTTCAGAGAATTAGGATAGAAGAACATGAAACATTTTATGAGTTTCATGCTAAATTGAATGATATTGTCAATTCTTCCTTTAACCTAGGTGAGAAAATTTCGGTAAAAGTTGTTGTTGACAAAATCTTATGGTCTTTACGTGATAGATTTTAACCTAAGGTCACAGCCATAGAAGAAAGTAAAGACCTTGACTTAATAAGAGTAGATGAACTTGTTGGTTCACTCCAAACTTTTGAGTTGAAATTGAGACAACACAAAAAGAACAAGAGTATTGCTTTAAAATCCACTAGGGAAGAAAAGGTTGTCTCAAAAAATGAACTAGATGTGAATGATGATGATTTAACTCTCTTTGACATGTTTCAAAATTTTCTTAAATGATTAAAAGGTAATGAAGGGAAAGAGAAAACTAACTCTAGTTCATCTTCTAGGAGTAACAAGAAAAAGCCTAGGAATCCCTTTCAAATTGAATACTATAAATGTCATGAATTAGGACATATTATTCCAAATTGTCTTAACCTAAAAAAGGGTAAGGGCAAACAACAAGCCATGAATGCCACCCTTAGTGATAGTGATGAAGAGGAGATTGATGAAGAAGAATTCGAGGGTGAGGATGGTTCTAATTTTACTGCATTTGTGGGACTTGTAGATGATATAGGTGAGTCTTCTAGTACTCCCTTGGTTGTTGACTCTAGTAATGTCTTAGAGGTTGTTGAGGACATAGGTGAACTGTCTGATATATATGTATTTTCTTTCAAAAGGGATCAAAAAAATACATCCCTCTTGCAAAACTACTAGCATCAGGTAAAGTATTACCTTTAGCTTGCTTAGTTTTAGCTCATCTATATAAAACCTGCTTCGAGCTTTGTTCTGCTGGTCTTACCAGTAAAGCTAGAGGTCCCTTATGGATTCTTCAGCTCTGGCTTCAAGCTTATTTTCCTGCTCTTGGCCCTTCTTTTTCTTCTGATGAGCCTCCTTATGGCTATTGTTATGGAGAGGCTCTTTTAAATGTCGCTCCAAAAACCAATTCTTTTTTGAACTGCCTTCATTATTTTTATTCTCTTGACCCAAACCCTTCAATACTTTTCTTTAATCCTTTTCGCAATTCTTTGCTGGGTCCCCTTTGGTTGAAGACTTTTAAGAAATCCCTCAACCACTCTAATGACACATTTAAGCCCGAATGGGACAACTTTTTAGTTCGAAGAGATATTCAAATGGGATTTCATAGTACTAAAGCTATCTCGAAGCACAAGACTGTAGTAGTGTTTTTTGGAGGAGCTGAAGTCTACATCCCTTCCCAATTTGCCAGGCAATTTGGGTTTATTCAAGTCATTCTTCTTCCTTACATCAGTGTTGCTAATCCTTTATTGCTGGGTCGAGAACACTTAACTCGCCGAGAGGACTTCATCGAACTTTCTGTCAAATTCGATGCCAACAAAGCTGAGTTCCCTTGTTATGTGGCACATACATAGTTCCCATCAACTCTTCCGGCCTTTGCAGAGTGGTGGGATAGCATTCGAACTCTCTTCTTTGCAGAGGATGTTCATCAACTTGGAGCTGCTTTGATTAAAGGACAATCAAAAAGCAAAGGTACATTCTCTTTTTTATTTTATTTTATTTTTATTTTCATGTTTCTGATATATGTAATAGTTTGCTAATTCTTTTTCTTGATTATCTAGGTAGTTTGAAGTCAATTTCAATAACCATTGCGAAGCCTGCACTTCTTCCTCCTCCAACTACCATTCCATCTCGTAGGAATCCTCCTCGAGGTTTAGTTGTTGTTTCAGAAGGCTCTGAAGATTCTGAGGACACTAAACCTATTGCCTTGATCAAGAAAACCACCAAGGAAAAAGGCATGAAGAGACCTCGAGTTGAAAAAGAAGTTTCTCAGCTCCCTATTATTCCTTCAATTTCTCCCCCTGTTGAATCTGATCCTACCGATGAAGCTACTCTTGCTGAGGAGAAGGCTTCTGAGCAATCAACAGGTCTTTTAAAAAGGAAAAGATCTGCCCCAAAAAGGCTATTCGAACAGGTATAAATTTCTTTTAAACATATGTTTTGTTTTAAATCAATCGGATTTCTTTGCTTTTTCATATGTTTAATTTTTCAATGTTAATTATTTCAGGTGGCAGCTTCTATTATCTCTGATCCTGGAATAACTATCACTCCTCGAACCACTCCTTCTCCTACTTTTTCTTCTTCTCCAGCTTCCCCTAGACCAACTTCTTCTTTGGCCATAATTCCTCACCAATCTTCTCTTTAAGTTCCATTAACCCCTCCTTCTATTGGGGTTAATGAACCTTCTGAAATACCATCTTCACCTCCTGTTCCTTCTCCAGTGAAACCTTTGTCTCCAACTCCTATAAGTTTGAGTCCACTTCCCTCTTCAACTTCTGTAAATTCTCCTTCTCCTATCCCTATAGGCTCACAATCTCCTTCTTTTCCTGGCCCTTCTCTTCAATTTCCTTCCATCGAAGCCATTCTTACTGAGGATTGGCTTTCTGATGCTGAGGAAATTCTTCCTAGACCGAAAATAGAAAATAAAGAGATTCTCCGAGCCCAGCTAGTAATTCAGAATGCTCTTAACCAACCTCTTCCTTTCTTTCTTGATTCTGCGGTCTTTGATTCTTTTTCAAAGGCCTGCACCTTTTTGGCCTCTTCTTCTGAGATCTCTAATGCTGCAAAAAATTTTCTCACTCCACTCCCTTCTTCTCTTCAAAATGCTGCCATCAATGCTCATGCCGCTCAAGCCTCTCTTGGTCAATTCAAACTGCTAGAAAATGATACTAGAATGGTTCTTGATCGACTCAAAGATCATAATGCTCAGTTGCAGTCAACTTCTTTGTCAAAGCAACAACTCCTTCAATCTAAACAAGAAATTGCAGATCAGATCAAGGAGCTACAAGAGCAGATGACTGTAGTTGATAACAAGTATTCTGTTATTGATCAAGAGTTGCTGAACTTATCTCGAGGCACTGATGGATTGGTTGCTTCAGCTGTTAATTCGAAGACAGACTTGAAGAAATCAATGGCAGTGAGGAATGAAGCCCAAGATACTATAGCTTTTTGTGAGCAATTATTAGCTAGGGCTAGGGGAGATTCGAAATTATTCTTGTAAAGTTTTCTTGCTTACTTAAGTATATCCATTTTGATTATTAATGAAAATACATGTCATTTTTTGGAAATGGTGTTTTTATTTTATTGTGCTTTATTTTCCCATATAGTAGGATAATAAGCTTTTAAGAACTTTCCATTAATTTTCCTTTGGTGAACATATCCATTTAAATTTCGCAAATCGTATGCCCCTCCTTTTAACACTT
Source organism: Hamamelis virginiana (assembly GCA_017140935.1). NCBI lineage: Eukaryota > Viridiplantae > Streptophyta > Magnoliopsida > Saxifragales > Hamamelidaceae > Hamamelis > Hamamelis virginiana. The sequence goes on along the minus strand of JAESVK010000317.1, from coordinate 62,267 downwards.
TATGCACTTGGAAAGGTCCTTCCCAATTAGGGGACCATTTTCCATATCGAGGGTCCTTTGTTCCTACTGGTAATATTACCTTCCATACCAGATCCCCTTCACAAAAGTTTTTAGCTCGAACCCTCTTATTATATGCTCTTGATATGATCCTCTTTTGTACCTCGAGGTGATTGAGAGCATCTATTCTGGCCTGTTCCACTCCATCTAACTCCAGGAGCATAGCATGCTGATATTCTTCTTTTGATAACTTTTCCTGATTCTGAATCCTTAGACTTTTTATATTTATTTCTTCTGTTATCATGGTTTTAAACCCAGAAGCATTTTGGGCCACTTGGTTGGCCTCTTCATTTTCATTTCGAGGTATATAAGTAATACTTACTTCCTCGAACCAATATAGGAGATGTTTCACAGTAAGGTAATAGTGAATTAAATTATTACGTACACACTGATATTTACCTTGAATTTGCCTAACTATTAATTGTGAATCTCCAAAAATCTCAACCTTCGAGACCTTCATCTCTTTCAAAATTTCGAGCCCCAATATCAAAGCTTCATATTCTGTTTGATTATTTGAAGATTGTAGCTCCATATGGTATGCAGATGATATGTTCTTTTGCTGTATCTGCTTTAAGGTTTATTTTGGTATGAAACTGTTGATTCAATTAAAAATTTTAGGCGTTCGAACCACTGTGAGGTAGTTCGAGTCCTTTTTTTTTTTTTATGAAAGACCAGGTTATGGGGTTCGAATGCCTCAATGAAGAGGACTTTTTAGGGAGACAGGTCAAGTTAATTAATCCTAACAATAGATAAATTAGCAATAAATTTAAAGAAATGCAATGGAAACAATTATTATATAAATATAATCAATAATCAGAAAAAATTGTTGCCAGTACGGTTCGAGCTAATCTCATCCCCTTTGAAATTAACAGTCAATTTACTAATAATAATAAGACCTCGAGGCAGTGGAATAGACTTCACCCCTTGAGGTAAATCTCGAGGATGACACTGGTGGGAAGAACCACCTTCCTAGAATTCTCTCTTCCTGATATAAAACGTAATGGATAGCTTGTAATTTAATTCTTCGAGGTACTTCTTGATTTGGATTTACTAAATATTTAATGATTAACATTCTCCAATCATTTTCTTTTTTATGAACTTCTATTACTTCAACTGGGATTCCCCTTTTAGCTAAGGGCAAGATTATTTTTCTGTATTGTAATATTTCTTCTGTTATCATGGTTTTAAACCCAGAAGCATTTTGCGCCACTTGGTCGGCCTCTTCATTTTCATTTCGAGGTATATAAGTAATACTTACTTCCTCGAACCAATATAGGAGATGCTTCACAGTAAGGTAATAGTGAATTAAATTATTACTTAAACACTGATATTCACCTTGAATTTGCCTAACTATTAATTGTCAATCTCCAAAAATCTCAACCTTCGAGACCTTCATCTCTTTGAAAATTTCGAGCCCCAATATCAAAGCTTCATATTCTGTTTGATTATTTGAGAGCTCTTCTTGAATTCTTACCCCTAACTTAGTTCGAAGACCCATTGTAACTCAACCTTAGTAGTCAAATAAAAGTGGAGTTCACAGATTGTAGCTCCATATGGTATGCAGATGATATGTTCTTTTGCTGTATCTGCTTTAAGGTTTATTTTGGTATGAAACTGTTGATTCAATTAAAAATTTTAGGCGTTCGAACCACTGTTAAGGAGTTCGAGCCCTTTTTTTTTTTATGAAAGACCAGGTGATGGGGTTCGAATGCCTCAATAAAGAGGACTTTTTAGGGAGACAGTTCAAGTTAATTAATCCTAACAATAGATAAATAAGCAATAAATTTAAAGAAATGCAATGGAAACAATTGTTATATAAATATAATCAATAATCAGAAAAAATTGTTGCCAGTACGATTCGAGCTAATCTCGTCCCCTTTGAAATTAACACTGAATTTACTAATAATAATAAGACCTCGAGGCAGTGGGATGGACTTTACTCCTTGAGATAAATCTCGAGGATGACACTGGTGGGAAGAACCGCCTTCCTAGAATTCTCAACGAACCCGAACTTTCTTTTAAAGAATTTCCTTCGAGTACTTCCCAAAGGTTTATATCCTCCTCGAGCTATCTCGACTCCTTGTTCTTGCTTTCTCTTTCTGTACCCTTGAAACTCTCCGTCTTGCCAATCTTCGAACCTCGAACTGTGATCGATGATGACCCCACTGCGGAACCTTGATGGTCAGCGGCAGTAGAGCTCCCAAATATACCTTACTTTGAAGAAGAAAGAAGCTTTGAAGCTGTTGTGTATGTTTGAGATGATCTTTTCTGATTACGGGCTCTCTTTTTATAAGCAATAATCATTAGAATCCTCTTCGAATTAGACTTCATTCTTTTGCCAAACTTCTTTCCTTCAACTGCGGGATCTCCTTCGATTTAAATTTCCCTTAAGGATTTATAGAGATATGAATCTTATCTCTCTGTATTTTGAAGTATACCACCTTATCATTTTAATATTTAGATTCAAATTTTGTATCTTTAACATGTGTCAGCCAGTTAATGGCTGGTGTTAAAAATGATTTATTAATGATTTAAATTCTATTTATTTAACACATGTCAGCCAATTACTGGCTGAGGTTAAAAATGTTTTAACAATAATTTAAATTGTATTAATTTAACACGTGTCATCCAATTAGTGGCTGGTGTTAAAAGATGGATTAACAGAAACTTAGTTATTTAGATTACAATCCTTGCCTATCATTACCATAATAACACATGATTATATTCAATATAATAAATCATCAAGAATGACTTGCATGCGTTTCCTGGTGGGATAATAGCTAGTGAAAGCAACCATTGTAATTTTCTTGAGCTGAAATCTGATGCAGGTGTCTTCAATCTTAATAATAACCCGTTACAATGTCAAATTTATATAACTACAACTGAAACAACTTAAAATTCACTGACCGGGTTGCACAAATGAGGTAACCTTAAGTGATCTTACAAAGAACAAGTATTCTCTAATAAGACAACACTCCATACAACAAAAAAAATTTTCCCAATGCTGACGTTCAATAACTACAGTGCACATACTTTAACACCTTCATTTAGAACAGGGACACTTCACTGTAGCCATAGCCGTTCGTTTGATAGGATGCAATTGTAGCTTGTTTATCAATTCATTGCATTCATCGAGAAGATTAAAACCAAATGTAGAAAATAGTGAAGTAAAGATTTCCGCTGCAGCTTCGCATCCACTCAAATGTGGCATTAATAAAAGCCACAATGCATACTGAACTCTTTTACTTTCTGATGAATACTGCATCAACTTACTCTCATTATATGCATCATTTATCATAAGCAATCCTTCCGCCTCACTTAATTCGGTGAGAAAATATCGACTCTGTGCATATGAAATTCAATTCGTTACACATATAATGGATGCATAAATATCTTTATTTATGTGTGTTTATGTGTGTGTGTATATATATAAATCATTCTACTGTAAAGTTAAACTTGCATAAGGTTATGCAAGGTAAGCTCCATATCTCCAATTTTAGAAGACAGTTCATAAAACTTATCAACGAATTACATGCTCTCACTCTCTATGTCATGCCCGCAAATAATCGCAGTGATCCAACAATCGATTTTTCAAATAACTAGCATTAAAAAAAATGGTGATTTTTTGAATAACAAATAAGTTGCATATTTCCACAATTGCATATTTCAAAAACTAACCGTCAGATCACTACAATTTTTTACAGGCATGACATACGGAGTGGGAGCATCTAATTCAATGATCAATTTTACAAACAATCTTCTAAAATTGGAGATATGGAGTCGACTTTGCATAAGGTTATGCAAGCTCGACCTTATAGTAGAATAATATATATATATATATATATATATATACCAAACAGTGACAAAAATATATTTCCCATAACAGTCTCAAAAAACTAAATCAACTACAACTGTATATTCATGAATATAATAAATATATAATAAAAAAACTTAGTTCTTTACAGATGCAACACGGACTAATCCCAACTTAAGGATTCTGCTCGATCCAAGCTAACTCAAGCATTCTACTAAAATAGAGGTATTCCCTGTTGCCAATACACTTGTTGCAGCAAAACTCTTCAAACCAATACTGACGAGACACAACAGAGAGGCATTCACCACCACACTTATCTTCAACGCATTTACACTTAACTGGTGCCATATTATGGTGCATGATCGGATGAACAATTAGTGTATCCAACAGTTCTCTACAAAATGATTGTAAATTAAAACGATGACTTGCTGCTAAGGAGCTATAAATTTGGAACGTGACTTCGCTTAGCTCTACGTATGGCCACATAAAAAGCCATAATGCATACTTAATCTCACTACAGACAGAATACGGACATTCTTCAGCAATTACGATATCATGTGCATCAGCAAGCATTCTTACTCCATGAGGAATTTGCCCCATTAGAAAACACTGACTCTACATGCACATACATAAATTGATTAAATATTCACGAACAATCTACATTATATTTCTAAGATAAGAAAAATCGCATTCCTCTAAAAGCCCTTTCTTTATTGAACACCATTATAATTTTTTGTATTCATAACATGCATGAGATAAGTAATTAAAATAAAATAAACATTAAATCAACTTACTACGCCTGCTATATAGAGAGCATCTATGTTTCTAGCAGCTGCACATCTCTCGATAAAGGAACGGTAAGAAGCTAGGGAGTTGGTGCTGAAAAAAGGTGCCTTCCGCAGATTAATATTTTTCAAATGACTCTCAGACAGCATAGACCTATTGAAATATTTACACCTGCACCATGATAATATATACTGATAATGGACTCAAAATAAATATAATTTAATTCATCAGAGCCAAATAATCAAAAACATATCAAATATTAAATATTTATAAAGCAACTTACGTGCAACAAAGAAGACCAAATGATTTGTATCCATCACTGTCCAGTAAAATTTTACGTAGAACACCATTTGTCACAACATCATCAAACAAATCCAGAAATTTGCCCATCTAAAAAAATAAAAAAAAATATTGCATCCAATTTTACTGAATTAGGAAACAATTATTATTATATAAATATAATCAATAATCAGAAAAAATTGTTGCCAGTACGGTTCGAGCTAATCTCGTCCCCTTTGAAATTAACAGTGAATTAACTAATAATAATAAGACCTCGAGGCAGTGGAATAGACTTCACCCCTTGAGATAAATCTCGAGGATGACACTGGTGAGAAGAACCGCCTTCCTAGAATTCTCGACGAACCCGAACTTTCTTTTAAAGAATTTCCTTCGAGTACTTCCCAAAGGTTTATATCCTCCTCGAGCTATCTCGACTCCTTGTTCTTGCTTTCTCTTTCTGTACCCTTGAAACTCTCCGTCTTGCCAATCTTCGAACCTCGAACTGTGATCGATGATGACCCCACTGCGGAACCTTGATGGTCAGCGGCAGTAGAGCTCCAACAATTTTGAGGAATTTGTATAAGCTTCTTGCATTTTCTTCTGGTCAAAAGAAAAGCTGGCACCTGAGTACGCTTTCTTCATACATTTCCTCAGCAAGCAAAGCGGGGTGTTGTGGAGGGGCTTTTGCTGCCAAACGACACCGCTTCATTTGAGTATGCAGGAAACTTTGCTGCAAACGGTAGAGTGTATTCCCCTCAGTAGCAGCTTTTCGGTGGAGGGCAGGTCGTGGATCAAGGTCATTTGAGTATGGAGGAAAGTTTGCTGCAAACGGTATGGTGTATTCCCCTCAGTAGCAGCTTTTCGGTGGAGGGCAGGTCGTGGATTGAGGTCTGGCTGCGAAACGATGTCTTCTGGATTGTGTATGGAGGAAGTTTTTCCTGCGAAGGGTATGGGGTGTTCCTGTAAGCAGAAGCTTTTCGGTGGAGATCTTGGCTGCGAAAAGATCTCGGGCGCCGCTGCTACAACCCTTCACCGGAAGCATTCGCAGGTCACCATCTGCTCACTTTCCTTCTTGATCTTCTGTTGTTGATTTGTCGAGGTTGATTCGTATTGTTACAGAGTATTCAAATCCCTTAGAAATTAGAAATTTTAGGTTCGCATGGGTACTCTTCTTTGATTATTTTTCCATCCAAATAATTCATACGAGATATCAGGACAGTGCATCTAACATCTAGAGTTAGTGGTCACTGAATATATTGAATGCACGTTAACTGCTTGAAAAAATGTTTGAATGAGGAAAAAAAAATAGAGATCCTTGGTTAGTATAGTTTTTACCTCTTATTATCACTGTTTTGTTTCATTTTTACTAATAATTTTTGAAGGACTTGGTTAATGGGATAGTTCCAACCATCAGCTGTGGAGTAACCTCCATGGCAAGACTTATGACCCTTGAAATCCATTAAATTGATTCTCTCCTTGTCTTTGCAAGCCTTTCTGTTTACAACTGCAACTGCATCATAGCTTTCAGTATGTTCACAGTAAACTTCATTTGCAATGGCTTTCATGGAGTAGTTCAGGAATGCAGTGTAAGCTAGTGCTGCTTCCAAGTTTATTAAATCTGATTCACCTTTCTTCACTGAAACCAGACATTCTTGAGTTGTATCTCTTCTGACAAAACAAAAAAAATAAAAAATAAAAAATAAAAAAAAATAAGAGAAATGAAATATGTAGAAATGGAGATAGCAAGCTTACATGCTATATATCTTCGTCACTATGTTTGAGTAAAATGAGTGCATTCATAATTCATCATGTTAGTACTACATTGATTCTCTGCTGTGGTGTTCTCTTACTTACGTATCTTCTAATGTTTAATTAATACACACTTTCCAATTAAGAGAAGAGAAGAGAGGGAGGTAGGGAGGTTGCGCAACAAAAAATTCATGGTAAAGCATAATTTCTTTCGAGATAAGTTACATGTTTTTTTTTTAGCTTCACACCTCGGATTCTAATAGCTGGTAGAGTCATAAATTATTATTAATGGTACCCTAAGGTTAGAGCACAAATATTCTGAAAAGTTGAGCAACTTAACCTGTGTCCTCATGGCACATGATATCAAAACTCATTATTCATCATACCTCATATTTTAATTGCTTTGGATAATTCCATCTGCACCCATACAGGTAGATTTCATATATATGCAGTAGATAGTTTCGCGTACAGGTAGATTTCGAAATTTTAACACAACGGGTATCACCAAATGGCATACATGCCAATTTTTTTGCCGCAGAAGGGATAAATGCCAAATTTTGGCACTTCAAATGTTGCTGGATGACATCTAAATGTCAGTAGAGGTTCTCAATGCCAAATTTTGACACCCTAGATGGCATCATACACGATCAATATGGGCTGCCACTATTTTGGCCTTTAAAATGCTTGCATTCCTGAATAACATAAGGGATTTGCTCTAAAAGTTTATTTAAATTTGGATTCAACTTTAGATTATCTTTTTTTTTTTTCATACTACATATGGGTGTATAGCTTTTTTGAACCTTTGACTTTGGTTAGCTAAGGTATTTTTTTATATTTCTTAAGTATTGCCAGATTTGTAGTTACATGAGGTGTTGGGAGAAAAAAAAATAATATTACTTCTCCTCTCTAACGGTTCGATATATATGAATCTCCTTATAGGGTACCTATAATTGAATGAACTCCAAAATTTGTATGGTAAATTTGTTTGGTTTCTATTGTTGTGTTGTATGATTAGTTAGTAATAGGTGCCCAACTTTCATATTTTGTGCGTATCTGAAACACTTTATTATACCTCTTCATATAGATTCCTATTCATAGTTCCTACCATATTTTTTCAGGTGATACTGAGCATGGTGTCTCTTGCCAATCTACCAAATGATATATTAACTAAAGCAATTATCCCAAATTTGTTGTCTCAAGAACATGGTTACGTATCTTATGCACGTCTGTGTCTCACGTAAGTTGTTTCTTAATTCTTAACTCCATTTACCCATGTTTTACATGTTCAACAAAGTATTTTCTGGCTACAAGTTCTTTGATCAAATGACCAGACTCACGAATGTTTCTCATTTCTTAACTAAATTTACTTATACTTTATAAATTCAACAACCTAATTTTTTTTTTTACTTCAAGCTGTAAGTACTTTAATCAGATGCCCTTGACTGAAGATGTACTGAAGCAAGTGAATTTTAATAAAGGAAAACTTTTCACGGATGCTGCGACTTCCAGCTATCGTGCTTTAATTGAAGCTTGCGCAGAAGCAGGGAATATAGATGCACAATACCTCTGTGGTGTTGTAAGATTTCTTTATTACACTCTATAATTTCGTATACTAAAATTACTATTTCATGTCAATTGACTTAAAGTATTCCTTCAATTTAACTAATAAAATTATTGCAGAGCTATACATTTGTTGTAGGGAATGTACAACATGGACCGTCAATTTTACGAAGAGCATACAATCGGTCCTTCACTTATGAAACTTGCTATGAGAAAGAAATTCGATATGCATTTGGTTTGGTCACTTTTATCAAACGCTCCAACTATACCGAGGGATTTGATGTATTCAAACAATTATTTTCTGACATTGGGTACAATGTTGGATCTTATTGCTTCAAACTACTTCAATTACTTCTCTGGTCCACAACAAACTTGAATTACTTACCATCGTTTGCCTGCCACTGTACTTCAGAAGCCAATCCGTGCCATAACAAGTGTACAATGGCTCTTCCTAGAACATTGTGGCTCTATCACCGATGTTGCGATGAATGTTTCGCTGTAAGAGAATATCACTACTTCAAACGGTTATTGTTTAACCGAGTAGGATAGTATTACATTTAACCTTATTTTGATAAAACTAGATGTGGAATCTCTTTTGCAATATTTTGATAAAACTAGATGTAGCTTCACATACTAAAAAAAATACACTGTACTGGAACAAGCTGTTCAACTATATCTATGTTACGTGATTCCATTAAGTTACTCTTTTGAGCAACTATATGAAAAAAAAAAAAAAGGGGTATGGTTACACTTGCTTGAATGTGAATGAATGAATTAATGTATGTTTGATAATTCAATAATTTTCTTTTCATGCAACTCTGTATATTCCAACGGGCACGTGCAAACCATCCTAGTACATTTATAGATATATAACCAATTAAAGGGTGCACAAGACCCCTAATGGGAATAGTAACTAACAGCAATTCCAATAGTTGTGTTCTTACACACATTGCATGGGCACCAATACAATCCCTTATGGGAAGCCATCTGCCCATCTATCACCTAATCCGGTGTGTGGTAATAAGAATATAGGGTGCACATATCATTATTGGAAAGGATTATAATTATGTAAGAACACAAATATTAGGATTGATGTTACTATTCCTCGGGGCGGTCCAGAGCTAAAGCTATTAAAGCTATGGCTTTAGGCCCCTAATTCATTGTAAAAAAAAAAAAAATAAATAAGGCTCAAAATTTGAATATTGCAAAAAAATATAGTTTTAGGCCCCCAATTTCTTAAAAAAATAAGGCCACATTAACGTCTAATCCCTATAATATGAATTTTTTTTTCTTTCTATTTTACTTTTATGGTTATGTTTGGTTTCCAAAAAATTAATAGAAATAAAATACTTCAAAACTCTAAATCTTTGAAAAAAAAATTCCATGGTGGAGTTAAAAAATATTGATAATTATGGCTCCATTTTATGCCCTTGCTTAGGGCCCCAGATTCTCAGGGCGGCCCTGCTATTCCCATTAGGCGATTATAAATATAGGTTCGAAACCCACTCGATGCATTCCAACATTCTGTAAAATAGAATGTCAAACTCTTCTATCCCCAAGTGTTTCTCTCTCTACTATCAAAGGCAGTCATTTGTGTGATATATATCTAGTCTCGTGATAATATATTTTGTATTACTGATCATCCGAGACCTTCAGATTTAATAAAAATTGTGTTTGATTTTATATATAAGGTTAAACTAATTTTACAGAAAAGTAATACTTAACAAAAATTAATGAAATAAAAATAATTCAGACTCATATTTAGCTAGTCAAACTTTTTATTTTCGAGTCCCTTAAATCATCAAGTAACATGGTTTAATTGATTATGCATGTTACTTGATGATTGCTTGTGCAATTGTGAAGTTGTGTAGGTTGGCTCTAGCATTGTTTTAAAACCCGGACCGTTCATCGAATCGGAAAAGTTACCGGGTTAAGGGTCAACCGGTTCAACTGATTGAACCGTCGGGTTGAACCGTGACGTCATAAATATATTATTTATTTATTTATTAGAATAAAAGCTGTAAATGATTCAAAATATAATTTTTTTTTTAATGTTTGTACAATCAATTCATATATTTGAATTTATGTGCAGTCATCAAAATTGAAAATTGATAATTACTATTGATCAATCTTTATTATATATATTTTTTAAAATGCAAGATAAGAATATTGTATTATTAAATTAGGTGCTTTGGTTTCTTTTTGTTATTTGGGATTTTTTAAGACTAATTTGCCATTTTAGCCTTCTTGGTTTTAAGAGATTTTAAAAATATTGGGACTATTTTAATCATTTTAGCACCTTAAAAAAAAAAAAATTAAGAAAACAAAAACAAAACGGGTTGACCGGTTGAACTGCCAGGTTAAACGGTTTATTTAAAAAACGGATTTTTGTGGGTTAAATCAGTCGGAGAGGGGACCGATTCCCGATCCAACCGGTTGAACTGGCCGGTACGGTCCGGGTTTAATAACAATGGGCTCTAGTTCAAACACGCTGCCTAAGCCCAAAAAGCTTTGTACGTACAAGGATATAATGAGTATAAAATCAACTCCGATCCCAATGTGTAACTTCATATAATGAGGTAGCGAATATGAAATCAATTCCCAATATTCTTGTAACAATTCAAAACTCTCCAAAGGCCAATCAAGTATAAACTCCTAGGAAAATTAATTACATTCGTCCTTCTTTTTTGTCTTCATCTTTATTCTCCTTAGTGTATCTGACAAACTTGAAACAACCATTTTTGAGAAACCAACAATCGGATTAGATGCTTTACTTATACGTATCATGAATGGAAAAAATCGCATTTATCCAACGGTCGGTTTTTTCAATTTAAAAAAAAAATTGTAAACAATAATGAAAAATTGTGAAAAACCGTTACAATCCCTTTTTTGAAAAACTGACCGTTGGATTAATGTGATTTTTTGCATTCGTGATACGTATAAGTGGAACATCAAATCCAACGCTCTGTTTCTCAAAACAGCTGTTCCAAATTGGTTAAATACACTAGAAAGGACAAAAAGAAGAGACAAAAAATGAGGACGAATAAAATTATTCAAATGCGTAATAAAGCCAATATCCTTATAATCTAACGTCATCTCACCGGCCCCTCTTATATATAAGAAAAAAGTCTTGAATTCTATCGTACTATTATATATACTTATTTCTTTGTTGAGGTTATTATAAGATAGATGATGTTTTCATCTTTTATATATATATATATAGGGACAGGTTCCCTTGACACATATTTTTACTCCTAATTTGACACGCGATTTTCAAAACCCAGCGTGGGATGAGTATTTTGAAAAACTGACCGTTGGATTAGATATTCTATTTATATATATCATATATACAAAAAATCACATCGATCCAACGGCTGCTTTTAAAAAATATCACAGTTTTAAAATAAACTGTAAAAAACTATATAAAACTGTCACAGTCAGTTTTTTGTAAAAACAACCATTGGATCAATGTGATTTTTGGCATACGTAATGTATATAAGCAGAATATCTAATCCGACGGTCAGTTTCTCAAAACACTCATCCCACACTGGATTTTGAAAACCACGTGTCAAATTATGAGTAAAAATATGTGTCAAGGGAACCTGTCCCATATATATATATATATATATATATATATATATATATATATATATATA